>OZ025277.1:927952-1010452 GCA_964019165.1 Mastigias papua
TAGCAAATCACCAACAACGATCAAGGAGGTTACTTCTTCACGTTGCTTGCAAAACGTTTTAGGTGGTGTTAATTCCTGATCGAAAGAAAACTATCCATATTAGAAACTCTATAGTGAAAAACCGACAACAGTGAACACAAGAGAAACATGAACTGTAAAGATAAACTTGTTTAGATCAATGTAGTTTCTTGACTTCCAGCAATAAAAGAACAACAAAATGAAAGAAAGGAATAAATTCAACGAATGATCTTCTGATCTGATAATAAATATACTAAAAACATAATGTATTACCTCTAGATCGCCACAATATAACTCCCCTTTACATCCAAGGTAGAACTTCTTCTTGTGAACCTGAAAAGCCAACAAAATAATAAAGGAATATCTGATATAAGATCCGGCGACTTGAAAAATATATTTCGAAACATGTAGAAGAACAGTGAAAGTATAAGAAAATAAGCGACCCAAACGGGATTGCGACCCTTAACTTTGTACGACGTCAGGGCTCGCGAGTTTGAGTCCCGCTCGGTTCGGTTAAATATATATATATATATATATATATATATATATATATATATATATATATATATATATATATATATATATATATATATATATATATATATATATATATATATATATATATATATATATATATATATATATATATATATATATATATATATACATATATATTGTCAAAAGCTAAAAAACACTAAGAAATTTTTAAAAACATAAATAGGTATCAAGAAAACACTTCAACATTTTGCAAATGCATACGTCTTCATCAGTATTAAACATCAAAGTCACATACAGCAAATTTGTGAGTTCTTCCGCAGCTCAGTAGTTGCACCAGCAGCCAATGGAATCACTCGTTATATAGTTTCTTTGAATAACGCAAAAATGGCGGGTGCAGAAAGCCCATGGATATTTGTCAGTTGTACACTAGCAAGAAGTCGTAGCTTTGCGTTGGTTTCTATTGTCTCCATTCGATTGATTGTGTGTTAAACAAAGAGATTACCAAGGTTAAAAAATAGAAAACCAAGTGAAATAGATAGTTAACTTACTGCAAGGCATGAACATTGCATTGCAAGTGTCCTAATGCAACTGAGATCCTGAAAAACAGGAAACAGAATTTCATTACAAAACTCAGCTTTGATTGAGCTCAATTTCACCTTCCTAGTTTACGTAGACATGGTTGCCACAGAAAATGAAAAACAAAATTCCCTGACTTTTCTATAATGAAAGGGGACGTGCCAGCCACCACAGACTGGGAGGGCTTTAGCGGGGAACACGCATTAAGAGCCATCACTTTTGTAGCCACACCCATTTAACTGCAAGGATGTCGATTATCCTATGATTTCAGGGCAACGGCGAGCAATATAAGATACGACAAAAGTGTGATTATGACAAACTTTATCCAAAAAATAATTTTCCCTGACTTTTCCCTGACTTATATGCTTTTCCAACATTTTCCCCTGACTTTTCCAGGTACTGTGGCAACCCTGTTAGAAGTAGGAAATGTTGTGAAAAATGCCGAGGAAATATGACAACTTACGTCATATTGCAAAATTCAACATATGGAGGCAAAGGTTGATTGATTCATGAAGGACTGAACTGAACTGAACTGAGAAACAAAACAACACAGAAAAATGGACAGAAAAGATAATTGATAAAGCATTTGTGAAGCAAAGCCAACGAAAAATAAAGGCAGATTCACTTACCATGGCGTCAAGGAAACAAATGGCATCTTTGAAGAGAACAACTAGTATCCTTTTTAAGACGCCATTTCTGTCGCAGACGACTGTCGATTTGATGCATTTCACAGTTCTAGTCCCCTGTATTTTGCTGCAATTTTTTGTAACTTCGGCATAACTCGCGTGACCAATTAGACACATGTTCTAACAAGGTTTGAGCATAAAACAGTTAAGGTGAAATAAGTACAAAACAAATTGCATGCCTGACCAGGTGCACTAAGATATTCCTATGATACACACAACATTGAAGCACTGAGAACGAATAAAATAATATCTTTTCAAAAAACTAGTTGGCGGTTGACTATGAACAACGTATCGATATGTTCAGAAAACTTGTGTGGCGCTTAAAAATAAATTCGAGAACTTACTTACTTACATAAAAACATAACACAGATAAAATACTATAAAATGCACTCTATGAGTCACAGCGGAAGTGGACACAGGGTTATCGACTTACAATGTATATCATGATAATGTAAGTTATCGACAAAATTTTAAGAAGAAGAAAAAACTAAAACACTAATCAGAAAAAACATTGGGTGCTGCAAATTGCTTAGAAGTCCCAGATGACTCTGCCCCCCCCCAAATCCCATAAGCATGGCAAGCAAATCCTAGGAGAGAGCCCCGGAAAGGACTCTACAAACCCATCGGCACAGCAAACAGAGACTGCCAACCAGTGGAGAGGAGACTGGAAGGGGATGGGGGGTTGAATTTAAGTATTGATTCCATGAATAACAAACAACACAATGCAAGAAAATTAGAACAAATGCAAGTGCTTAAACAACAAAAAGACTATTGTCACGCTCCACGTTTCAAATTATACAACAACAACCTCAAAAAAGGGAGACAGTAAACGCAGAAATACCACGATATTCAATGTTTTGCAAGACATGTATCTGACAATATTTCGGCTTACTTTGTTTATATTCTGTATTAACCAACTGAGGATGGATGACAATAATACGAAACAAGTCTTGCAAAACAAAAGAATATCGTAGATGTTCTGCATTATATTGAGAAACTTTGCACGAATCCAGTAGATTTCTTAATTGGTCAATAAATAAATGGCTATATACCTTAAGACTTGTAATGTAAATGAATCCATCTCTTAAACCAACGTATAAATTCATGAACCCAACATGCAATGCTTCCACCTCGGCCTGAACTGACTGCTTCCTTCGTCTTTCTAGCGTCTAAAACAAAAAAGGGAAATTGAGCTTTGAGAACAACAATCATCGGCAGCTATGGATCCTAGCATGGAACTCTGATATTATCCTCAGCTCAGATATAAAGCCTCTTGAAAGCTAGGTAGATTGAAGACAAGGGTGTGGGTGCTCTGTTTGACCCTATAGTAATATACCATGCATAACTAAAACCACAGAATTAAAAGCAATTCAATAGAAACAACAGCTGACTAAAATTAACGACGAAAAGTGAACTGAACAATGTTTAAGGAAGAAAGCCAAAGACTGATAATTTGCTCACTGAAAACATGAAAATAAAGATACCTACGCATAAGTCATAAAAAATAACTTCAGTACCACATCCAGCTATCAACATCGGTTTTGTGTCACGGCAATGTATCTTTAAAAAAAGAATCAAAATTAAAACACGTGACAAACTTTTGTTAATCATGACTAAAATATCCTAGACTTATCCACAGTAAGATCATTCTGAGGAGATCGTTTAGAGCAAGATAACCAACAATAGATTTCAGAAGATAAAGGGGCTTCAGGTATAACCTGTACCTGTGCCTGTGAGTGAGTAAGTGAGTGCGCGCGCGCGTGAGTGTTGCCTATTTACCTTGTTAGCAGTGTAAAACGAACGATTCTGAGAAAGGAAACATAGTGATATGCTGTTTAATTTAAAATACTGATAACAAATTGGAAAGTGACATTACCTCAACGCAATTGACAGGCGATTCGCATGTTACTGTGGCTTTGAGTGACAGCTTTCTGTTCTACATGTTAAACAATGCAAGAAGTAATTACAAACCCTTATGGTTAATTTCCATCAAAAGTTGCAAACGTGATCGATATATACATACATACATATATATATATATATATATATATATATATATATATATATATATATATATATATATATATATATATATATATATATATATATCTGAATCAGAGCCGCATTCGCATAGTATATAAATATATATAAGAGAAAGAATCAAAAATATACTTCACTTAAATTACTGTATGTATCAGTACTGATGAAGATATTTATCGAAACGTCTATAATTTAAGTGAAGTATATTTTTGATTCTTTCTCTTATATATATTTATATACTATGCGAATGCGGCTATATAAATATATTGATATTTATATACTATGCGAATGCGGCTTATATATATATATATATACATCTAATCCTAATCTATCTTACTTTATCATAACCTATCATATTTTATCATACCTTATCGTATTTTTTGTCATATTTTATTCTATTTTTTCAAACTTGCGGAAGAGCACATTTGCGTCTATGCCGAACAGGAACAACTATGAGCATGCCAGAGAAGGATTTAAAACGATTTGTAAAGTTTCTACCTTGATCTTGTGAACTTTGATTGTGCCGTCGTCTGAACTGCTGTAGAGAAGTCCGTGATAATGCTTGGAAGGGAATTAGAAATACTAGTGTCAAGACTAACATTCAATAAAGTCAATATCCATGACAAGATAAGGACGACGGAAACATGCACAAAAGTGCGTTAATCGAAGATAAATACTGTTATAGCTAACTGCAAATGTCAAGGTAAAACTATTTCAATCGAGGACTTGCATTTCAGAACAATATATTAATCATGCACATTAAAACAAAATTAAAACATAATTAACACTACAAGTATATTCTGCAGCAAAACGACTTAAGCGTCACAACAAATGAAGATAAGCAAAATAGCAACCACAGCAAAAAATAATATATTTACCTGAAAACCCGATATGGCGGCAATGTGTGGTTTGTACACGTCAGCAACTTGCACAGAAGGTCCTAACAAAATCAAAACATGAATAATTAAGAAGGCAAGAAAAATTTCACGATGCTCCACGAAATGTTGTCAAATGAGCAAATAAATATAGATAGCAACAACGATTACACAAAGTGTCATATTAATTATTATAAATTGTTTTATTTACTTTAGGTAGTCCTATGACATAATATTTATTCCTGTTACAGCTATGAAACTGGATTACTTGATCATCTATCCCTGGACTACAGCTACGTTTACATTACTCCGTTTTAATTTAGATCCGATTTTGCTCCCAAAAACGGAGCTGTTTTTCTTCTCTGTTCACACTACTACGTTTTCAGACAGAAAAGGATACCTATCGAATGGTGTTCACATTGTCCTCAAAAACGCACCTGTTTGACGGCCTCTTTTATACTGGCTCTATTGGTAGCATTTTCATATAGTTCCGTTTTTTGTGTTCACGCTAGAGTTGCGTTTTTGCTTAGCTCCATTTTCATTTAGCTCCGCTTTTGTAATCGTTCTCATTTAGCTCCATTTTTGGAATGGACTAAGGTGAACGCAAAGCCAAAAACGGATTCGGTTTTGTTCAAATACGGAAGAGCGTGAACACAGCGTTGATTCATTGTAAATATACCCAACAAAAGTATAAAGAGCTCCAAGGTTGTTGATCGAAATAACATTCATTAAATCAGATGAGTTAATCATATCGATGCAATTAAAAGTAATCAAATTTGAAGTATGGCAAGCAAAAGATAAAAATTCTAAACTAAATCACTTAAATCGCTACTTTTCAAAAGAACTTACGATGATATGAATGTGGAAGAATTGGCTTTAGCTCAACATCAGTCTTCTTCGTGGCCCTACTAAAGAGCTCTAAACTTTCTTGTAATCCAGAGATCCACGATGTCTGTTGCCTGCTCAGAGATTGAGTGGTCACAGGATGGTTGTTGCCACCAATATTCTGATTACTCTCACTCTTAACAGCTTTCTTCTTTAATGACTCATTGATAAAAGCCTTCAGCCTAGATGAAGCTTCTTTCCAGAAAGGATTCTCTGTACTTGACGATGACTCCGTTCGCACGATCACATCATCTTTACTCGCTACATGAGGTCGTTTTTCATTACTGGGGGCAATATTTGATGTTGAACTATCAACTCCTTCGTTGCATTTCCGTTTATTATTTGGAGCGGTGTCTTTCCTCCTAACTTCTGGACCGCCTAATCTATCAGTACCAATAGAAGTGGTTTCAGTCAATGATGCCGTTTGTTTCCTTGATAACATCTCTTTATTTAATTTAGCCTCATTTCTAGCTGAAACCTCCTTAACACACGAAGCCTGCTCTGTAATCACGGGCTTCTTCGGGCTATTGACTCCTTGGATCTCATTTTCTACTTCATTACAAATAGGTTCCTCCGCACTACAATGAGAGTCAATCCCCCTTTCAAACTGTCGACGCTTAGCAACTAATCTCGCTTTGAGAGGTTCTCTTGCTAAATTAATCGATTTCTCTTGCCCTTCCAAACACTTTTGGTGCCCTCTTCTTTCTGTCATACCTACCTTATCAACATATTTCGCTTTGAGCGGGTCACTTGCTAACCTATTCGATGTCTCTGGCCCTTCCAAGCACTTTTGTTGCCCTCTTTCCCCTACCATCTCTTTTCTAATAAGTCCTCTTTCTGTCACCATGCTACTATTTGAAGAAACAAATTTATTTACAGCTACATCATTGCATGTATTACCATTTGGTGTCATCGTTGAAATAATTTTAAACAACAATAAATCCGGACTAATTTCAAGACCACCTTCAGTAGTTTTTCTAGCACTGCTTTCTCTACAAGTAGTATCATTCAAAATTCCTCTTCTTTGTCCGTTCGCAGAACTCGCTTTATCTTTTACCATGATAGACTTGCCTGCTACTTTGTTCGTGTCTGCCTTAGCATTTACACCAAACCGTGACGGTTGTTCCACACTGGTTTTGACTGAGACTCTGACAACATTTGAAGATACATCTCCATCCGCAATAACTTTTTCCTGACCCATTGTAGTACTGGCTCCCATATTTGAAGACACTTCTCCATCCGCAATAACTTTTTCCTGACGCAAAGTAGTACTGGCTCCCTTATTTGAAGACACTTCTCCATCCGCAATAACTTTTTCCTGACGCAAAGTAGTACTGGCTCCCATATTTGAAGACACTTCTCCATCCGCAATAACTTTTTCCTGACGCAAAGTAGTACTGGCTCCCTTATTTGAAGACACTTCTCCATCCGCAATAACTTTTTCCTGACGCAAAGTAGTACTGGCTCCCATATTTGAAGACACTTCTCCATCCGCAATAACTTTTTCCTGACGCAAAGTAGTACTGGCTCCCATATTTGAAGACACATTTTCATCCGCAATAACTTTTTCCTGACGCAAAGTAGTACTGGCTCCCATATTTGAAGACACTTCTCCATCCGCAATAACTTTTTCCTGACGCAAAGTAGTACTGGCTCCCATATTTGAAGACACTTCTCCATCCGCAATAACTTTTTCCTGACGCAAAGTAGTACTGGCTCCCATATTTGAAGACACTTCTCCATCCGCAATAACTTTTTCCTGACGCAAAGTAGTACTGGCTCCCATATTTGAAGACACATTTTCACCCGCAATAACTTTTTTCTGATGCAAAGTAGTACTGGTTCCCATATTTGAAGACATATCTCCATCTGCAATAACTTTTTCCTGACGCAAAGCAGTACTGGCTCCCATATTTGAAGACATATCTCCATACGCAATAACTTTTTCCTGATGCAAAGTAGTACTGGCTCCCATATTTGAAGACATATCTCCATACGCAACAACTTTTTCCTGACGCAAAGTAGTACTGGCTCCCATATTTGAAGACATATCTCCATTCGCAATAACTTTTTCCTGACCCATTGTAGTATTGGCTCCCATATTTGAAGACACTTCTCCATCCGCAATAACTTTTTCCTGATGCAAAGTAGTACTGGCTCCCATATTTGAAGACACAGTTCTATCTGCTATAACTTTATCCTGATTCATAGTTTTACTGACTTCCATATTTGAAGACACATTTTCATCTGCAATAACTTTTTCCTGACCCATAGTAGTACTGGCTCCCATATTTGAAGATGCATCTCCATCCGCAATAACTTTTTCCTGATGCAAAGTAGTACTGGCTCCCATATTTGAAGACACAGTTCTATCTGCTATAACTTTATCCTGATTCATAGTTTTACTGACTTCCATATTTGAAGACACATTTTCATCTGCAATAACTTTTTCCTGACCCATAGTAGTACTGGCTCCCATATTTGAAGATGCATCTCCATCCGCAATAACTTTTTCCTGATGCAAAGTAGTACTGGCTCCCATATTTGAAGACACTTCTCCATCCGCAATAACTTTTTCCTGAGCCATAGTAGTACTGGCTCCCATATTTGATGACACATCTCCATGTGCAGTAAATCCTTCCTGGCCCATAAAAGTACTCGCTCGGCGGCTTTTTCCTGCAGATTCTGCTTCAGTTTCACCCATTTGTTTCTTCAATAAAACTATGGGAGATTCATAAGGTGTATACACATTAATTCCTTTACCTAGCATTATGGAGGCAATATCTGTTAACTGTACACGAGGTGATCTTCTGCAATCTGAAGCTAAAATGATGTTGCCTTGTTTGGAGTAAGTACCTCTGCCCTGTGCGCTGGGTAGCTTCAGCTTTGTCAGTTTAGTTCTATGTTTTGCTTTCATTGAGCTGGCACACTTCTCATCATCAGACTGAAATTCGAAAAGGTCCGTTGAACCAGTCATAGAATCACTGTTAATTTCACCAACATCAGAAACACACAACAAATTCTTGGATGATCGCATATCAAGCGCGGATAACCTGGAGTCGACACTACCATCAGACTGGGTTCCTTTACTGAAATCTGATAATGTACTTGACTGTAAAGATGTGTTATTGACCAATGAGTTTGAACTGCTCTGCACGGATTGTAAAACCCCCATGTTTACATTAGCCACCGTAGATGAGCAATTATTCACAAAATTCATGTTATCATCTCTAATGTTACCACTTTCACTATTCATTACAGTTCTATTTTTCGTATTGGTTGTCTTCCATTTCTTCTTCTGGGCATCATGGTGAACGTGTTTTCTGAGTAGTGTGCTTTCGTTTTCAGTATTCTGGGCAAATCTTTTTCCATGTTCCACTCCTTCGTTTCCTCCTTTCTCTGTCAAACACTCTTTTTTACTTGTACATTCCCGATTTCCAATACTTGATCCAGTTTTCATATTGGATTCGGTAACACTTTTACTACCATTTCCCAAATCCTTCATAATGCGTTCCTTCTCCTCCCAAATTTTACATAAGCTACGTCTTAATCTCCTTTTTTGCTTTTGCCAATTTCGCAGACTTTTCTGTAATAAAATCAACTGGTTCTCAGCATCTCCTATCCTTTCCACCATAGATTTCAGAGTATTACTGATTATGTCTTCCTTCATCTGCAGATCTTTGTATCTTTTGACTTCTTCATTGTGATCTACAACATTTTCATTAAAACAGACATCAAATTAGGTAATAATAAACATACTCATTCAAAAAAGCAACTGATCAAACTGTACTTGTCGAGAAATCTAATAAATTAACAACTACTAATTAAGCTGCGATTTCCTTCAAATTTGTCAATATTAACAACTACCTTTTTCAATTCTTGGCTTTTTGACTTTAAGTGATCCAGTTTCTTCTATCTTACGCTTTACTGGCGGTGTTTGTTGTTCAAGAGTTGTATCACCACTTGCAAACCGACTCTTTTCCATAATACCATGGCTACCAGTTGTGTGACTCTCTGCAACATTTCTGCTTTCTGACGATGTTGCTACACTGCTTTCTACAACACTCCTGCTTTCTGACAGTACTGTTTCGCTGCTTCCTGAAACATTTCTGCTTTCTGACAGTGCTGCTGCACTATCTTCTACAATAGTTCTGCTTTCTGAGAGTGTTGCTCCACTGCTTCCTGCAACAGTTCTGCTTTCTGACAGTGATATTGCACTGCCTTCTGCAACATGTCTGCTTTGTCTGCTTTTTGACAGTGTTGTTGGACTGCCTTCACTGGTTGCTACAGAGGCAATAGGTGGCCTTTGCAATCCTCTCTCCTTCCATGAGTAAGCAAGTTCCTTCTCCTTTCCGTTTTCTTGGCTCTTTCTAAGCCTTTCAAAACAGGTTTGCAACAAAGTACGCTTACGCGAATTAATTTCAAGCGTAGAACGTGAATGACTCTGGTTTATTTTTGGCTGAACAGATTCCGTTAAACTTGTCCCATGTTCAATGCTGCTGACACATTGTGCACTTTCTCTGATTGGAATCTGTTCTGTGCTTGTAGTTTTCATATGAGTATCATTCAACTGTGGTTTTGAATGCTGTGCTCGTCCTATAGCACTTACGCATTCCCCAACGGTGGGTTCTTTCGATTGCACCCTGCCAGAGTGTGTGCTTTTTGCTAATTTACAATAATCATTACCCTGCGATATTTCTGTACCGACAGTACTTACATTTGGTACAAATAAATAGAACATTCCATTCGCTGTGCTGGACTGGTTTGTTGATGCAGAACTTAGAACACTACTATGAACTTGAAGCTGTGAACTTTGGTTTATGGAACTAGGCACTGAGCGGCTACTAATAGCTGTGCTGCGTTCCGGCCTAGTAATCATGACTGGTACAGAGCTATGTTCCACCTGTTTCTTCAGCGAAGCTGAAAATTGCGTAGGGATAGCCGCGACACTAGTAGAAAGTCGGTAACTATTACCACCTCTGCTACCATTAGCGTCGAAATGTTGCATTCCAGCTTTGTTATGGCATGCACCATCTTTCAATCCTGACACAGATGCATTTACTGTATAGGTTGAAGGTCTGTGAGATACTGATTGTGGTTTGTTGCTAGGAAATGTATAAATGGTATGCATTGAGGAATCTAACGTTACCTCTACCGTACAGCAAGATGAGGCAATCACATTTGAAACAGAAGAACTACTGATACTTGCTGAGACGGTTGTCAAATTGCTCTGATGACTGGCAGCTGAGACGGTTGTCAAATTGCTCTGATGACTGGCAGCTGAGACGGTTGTCAAATTGCTCTGATGACTGGCAGCTGAGACGGTTGTCAAATTTCTCTGATGACTGGCAGCTGAGACGGTTGTCAAATTGCTCTGATGACTGGCAGCTGAGACGGTTGTCAAATTTCTCTGATGACTGGCAGCTGAGACGGTTGTCAAATTGCTCTGATGACTGGCAGCTGAGACGGTTGTCAAATTGCTCTGATGACTGGCAGCTGAGACGGTTGTCAAATTGCTCTGATGACTGGCAGATGACGCTGCAAATGACTTTGTGTATGAAACAGTGGAGGGGATTCTTTCGAAAGAGGCTGCCAGTGTTGTGACAGGCAAGCTAGAGTTGGTATTACTGGCATTTTGATCATGCACAACTGAAGTTCGTCCCTCGTTACTTGTCTCTGTGTTTATATCACTTCTGACTGGGTTTGTGGAACTTTGCAAAGTGGCCCCATCACGTGAGAAAATAATAGCCAGCCTCGTAACAGAGTGAGCTGAAGTCAATATACTAGTTGAAGGCACACCAGCGATAGCACCTTGTGCAGTTGTCGATGTTGCTACAACTGACGTCACGCAAAATGATGATTGCTCCAGCACTGCAGTGTTAGATATAATATTACCAACATTACTGTGGGCTGTTGCTTGTGAGTATTGGCTACTTCTCGCAGTAGCCTCACTATCACCTGTAGTATTCTTATCATTACCGTAATGTTTATGCAAAAGTTTCCTTATATTTCGGGGCAAATTCGTTCTGGAGAGGCCTAAACCACTCAATGGGTTTTTCCCCGCTTTGTGAAGGTATTTAAATCTGGACTGAAGACTCATGTGGTCACTGTCATCTTCAGAATCACTGACAGTTACCGCTACACCATCTGATGAGCTCACAATTGAGCGATTTTCTCCTGATGCTTGCAAAATACCACTGCTAGGCTCAGAGACCGTTGTTAAGTTGGTAGATACGACAGAGCACGATGGAACTTGTGTTGATGATAGAGTGGTTTCGTCCGATCTTGGCTGTTGCTGATCAGACTCAGGTTGCTGTGATATCTGATGTGATTTAGTTCTTGCATAATAATTAAACACATCACGTACAACCTTCTCATGGTAACTACAAAATCTAAAAGAAAAACATAAGAAAATCTATTGAGAATTTTGATATAGAAAGGTAGCCATAGCATGTAAATGCGGGAACATTTGTTGGCATACTCATAGCAACTTTTCAATTGACACCCATCAGAGTATGAAATGTCGAATAACGACCGAAAGGTGAACTGAAAAATTTTACTAGATGGCATAAGAAGACGGATAATTCTAGAACTCTTGTGTTCTAACGTGACAAAAAGGTTTTTTTCTGTCAACAACAACTTTTCTTATTTAGTTTGATAATGAACATGTGATGAGATCAAAATGTCGATCATAGTTTATTACTAAATGTTAATATATGAATCTCAAAATATAAGGCGGCCTTTCTACACAAGTGGATTCTCTTTGATATTGGCCTAATGGCAGTCACATGGAAGATTGATCATTGTATTACAACTGTTTACGTCATAACTTCAAAACAAAAGCTTATCCTGAACAATTTTCCTTGCACTAAAATGCCCAACACGGCATAGCAAAACTAGTAGCTAAGTACATCAGTACAATACGAGAGGCATTACTACACTAATTAAATAACGAAAAAGAATGTATACTTTTGCTCAGCTGGAGTGGGGCATCTTCTACCATCCTTGTAGCGAAATTCACATTGGTTTGACAAATTTGATGATTTCAACGATTCATCCAACGATAGTATACTTGTTTCAAGCGAAGCATTTGCACTTCCGGTTGAAGCATGATCAGCAGAGTTGACAGAGCAGTTGGGATCCTTGTCACAGAAAGAGAGAAGAATAACTTACACTAGAGATAAATGACTCTGTTTTTATAGAAACAGAACATTTAATCTAAAACTAAATTCTCCAGAAGCAACCGGTATGAAGTACCCTGATATCCTCCTCATCAATGAGGCATCAAATTTTTGTAAACCTCTGACAATGCTTGAGAGGGCCAACATGCATTTGCAAATTAAGGAGGCACCTTTCTAAGTTTATCTAAAGATCTCTAAAAATATATGGTTCAAACACCAAGGGGAGGAAATCAGGATGCAGGTATAGTCACAAAGCAAACCACAAGACAAAAAAGCAGCTGAATTAACAGGGGCATGACGAAGTAGGGGGCTTAGGGGTGGCATAATTCTCTTTGGTCTAGGGGTAGCATAGCCGCCAAATGTTTGAGAGCTCTGACCAGGTCTGTTTTCTCCTAGCCTAACTGACCAATCAGCATGCAAAATGAGCCTAAATGTAGTTGTGGAACGCATGTGTGGTGAGAATCCTGCAAGATGATTGGTCACTTCAGTTGGGAGAAAATAGATCTGAATAGACTCTTGAACATTTGGCGGCTATGTTTTTGTGGGTAAAAGGTGGCGCATAATGCTCATGACTGTCTGGTTGTGAGACCTTCTTCAACACGTCGGTAAATTTTCTCATGCTACACTCCCCCTGCTCCCTCAAAATCCTTCCGCATGCCACTGGCTACGTTATCAGTCGACTAAGCAGTGAGGTACCTCTTTAATGTTCACCACGGTTTATAATCTCTAGAGGGTACAAAGCTTTTGTGGTTATATGACAAGATACCTCGCTCCTTATATAGTGTCTTGTTTGCTCGCATAAAAGTCCAAGAAGGACCAAAAGTCAAAGTTGATGGAAAGATAAAACTCATACTTAGCAAAATGGTTGCTGCTTGACATGTGACAACAAAACAGTTCAAAAACCAAAATATCTTACCCGATCGACCGATTCTATATCTGTTGCAAGATCCCGGTGCATTTCAGATTCCCTTAATACTGCTGAGACTCTGGACAGCGTCAAAGGGGTACCTTTGTTCAAACTATTTTGATACGACTTGGACGGTTGTTCATCTGTTCTTAGGGTTTCACCCACAATATTTCCTAAGCTCTCTGTACCAGACAAACTTTGGTTAGCAGGTCTTTGAGGATTAGTGGTTTTGATTCTGCTGACATTAACATTCTTAGGGGTGCTGAAATTGGGCCTTGAGGAACTCATTTTAGTTGCAGGACAATTTGTTTGTCCAACGGCAGTAGTTGAGCTTGAAGGTTTAGCCTGCGAAGCCTTCACACCATACGTTGAGTGAACATCTGCAGAATTTTGGCTACTAACTGCTGTCACCACAAATGAACTTGACTCTGAATTAGTCCTGTCATTAGACATATTAATTTTTGATGAGGCATTTGAGTGCTTCTTCATCTCATCACTCGTTCTAGTTCTCTGGCCCTCTACTCCACTGTGAATATACCTACTGACGTCACTTCCTGCGTATCTGCTCCCTTCACTTGACATAGGATTACTATTCTTTGATCTAATAATAGATCCCCTACTTACACTTGTAGCGTGTGACACAAATGAATTCGTAACGGTACAAACCACATCCTTCACCTGATTCCCAATAGTAGCATTGTCCCTAGTTATAAGCAAGCCCCCATTGTGAGGTCTGTCTTGAACCGATCTATTCTCAAACGTTCTACGGCCAACATCTTTGGATAGTTGTAAAGCATTGCTACTTGGCAGCGTTTGACTTTTTCCTGTTCTACTTTTGTTCGAATCAGCCGTGGGCACTATTGCTGCGGAAAAATGCCTGTATGGAACTTTGTCCAACGCATCGCCTACTGCAGCATTCTCACTACGGAAAGCTTGGCTAAAAACTTGCAGGTCCTGAAGGGGACTATTCAAAGGAGTTTTACTAGATACTGTAAAGGTATTCTGCTTAGAATGAAGACTACGTTCATCTTCAGTGCCTCCTGGTCCTACAGCACGGCTAACATTTGTGTTAGAGGATTTAGCACTACCAATTATAACACCCTCCTTACTACCAACAGTTCCATTACTTTCAATATCTTCATATGAATTATCCTTTTCGGTTCCTTTCCAAAGATTTTCTGCAACAAAGCTTGCCAACACCTCTTCCTCTTTGCTACCAACAAAAGGACATTCATTATTCTTATTCCTTTCATCTACTTCTTTTATTTGCTCGTTCTTTTCTCCTCTTCCGCCATCCTTTTCCTTTGAGTCCCTTTTGCCTTCCCTCGGACCTATCTCTTCTCTTTTCTTTTCACCTTTAGTTTCACTCTTTTCTTTTGAGTCCTTTTTGGTTTCCGTCGGATTTGTCTCTTCTACTTGCGCTTTCCTTTCACTTTTAGCATCACTCTCTTCATTTGAGCTCTTTCCAGGTACCTTTGGATCTATGCTCTCGCTATCTCTTGACAACACTTTGAACGAGTCTTGGCATTCTACGACCATATCCCTCGAATACCTGTGATTACTGTTTTCAAGATCACTCCAAGAAACCTCTGCAGATGCAGCATTATTTGGGGATATAACCCATTGCGTACCGTACTGATCTGACTTGCGCATAACTTTCCCTATCTTTTTAAATTTTTCACGCATCTTCCTTGTCGCTTCAAATCCTTTGAAATTTGTTTCCAAAACGGCAGTTTGAACGTTCCCACGAGGTTCTGTATGAACATTAAAATTGGATTGAGATCGATAATTCGGTAGTGTATTCTTCTTAGACTTTTGGTATTTGTAGTTTCTAAAAGGATTACCATATTGGGCAGCAGGACTACCATTATGGGTAGTAGGATTGCCTAATCTATTCTCATTCTGAACAAAAGAAGATCTCTGTTTAGGGGTTAAATCATGAAATCGATATTTTAAACTGTTGTTCCTATGGCGATTAACTCCCTGAGGTTGCGATGTAAAGCGAGGAACCGGCTGATATCTTGGAACAAACTGTTGTGGAGGGAAATTTCGTGGTCCAAAATCCTTTGGTCTATAAAATTTGTGACCTCGTGGTCGTTCATATTCATGTATTATCCATCTTCGAAAATCTCTGCCATCATCTTCCCACAAACGTGATTCATTTTCTTCAGTTATAGCTTCAACTGGCGTCTCCTGCGCATGCTCTGTCTTCCATTCCTGTAATTTTTTCTGATGCTCATCGCCATGAATATGTTTCGTAAACAAAAGCAAACCAGAAGTATCTACATCACACAATGTGCATTTGTGAGAATAGTCCCTGAAAGAAAACAACAAAGATGTTATAAATAAGTATTTGATAATCAATCACAAACCTTAAAAAATTGAGATAATTTCATATGAGTAAAGAAAGATGATATGAGCCCAAAACAAAATTGTCACCTAATTACCTAAACATGAAATAAAGACAATATTTAAAAATAGTGCTCTAAACTGACAAGATTGAAATAATGCAAAGAACCAATCAGACAAAAAACAAGAATATTTTTCATAACTATGCTTGACAACATGAACTGATAAACAGTTTTTAAGGATTCAAGAAAGTTATGCCATTTGCCTAATGTAAACAAGCATTAAAAACAAGCAAAGTTAAATTTGATATCTTAACCAGTGCCATTCATCCATGGTGTCTTTAGGAATATACTTACTAGGAATGAAGCAAATGATGAGGGAATGGTGTAACTAAAATGTTTAACTGTAATATTCCTATTGTGTCATATATTGTAGCTTTCTAATTTATCTAATGAAAATTATAGCCAACAACCTTCCTTTCTGTTTATCAAGTCTTTTATGGTGAAGGAGAGACCATGTGTGTTCTACCAGGTCCTAAAATGTCAAATTAAGAATTTGTTTGATAAGAATAGTAAGATAGAGAAGAAAAGCTATTTAGTAGTTCCTGTCATCTAAGCTGAAAATACTATAGAACAACAGTGTATACCTAATTTTAACAGGCACCTGAGCTGTTATGTTCTTACAATTTCTTCAAACTTATTCCAGTTAAAACTCTCAACAAGATGAGTTTTTAGTAATCATATTTTAAGTTCAATATAATTCATACAATTTCAATAGCTAAATGTAAATATTTAACCTAGCCCCATGACGTGCCATACACATTCACATTTTCAAAAGTTCTTTTCTCCATAGTATAAAATTGAAATGTCTAAATACAACCATAAGTCCATGTCAAGGTCATCATCATCATCCTCTGTGGTGGGAGCTTGTTCAGGGGAAGGGTTTTATAAACAATTCTGAAGAAGGCTTATTAATGGTTCAAGCATGGTGGCTTATTCAAGCAGGTGCTTTCCAAGGGGTGCCAATTTGAGGGTTTATAGTTCAGCAATTAGTGAATTGAATCATTTGATGCATCAAATTCTGATTGGGTTGCTGATATGCACCATATAAAAGTCATGAAACAAAACATCCCTACAAAATGATACAAGCTCCAGATAGTACTTGCATTTTTTGTTAAATATTCCAAGTTGCAAACATCACAGAAGTGTTGATCAGAGGAAGCATCCTTTGACACTGAATCATCCATTACTGCTTTGCCTGGAACAAACATGAATGTGATTTGCATCAGTCACCTGCCAGGACCATAAGCTCACCAGCCCATAAGCTGAGCAGTGCCAGTATGCATAATGTTCTTTTGCTAATACTTACTATGTACAACATTCACACAGTTCTCATATATGCACAAAATATTTATAAATTTTCTTCCAAACAATGTGAGGTGCATTTCAATCAATCTGTGTTCATTAAATAAAATAACAAAAAGGTGCATTATTCCATATTTATCAAATGTTTTCTTGCAAATGATACTCAGAAATTAAAATGCATTTAAACAAAGGCATAATATAAATATATATAGGATACACATTACAACAGCAGAATCTAATGCTAGTAAAACAAGAGAAAAATATTTTGCACAAGGAGGTCTACTTAAAACATAATAAAGCTCTGCCAACAGTAAAGTCAAAGTTAATGGCAAAATGTTTTCTTTATTCAGAAAATTCTCAGGAAGACAAGAACATCTGATCAATGTTCCCATATACAGAAGGGGTTAGGGATAGTGATAGTGTTAGTGGTAGGGTTCTGTTAGTGTCAGATTGTATAAATAATCTTGGGCAGTTTATGGGTAATGTGATAATATTTCAAATTGCACTAGGTATCAGGGTGGGTGGCAAACGGAAGCTGAAGCTTATTAAAGTCCATTTGCAGTCCAGCAAGAAGCATGCAAGTTTGACAAATTTACAAATCATACAAGTACACTTTCAACAGTTCACAGGAAATTGTCCTTAATGACTACAGCTTCTTGACAACTTAGGCATTAAAAGAGAGCGATAATATTTAAAGGCTCAATTTGTAGTTTTCCCAAAAATAAGGAATCAATATAAGATACCTTGAACTAACATTACACTATGCAAACACCATTCAAACGTGTAATTTCGATTAACCTAAAAATGGCACACTCAGTGCAGAAACATCCAGTTTCTAACCATTCCTCTCTACACCTATCAGTTTTCTATAGAAATCTTATGGGAACTGCCTCCCAGTAAAATTCAAATTGTTTAACGCTTTACAAACCTGAATTTTAAATAGCATATTTAGTAAAGCAGATTGAAGATTCTCTCCATGACTGCGCGGCTCTCACGTCTTGAGAATGAGCCTCAAACTTCTGATACAACTACAACAACATCATGTAATTTGGTTTACATTACAAATGGCGGATACACAGTCATCGTGAACGGTACCCTTATAGCTGGTAAAAGTGTTCTAAGGACCCAAATGAAACCCCTTATCGCCGTATTCTCAATATTATGCACATTTGCAGCTGCATCTCTGTCCCTTTACTTAGTTGCTGTCGAAGTTTCATCAAAACTCCTTAGTCAAGAGGATGATAGGTAAGATCGGCAATACCTTGTTCATTGAGCAAATACCGATACAATTTGGGGATGGGATGAATTTAATTAATTGAGATAGTTCCAAGTCGCGAACTCCTCCCAAGTAGGCAGGGGGTGTCTTTTACGTGTAAAGCCATCATGCATTTTTATTAATTCCCACAGCACAGGGGAGTTTAGTGGTTTTCAATGCAATGCAACCAATTGAAAATATGCAATTGTGTTGTTTATGTCCTTAAAGGTGTGATATCAGCCAGTTATAATCCTGGCGGACAATATATTCCTGGTCTGACCTCCATCAAGACTGGAGTGTTTTTTATTTCACTATAGCTTGAAAAAGTGGGAGCATTCTTTGTGCATACTGAAAAGTTATAGTGCAGTTCTGTACTACCAACAAACTATTAAAATGTTTGTTTATTGTGTATCCATGTTTTCGTATATATTTTATATCAGCACATAGCACACAGGGTAATGCATAGCCAAGATATCATGGGAGCATCAAAGTTTCAAGCCTGGTCCTACATCTATTGGTGTCAAGAAGTTAGAGCAGATAATCAAGCTAAGGCATAAATAATCTTTCTTTTCTTGCCATGAGGCATTTTTAGTGGTGCTCCTTTACCAGTCTGTCATTGGCCTTCCCATGCAACCCCAAGACACCATAGATGGTGTGGTATGATCAATGAATTCTATATTGCATATGGCTTACATCTTCTCATGAATGCTATTCTAATCCTAGGACTATGCAGTTCAGATACCCAAGTGATTTGAATGACTTAAAAGAGTTAACTACAATGATGAAATCATTCATGGACACACACTCCAGCCAGATATCTCTCTTATTTTGTTGTGCATATCTGTATAAACAATCATTTGCAATACCTGGATCAGTGTTTTTGGTATGTTTTTATACCAAATCTACTTTGGAAGAAGATAGAATCAAACAAATAGAAAAGTAACCTATGCATACACACAGACACACACAGACAGACACAGACAGACACACACAGACACACACACACAGACACACACAGACAGACACAGACACACACACATACGCACACACACACAGACAGACACAGACACACACACAGACAGACACAGACAGACACACACAGACACACACACACAGACACACACAGACAGACACAGACACACACACATACGCACACACACAGACACACACAGACAGACACAGACAGACACACACAGACACACACACATACGCACACACACACAGACACACACACATACGCACACACACACAGACACACACACATATGCACACACACACAGACACACACACATACGCACACACACACATACACACACACTCACACACACACACACACACACACACACACACACACACACACACACACACACACACACACACACACACGCGCACATGTGCACTTTCACAAAAATGATATGCACTTTTGAAATGCTTTTTGACTCCACCATAGCTACATTAGCATACATTTTGCTTGCAGAATATTCTAAGTGGTGCAATTTTTGGCATATACATTGGTTTTCCTCTCATTTGTCTATTGACGGCTATTGGAGCTTCATTTTGTTACTGCTGGTCAAAATATTTTGGAAAACCAATATTGTTGCATTATTTTCCTGACAAGTTGCACATTCTTCAGAAAAAGGTAAGTGTCATCTTCAAGTTGTATATGTGCAGTATTTAGGAAGTTGTTTATTAAGTCTGGATTTGCTTGCATAGTATGATATTTGCTGTCTTTTCCAAACCTCTATAGTTATTCAGAGCTTTCACATTCCCTTTCAGATAGATGATAACAGTGATGGCTTGTTCTTTTTCCTGCTTTGTTTAAGATTGTTTCCAATGTCACCAAATTGGTTTTTGAATATGGCCTCTCCAATAATTGGAATACCAATTCATTATTTCTTTGCATCAGTATTTATTGGTATATTGTCTTTAAATACTTTTTGATAACTAACTAATATATTGATTGATTGACTGATTGATTGATTGATTGATTGATTGATTGATTGAGTGAATGTTTTACCATTTTTACCATTGATTGTACTGTTCATGTAACCTTTTGAATGGGTAATCTTTAGTGTTGTTGGTTTCTCATTTAATCCTTTGTGCTTTATTAAGTTTGTGTAAAGCAGTTTTATTACTTTGTTTATTCTTTATTTGATTTAGCATAAAAGATTTCCATAACCACTAGAAAACTTCTATTATCATAGTTTTCATTGATTGATTGATTGATTCAATAATTACCCTAGTGATTGATTCAATGATTACCCTAGCATTAAAACATTTGTCACCTTACTCTAATATCTTGGGTCATAAGGACTATTTTATAGAATCAACCCTGTGAGCAAATCAACACTCCCTAAATAGAAACTCAAATTATAAATTGTCATTAGACTTTGTTGTAATCAAGGGTCAGGCACTTGATTTGTTTGACCAAGGCTTTATTGGCATTTGTTTAGGTTAGTTTAACCTTATTTATTTTAATTTACTTTTCATGTAAGTTTTAGTTTATTGTATGTGTCTCTCATAGTGGGAACATGATAACTCCAAGTCTTTTCCTGTTGTGTGGGGCACAGTCAAATGCACATTCTAGTTTTATTTTTTGTTCTAAATTTATATAAAAAGAGAGACTTTATCTTCAGTCAAGGAACAAAAGGTGAATTTACCACAACTTTTGAAAATCCTGTTGACCATCAACAGATTTACCACAACCTGTTGATTTTTACCCACAGCAAGTAACTAGCTTACAAAAGAGTGTGCAAATGATTATTCAACTTAATGCAAATTTTTGTAATTCACATGTAGTTAAAAATATGTTTGCCAAATTCAGAAGAGCACTATTTTTGTGACATTTTTGTACCCCTTGTTCAAGTCAAAAGCAGCTTCTGTAGCCTAAGGTGCTTCTTCAATCATCATTTCCTTTGGTAGCTTTTGTATTATACTCATTTTCATCCTCTTTGCCATAGGTCTAATGCCATACAACTTTATGTGCTGCCAAGCAGGATGCATCTTGTCAGAGATTTCATCATTGAATCAAATTCTAACACTTTCAGTTGCATTGAAAATGGCAATTGCTGCTGTTGTTGTTGCAGGCCCAGGTATACTCATCAGGAGTAGCAAGAAAGAACGGTTAAAACATGAATGAGTTGCACTTCTAAATGCCATCTTACACAAGTAGTTTTCTGTTCAGTCACTTGTTACACCTTTTGTACTTTGCTTGGTATTTGAGACGTATGGCATGCTTAATTTTATTTGTTGTGTGAAGTACCTATCTGCAATTTAGTAGGACAAATAATCTACATAATGTATGTTTATTTTGGTAAAGTACAGCCCAGAAGGAAGTCACATGATTTTCATTAAAACTCCTTTCAGTTGCAATCTTTAATTCCTAATGTTGTACAGTAGGTGCTTCTTTTACAGATTAAAGAGCCATTAATAGCTCTGTATGATAATTATATCAACTAATCAATTATATTAATTATATTATATTAATGATAATTATCATTTCTAGCAGTGTTATGCATAGTTTCAGATTGTTGATTCCCTTTTGTAAAATTACAGGTTATGATTATATCATTTGTTTTGTAATCTTTAACAGAAATTAATACTATAGCAATGCTGCAATATAAAGTTTAATGCATATTTTTCATACAGTTTTAATAGCAGAGGTAATAATTTTGCTATTAGCTTGTTTTTCAATGACATTCATTCCATATAATGGAAGTAATTATGTTTTCAATTCTAAAAGATGTTACTTGATTAGAAATTATCTTAATTAAATGCATTTCTTCTTTCATAGTTCTTCTGAGTTTCAGTAAACTAAATGGGCATAGACTTGTCTTTTGTTTATGGTTTCAACAAACTAGTGATATTTTGCACCAGTGTAACAAGCTTGAAACCAAGGCTCTATCATCTTGAAATTAGATTACAATAGAGGCCACATTTACTTGAAATAGTTCTGAAACGTTTCCAGCAGATGAATTGCATCATTTCCACCCATAAACAGTCTTTAAATAATGGGTAAGTACATGATTCTCAACATTTTAACAAAACTCACTTGAATATTATAAAAAGTTTTTAATGCTTTGTCTGATTTATACTACATAAATATATCTGAGAAAATTACCAATAAACTATGGTTGACAGAAGGAAAACGTGATAGAGTTTAATGATGTTACTACTCTTGTTTGCCTTAAAGAACTATGAAACTTTTATTATCCATTACTATAAAAGAGAACCGTTAGTGCAGAAAATACAATACTGTCTTAAATACATCAATAGTCTCCTTAGGATGACGCAGTCCTGAAAGAGAGGCTACTTTGATATTTTGAAAGTGGAGAATGAATAGCTGGTCGCAGTTGAATTCCCCTTGGTAAATAGAAGCTCTTTGCTCGAACAACATCCCTTGGCTCAGCACAACTAAATCTCTCTACAAGAAAACAATAATTGTTCTTCTAAGGTTCCTTGTAGTAAAAATGAAATCAGAATATCTGGGAGGTTTGGATCATTCATTTTCTAATATGACATTGTGATTCAATCACATCTATTTTGAGGCAACTCCAAGTCAGTCTATCACTGGATATATCTTCCTTTGCAACAATATTGACCCAATTGAGATAAAATCCTTACCTCTCTTGTTTAAGTAATATGAAGTCTCTTCTGGGCCATAGCTTAGTCCAGCTATCTTGCAGTTCTGTGGATCACGAATAATAAGTTTAATTTGGATTAAGGCGAAACGGAGTTATCTAGATGGAAAATATAGCTTCTCAAAGCTAGAATGAGTAGAAAGATGGAATGATAGGTTAGTAGGGCTTTGAAAAGCTCTGCAGCCACTTATTTATCAGCACTAGCAAACAATATCAATCCATTCTATCGTCGTAGGGTGTTAGATTCTGATGAGCCAACGAGCTTTACTTTTTAGCGAGAAAGATTACTATATAAACAAGTAAATACCAACTAAGTTTTTTCTTAGTTAGCTTGATAATAATGTCAGTTTAATATTGAATCGTTAGAGATTTGTTGTTGCAAGCAATTCTTACTAAATATGAGGATTTGTTATTCAACGAAATAAAACATTTTTGCTGGAAATAAAATCCCCATCCTGCATGACATCAATGTATCGATCGCAATTGCGAACCTGGACCAAGAAGAAAAAACATTTGATATTACAAGCTCGAGGGTGTGAAGAGTATCAGCCTCTACATGTTTGCTTGAAAACCTAGCATTTCATCATTTCTACGTTATCTTTTGGACATTGTTTGGCGGGATGCAACATACCTAACCTAATCTTCACTTGGTGCAAATGCTGCACTATTTTTGTAAAGTAAGTACATCTATACTGTCAATAATCAAATCATGTTCCAGCATTGCATTTGTTGAATGCTTCTTACTACGATTGCCTGAAAACATCACGGCAAGCTCACTTCTTTCACAACAAACTCTACGTCTCACATGGAAAACTCACTTTCTCTTACGGCACACTCAGCTTCTATCACGGCAACTCACCTGTCACAGCAAACTCAACCTCTCTCATCATAAGCTCACTTTCTCTAATGGCAAACTCAACTTTGTCAAGGCCTCTCTCTGTATACTCAACGTCTCTCTGGGCAAATTGAACTTCTTTTTCGGCAAAGCCGTCTGTCAAGGCAAGCTCACTTTCTCTCAAGGCAAACTCTCAATTTCTCTCGTAACAAACGTACTCTTTAAAGACAAATTCAGCTTCTTTTAAGGGAAACTCAACGCCCCTCTAGGCAAACTTAACTTCTCCCGTAGCAAACGTACTCTCTTGACAGATTCAGCTTCTTTCAAGGCAAACTCAACGTCTTGCTCGGCAAACTCAACTTCTCCCTCGGTGAGTTCAAGTTCTCTCGTGGCATACATACTCTCACAATAGATTCAGCATTCAGCTTCTTTCAAAGCAAACTCAGCGTCTCTCACAGCAAACTCAACTACGCTCTTGGGAAAATCACTTTCTTTCACTCCAGACTTAACTCCGCATTTCGTTAGAAAGATTCATAAAATTACAGGTTGCAAAATTCTTGATTGTATTCATTTGAGATGTTATGTGCTATGTCAGCATAATTTGAATAGCTCACCTCGACAATGAGATTTCTATTTTTCATGTCATTTTTAAATGCTTGAGTGTATGTTCTTGGTATGAGCGGGTGGTACCTTGAAAACACTGGTATGCTGCAAAAGTACAATATTGATATTCATAAAAACATGATATTAAAGGGAACACCTGATTCTCCTAAAGTATGATTTAGTAAGCCCTGAAAACAATAGCAGCATCCAAACGTCACACCAAATATTCATTTTGCTGAATTTCAATAATTAGATATGCATTTAAGTCTTAGAAAATGACGAGAAGTGTGCATAAACATGTAATTCTCAAAGATTTATCCAGAGATGGCCTGCCCATATGCAGCAGCGTGATTATGAGAGTAAATCATTTTATCAATGCATAAGCTGATCCTCTTTTCATTGATCTGGACGCTTAGCATCTGCATCCTTTCAAGTTAAAATGGGGATTACCTGAGTGACCAAAGTAAACGCTAATGAAATATGGAATACCCCCATACGATGGGCCTAGATTTCAATTAAGATTGCAGAACGGTTGTTCATGGACTATATCTTACTTGGCAAACTTTACATGCTCAGAATCCATGCTGCTCTATAAATCGTTGCTAATCCAGATGCAGACAGTGACTTTCTTCTTCGAAAACAGCTTTATTGTCTAGCCGTAAAACAAAACGCTCCGTTCTCCTCTGGTGCTAGTGTGTTTAGATATTTCCGCATTTTGTGTTGTCATGGTAGCATCTTAATGCTCCTCCGAAGTCCATTTCGACCCATAGCTTATCCTAGCCTATATTAAATGCAAATACAACACCGGTTCATTACATAAGGCTTAAACTGTTTATCTAATTTAGGTAAGAAATATGGAAAAGCATTGACGAGCGGTAGGCAGCCAAGAGTTCATATCCGTAAAATTTATATCAAGTTGTTTAGTTGGCCAAGGGATCATCCAGAAAGAACGTACGCTCAAAAATCATAATACTTTTGACCGACCCACCGAACCTGTACGCGCGAGTACGCTTTTGATTTAGCCTACCCACCCACCCCTGTATGAGAGTGCAAATTTTGTTTGATATTCATAGAAAATTTTGCCCAGTTTTAGCACCAGCTATTCACAAAATGCATTAATTTCTCATTTTCCTGAGCTAATTGCGGCAATGTTTTCATTTTGTCCCATTTTGTCTGCATTTTCCCTTCAGAAGAAGAGCATGCCATCGTACCTACGCATTGACTTTTGTCATCCCATCCAAGCTGTACGGGTGTGTACGTTTTTGATCTTACCCACCCACCGACCCTCAAAGCGTACGTATGTTCTGGAAGGGCCCTACTCCAAGAAAGACAGAGATTAGCATAACTTGATAATAATAAAATCAATAAAATTATAGGGCTTACAAAGGGCAAAATTAAAAGTCAAGCATTTCTTGTTATCTAACCAAATCTCGGTCACCTGGTTACATTACTCTCCAGGATTGCAGCTTATTCTGTCCATTACATAAAAGTCACTAAAAATAATTACTTCAAAATATTAAGATAAAATTAAGCACGTTGCTTCCATTAACAACCGAGTTAATTGGGCAGTTGCAATAAGGGAAGTTATTTGGCAGCAAATTATCGCTTATAACAAATGTATTTGGGCCTAGGATAATTGCAAGAAATGACAGGATTGCAAAGTTAATCCCTTTGATCAAATCATCGTAAAATCATTATTATGTTTGTTGTTGTAAAAAGTTCTTTCTCCAATTTTCATTATTATGGTAGTCCAGTTATAAGACGCCTTGTTTTCTAATCCACAGTGGGCTCGTAAGCGGACATTTGGAATTTTGGCAACTTTCAAATCAAGCTTGTTCCTTATGAAATTCCAAAACTATAACTTCTCAGTATTCCAAAACGGGCTCACCTGTGTCTTAGCTGCAGATATTCACAAAGTTCTACTCGCTTGAAGTTTGGTGAATTCACATGTTTATGTTGTTGTATGTTTCCGCAAATGAGTAGACAAAAGACAACCCCCACTTGTATAATCATACGTGAAAATAGCAGATGAGTACTTCAACTATACTACGATGACTTAAACAGTTTCTAGTATGTTGTAGAACTTGAAAATAAGTAAATTCCTGCATACTCATGTTTTAAATTTTAGTTTTTCGGGCAAAAATAATATTTCGTCATGACAAATTGGCAAATCGTAGTCATCAGACTGGGGTCACCCAGTCGATTTATACTTAAAATTGTGGAAAACCCCTAAGATGGATTCTGTTGCCCTTTTCACTGTAGGTTCAATGAATACTGAAAAGCTCCAGGAACGAATTTGAAGAAAATCTGTTCTTAGGAACAGAATTAAAAACTATATAGAATTAAAAAATGGGCTTTGGTTCGTTTCCCACCATTTTGCTCAAAATGGCAGTGTGAAAATGCAAAACATTGTCCATAAATCGGAATATTTGTCAAAATTTAACAGTCTATACATCAGTATGTGTACTTTCTGGGATGCTGGATTCACTTTTCGTTACATCAGTATGTATATTTTCAGATTTCAGAAATACTCTTGCAACGAGTGCCTTATCACAATCATAGAATCGAGGCTAGTCTGAGCCGTGTTTCTGCAGAAATGAAGACCACTATACCAAAATGCAAATTTTTTATGCCAGATTCACTTAAAATGTCAAAAAATTGATTTTTCGTGATTTTTCTAATTGTACTTGCTAATATGTTTAGAACAAGCCAACGTTCATTAGCACATTATAACGTTTCCATATGCTACTTGTCAATGTCCGCTTGACCCCCTGTCTGGGCCCATTGTGTAATCGCATTCCACTGTTTTTGACCTATGTTTGGTCGAATCGTTTCACTTCACTAAAAATATTGGAAGATTGTTTTATTGAAGGTAGAGAAGAGTGTATTCTTAGTACAAACCAAAAGAGAACTATCACATGAAAATACAGCCTGCGGTGTTTCGGTATCTCGATTTTCTTCGGAAAAAGATAGATAGTGTACGGTAGGGAAGTTCCCTATTTTGTTCCTTTATCGGAACCTACATGGTTGCAGTAATTCTTTAACATTCTGCCCAGAAGCCCTACAGTAATACCAGCCCACAAATACATACATACATACATATACATGTATACGTCATCTTCTTTGCAATGTAATGTTTCATGACAGGCAAGATACCAAAACTAGGCAGATCTATGATGTGACACTGGATATACTGTACCTAGTAGTACATTGAACGCACTAAATACACAAATGATCCAAAAGAATGATCCTTTCTCATATGAGCCACATATTTTTTCCGAGGTTCGGTGTTCAAACCTCTTTGATAAGTTGAGACTCAAATGCTCTTAAAACTGTTCTTAAAACCCTTAAAATATTTTGCATGCATTTGAGAAACGATATGCTGTGTGCAGTTTCTAAAAAAATGTTGGGTTACTTTTGAAAATACTGCAATGAATGCAGTGTTGTTATTGTTTGGCTGATTGGGCCTCATTGTGTACTTACGAAGTGTGTCATTATACGTGGGGAAACAATTAAGGGGTGTTGCACTGATCTCAAAAAAGTCTTTTTGACTTTTTTGAGATCAGTGGGGTGTTGCCGTCACACCTTTAATTTGGGCGGCCTGCCATACGAACAACATCAACAACAACATGTGATCTCGTTTTCAACAATATCGTAGTAAATTTGAAAGAAGTAATGGCGATCATTGGTATTGAAAGAAGCGGGATTATTAGATCAATGTTCACCTGTTTTCTTTACTGGAGTGCTGTCTTCTCACAACTACTAGCTGTATTTGCAGATATAAATTATAATGGAAGCAATGATACTGTTGGTAATTATCTCTGGCTTGATTTTACCTGATGTTCATTTGCTTTTTCCTGACCGTACCGTAGTATCACACTAATTGAGTCTTTGCAAAATTTAAATCATTTTGAAGTAAGATGCTTTTTAGAATGTATTCCTTTATTACATTAGCAAAGACGCTATTTGATAATCTTGAGTGTTTATGTGTTGCCGGAGAACAATTTCTCATGACATTTGTTGTGTTGTTGTTAGGCCCTTTTGAAATCTAACTGTCACTTCCACTCTCGCTCGCAGGCTGCATATCACTGACAGACCTTGAGAGAAGTGTAAGTATAAATGATTTTCACATATCACCCCTGAAATTACTTCTTCGTAAATTTTCACTGTAAAAGAATGGGTGCTTTACCAGGAGGGCATTGTTACCAACAATTCACAAGTTTAGAAATGGACTTCACAAACTGCTTAAGAAAACGGATAATCTTGTGAGCCCTAGAGGTCCCAATTTCCTTATAGTTCTATCTATTAATATGAATTGCTCTAGGAATTCAAAAGTTTTGGTTTCACTTTATTATTTATGTCTGTGAGTATATATTTGATAGGTAAGTTAGGTTGCCATTTGAATTAGACAAATGGGTATTTTATTTGGCATTATGTCTTGTTGTATTTGAGAAGACATTTGTGTGTAATTGTTTGTAACCATATAGATTTGTGTGTAATTTTTTGTAGCCAATTGTGCTCCTAATTGAGCAAAAACAAAAGTGGGATATGCATGAGAAGAAGGGACTAGAAGCTAAGTATTGTATGTTGGGAAATTTTTATTTGTTCCTTTATATGATCATATTTGTTTTCCCTTTATATGATGCATGAACTACATGCTTGTGTGACAAAATGCTAATTATGAATTAGTTGAATATTCAAAGTGGTGCATTTTAGAGCTGGACTACCAGACTTTTTTTGCAGCAGACCTGTTAACTAAATAAATGATGAGCATAGGCCATGTAATTATTCTTTTCAATATTTGCAAGCTAAAGGAAATGCTCCAAGGAAGAGATGTAGACCCTAAAAGAAAAAGATGCAATAATATGAAATATGGATGCCTATGATATACAATAAATCTTTTTTGAAACCTTATGATAATAATACAATTTAAGTATACAATCAAACACCTCACTGTATTAAGGCAATTCAATATTCTTCTAGATAACATTTAATAATCTATTTGGAGCTTGGTAATTCTTTTTTGTACATTTGCTGGCAAACTTGGTTTTCAGAATAATTTTTGTATTGTTTTTTCAGTGAATGGATTTAGAGAAATGGATAAATGTAACTTTAAAGCAGCATTAGAAGTATTTGATAGTATTTTAGAGGTAAGTGTTTTTCATTCTTACATTTAATCTTGAATATCTATGTATAATTTTTAGTAAATGTGCTTGAAATTCAGTAGGTAAAAAGGTGTACAAATAAGTGTGAAAATTTTTCAGTGTTCAATATTGGCCCAAATTTCTAAGCAAAGTAAGATCTTTTCATATCCTGTTAGCATAATTGTATGTTAGGGGAATGTGGATTGACTTTGCTAGTTACCAGATGTTAAGTATGTAATGTGTTTGCCAAATCTTTTATATGTTTGTTTTTAGTGGGCCCTTGAGTTCACCCAATTAGTTATAGATTATGTTTAGTTTTATCATCTGCATCTAACCATATGTATAGGCAAATTATGATTATGATTATTTGTTTGTTATTAGAATGAATCTAGTGATGACAAATGGCTGGCAAATATAGGCAAAGCTCTTTCAACAGCAAGAGAAACATCAAGTGTAAGTGTCTGTTTACATTAGGACATTTGATTGTCAATTGGGACACCATAGAGTTAAATTGGCCCTTTGTCTTTGGTTAACTGTTGCAACCATGTCATTTCAATATTTAAAAGGTTATGTCATGATTTTTTCCACGAATATCAAGTGGTATAAGCATATTTGTATCCTAAAGTTATATACCCTCTCTGAATCTTTGATAAACCATAGACAGTTGGCTTTTGTCTAGTAGTTTATCAATGGTGATATTTCTGTGAGTAGTCATGTGTATGTCACAACAACAAGATGTCTCCTTCTAGAGCAATAAGAGTGCAGAGGAATCAATGGAGTATATAGAAAAAGCTCTTAGGATGAAGCCAGACCATCCTCTGTGTTTGCAAGCCAAGGCAGAGGTCAGTTACATCAAGCTTTTATATAAGTTTCATTTCCAAAAAACTTCGTCTCCTTTGTTGTTCTAGTTCTTGGTAGGGTTTTTGCCATGAGCACTTTAAAAATTTGTTGTGAATCAGATGCCCCTTCGAAATCCAAAGGATTGGTTGTTATATGTCTTTACGTAGAAAATATTATGTGATTTGGAACAGCAGATTTGAATATGAGGTTTGCAAAGTAGAATTAACAGATGCTGAACTTAAACATCTAAATAAGTATAGTTGGTTACAAGGAATGGGAATTTTTGGCTTATATGGGATTAGCTACCACTTAGGAGATTAGAATTTTCAAAAATTTAATATATAAATGTTATTTTTTTTATTTTCATGCATTTATCTCGTGTCGTCAGTTTCTTCATCTATGTGAGACTGTTTTTGTTAACTTTTTGGATGGACTATGGTTATTTGACGCGAAGTATGCATAACTGTTCTTATAGTTATTGAGTTGGCTTTTTCTTTGATAGCCTATTCGCCATTCCATGTGATAATTCCCTCTGCATTTATGTCTGGTGGGTTTTTTTCTATTACAAGGTTCAATTCCGGATAGGTAACTTAAAGAAATCAATGGACACGGCAAAGGCTGTGATCGATATTCAACCAGATGGCCATGCCCATGTATTAGCTGGAATTCTTGCATTTAAAAATGATGTAAGTATGAACTGTATGATAATCTAGGCTTCTCTGCCTACAGATCTGGTCTTTGGTTCAATTTCATTTACAACACTTTCTGCATAGTATATCTTGCCAATACAGTACCATGTGAGACCTACAACAAACTAGCCGATGAGCAAAAAAGTTACCGAGAGTTTCTGCAAGAAAGTTGGGGTGCTACGCCCTACCACAGTCCCTACTTTGGCACGCGTCTGAATGGAAACCTTCCTACCCATTCTCTTGTTCAATCTTAGGGTCAGAAGAGTTTGATAATTCAGTATTGGCATGTCATCTCAATCTATGCCACGCCTTTATTTTGTACCTCAATCTATGCCGCGCCCTTATTTTGTACCTTTCCGTAGTTATGAGCCTCAACAACGTGCACCAGCGTTCTGTCCGTAGGAAATTTTAGAGGTGCCAATTGGAAGTAGCTTATAACTTATTGATACCATGACAAAATCAATATTACCTTAGAAGTATCATCCCTTTTTTCTCCACTTTATGAACTGATATTCTTTATATTTGTGGTAACTTCTAAGAGCTTTCTTCTTCAGTTGTTTTGGAAGGCAATGAATTATCTAAAGATTGCATTAAAGTATGAAGCTGGCAGCCATCCCATTGTGCATCATTGTCTTGGACAGTCATACATGGAATTAGGAATGTTACAGGTACACCAAAGTGTCACCAGTAAATCCTGTTTTTCTATTTCTTTTTGGTTACACTTGATTGCAGCTTTCCTTTGTGTACTTCATTCATGAAGAGTGTTTGGCCCTCATGATTTAATGCCCACAATGTGCTGACTTTGAAGACTCTTTAGGTGCAATTTGATTAATCATCTTGTTGGAATGTTCGCCAGTTCCCAGGTTACTGCAGTATTTTCAACAGTTTTTGAATCCGGAGTTGCGTTTATTTGAGTAGGAGTTGCAAGGCCCGGAGGAAAGTTTTATATGTCATAAATCATATAATTTACCTCATGTGAAGTAGGCATCGCAAATCATAAGCTAACGTCGGATGCGACGGCCGGCAGCTGATTTTGAAAACACCGAGTTAGTTGACAGATAAGTAACGGTTTCACTCAGTGTTTGAGCCCCCTGGTCATGTGCATTGCAGTCCGTTAACTAATTTTAATACATGTGTTTTTAAATCTATAGCATATATTGATTTAGAATGCTCTCACGTGATGCATATGTTGAACTCTGATGTTATTATAGCATTATTGGTGTTTTGTATTTACTTGGAGACTCATTCCTTACATGAATTCGCTCCTTGGCCTTGTTATCACATAAATATCAAAATCATCTACTCTCTTCACCTCAGGAATCAATTGAATCGTTGAGAGATTTTCTAGAAATCCAACCTGAAAATTCAGATGCTTTAAGAGCACTTGGAAAAGCTTTCAAGTAAATGACTTTAGTGTCCATGTATTTTTGCTCTGCTGAGTTTTAGTACTTCTTGTTACTCACCATAAATGTTTAGATCTTTTCTAAATTAGCCCTTTGGAGAAATATGCTTCATTTTCTATAATACTGTTGGCATGATTCGGTTATGGCACCGATGGAGTGATTTCAGCTTTGCAAGCCCGCATGTTGTATATGTAATACGAGTTTCCACCTCTTTTGTTGTCCACCTCTTTTGTTGTCCACCTCTTTTGTTGTCCACTAGGTGTATTTTGCAGTTAAATCTATATTTGAATGCATGTTTCTATTTGCCATATACTTAATTCATTCTCGCTTCTTATGATTGGAACATTTCAACCCACACCTGACTATACATTTTCTGGGTTATGTTTCGCAGTATGCTAACACTTTATCCTCTAACAAGTCTCTGCACCGCTTTGATACAGCATGTGTTTTGAAGGAATACATATTATTTCTTAACTCAAACGTATTCACGACCTTTTGTAGAGAGCTTGGAGATGAAACGTCTGCACTCGAATATGTTAACTCAGCTTTGAAACTTGATGGAAGAGATATAAAGGTTGGAAATTTTATTCCTGTGCATAATTTTTTGTTCTTTGTGAAGTATCCTATCTCATCTGTTTTCTTCAACACTGCATTTGTTGCATCATAGAGCCTGGGATTTCAGTATGAGTAAGAATATTTTAATATCATTTTGAGGCTGATCAAAGAGATGTAGGATTTTCACATGGAACATATTCATTTTCGATGTTTACTGTTATTTCTTAAAGACCTTCAAATAGTGTTAAATTTCTGTTCTTACCTTTTAGGCACTTATGTTAAGAGGTCATATATATTTTTCATCGGGAAAAATTCAGAAATCTATTGAAGATTACAGTGTAAGTTCTCCAAAGCTATTTCAAATGCATCACTCTTTATGACCTGGTAATAAAGGAATTTCAAGGAGAAAGATTTTTAGATTATCACACAGTAATATAGAACTGCTGCTTTGAATTTCTTTTGTATTCTATTGCGCTATGTTTTACAGACGTGTTACGAAATTGATTCAACTCAGCATGGCTGTCAGTATATGAAAGCATTGGGATTGGCAACTATGGGAAGATTTTATGAGAGTGTAAAGGCATCAACATTGGTAAGAGTTCGTTGTCTAATATTCTCCCACATAGGACTGTAGCAGAAAGCATGCAGGGTGTACTCCCCACTTAAGTTTTCAAATTTGAGAAAGCTCACATATACCATAGCCTGATCATAGCTTTATGAATGATGACCTTGTTTGTATCTAATTCTACCACTGAGCCTGTGCTTCATTTCTGATGCGTAAAAATTCAGTTTTTTGAATGAAAATATGTATCTTTGTTCCTGTCAATGCAATATTAATGTACAGACTTATGAAAATAGGTGTTACGTGCATATTGTATCCGAGATTGTCAGTTTTTGCTCTTGTAATAATTCTATAGCTATTAAACGGAGCTTTGAGAAAGCAGCAAATCAGTGTGAGAGATGTTGATCAAAAGATGAATTAAATAGAGAATAGATACAAATAATTTGTTGCTGTCTGCTCCGTTGATTGGCTCAATAGAAGTCATTCTTTCTCTTGCCAGTTGAACTTTACATCTCCCTAAATCATTTTAGGCGGCAGGATGATTTAAGGAATGCAAAGAGCAGAGCTCAATGACTTTTAGTTCGTTTATCTCTATTTGTATATCACATTACATGAAGTAAAGAGTTATCAAAAAGATTTCTGCTCAAATTTTCATTCACCAAAAATTCATTTTCGCATCAGAAATCCTGGTATGTTCTTCTTATGTACATGATATATTTTCCAGGTTATGATTTCAAATCGTGGAACAACACTCTTCCCTGAATACAGCCAATCGTTTTACCTTAGAGGTGAGATGTGCGTTAATTTATCATTGTATCTTATTTTGCTAATATTCATAGCCACAGAGCTTGTATGCATTTTCATCCCAAAGGATATTACTTATCATAACGAGGCTAGCAAACAAACTTTTTACATGATTCGTAGTATCCATGAAAAGGCAATGCCCGTGATTTTGTGCAGCTTATATTTAGCTAGCTGAATGATCGCGGCCGGTTTTTAATATGCGTTTTAATCTTTGTATGATGGTAACTTGTCGCATCAGATTTGAAGGAATTTCTTTCTTGTTAGCGTTTATTTGATAAGTATATTCTAATCGATCCTCGTATGCAGATGATGAAAGAACTCTTTACAAAACTCACCCTTTTCAACCTCTAATATCCATTACTCTTTTGTCATATTATCTCCTCTTCTTTTTAGAGTTTTCACGATATTTGCATGCACATCTTGATAAACCTCTTCAAGATTACAGGTTTGAAGATGATCTTGATGCCGATTTGCGCGAAATGTGGGCTAAAAATCTGCCTTGGAATGGAAAGGTTTGCCACTCCTTTGCAATGATAAGAAAAACAAAAATAATTGCAGTCATGCATCAAGAACAAGAATGTTTCATGTGATCTCTGCTTCTACTGCCCTTCAAATTACATCTCAGTGTTTTTTCTAAGCTTTTCTGTCCTGTGCTAACGATCTTATGTGTTCAAAATCTTCCTTTCTCCTTATAGTTGGTATCGGAAAGTCTCTGTCGATTGATTTCGCTCTGTTGGTGTCTTTGTTCAGTGTTGTTACGATACTTTCTCTGGGTCTACCTCTAAACCTTTTCTCTAACTCTCCAAAGCAGAATGATAAGAATAGCGCTTTTATTTCTTCCTTTCTGTTCGTTTGCTTTTTTGTTCATGATCCTCTTGCTTGAAGTATTCCTTTCATTGGGAAATTATTATTCATTTTATTTGTTATGTTTTGGTTTATCTGTTAGTTAAATAAGCATTCATTTGGATTTTCTTTAGTTTTTAGATTTAAGCAGTCAGCTTGAGTTAGTTTTATAAACCTCTTACATTTCCTATACATATTTGCTTGACTCTAAAGCTCTTATGTTACTTGGATTTTTTACTTGTTAATTATAATCTCTTGAAATTTATCTTTATCATCTTTATTCGTCCTGACGATAATTTCTAATCTTGCACTATTTTTCCTTCAGAACTACACTGAGCAGCCTGGAATAGAGCCAGGAATAAAGTAAGACTTGAGATTTGAATACCGAATTTCCTCATTCAGGCAGCCATTATACAAATAAGATTTCTTTGCTAGATATTGATTTAAGGAATTTATTGGAAAAACAGTGGAACATTTCGGTACATGCCACATATTTAAGATTGACTTTCGCCTAGAAACCAAACTGACCAACATATCAATCAACAGGATGCTTCCATGTCCTTAAGGAAGCTTTATCGATATCACAGTGAATTTGTTATAATTTTTCATGAGAGTTTCCGTTGATATGCCACCACAAGATATTTGCATTAAACTGAAGCTCGAATTCATTCCAATATGCCCCATTCTGTATTGTCTTTTTCCTGTAGTGATGTTGAGTATATTGAATTTAAAGAGTTTACACACGATGCCAAGGTTTGTTTGACATGAAATTTTGGCTGATCTTTGAGTATAGATTACTTTATAGCCATACAAACTTTCAAGAGATTATTCTCTCATGTCGTTCTGCTTGATTTTATCTTTCGTTTGAATTTGGCAGCTCCCGTTGTCAAGAGTTATTTTTTCGTCACCTCGCAATATTTATCAGAAATGATGCTCTCTGTGAATCCTTAATGAGGAAAAATATTGTTTTTGTAGAATTTGGATCTATACCAAATTGTTTGTCTAAATTATTTATTGTGTTTTCATTTTGATGAAAGTCAGTTCTTAAGAATAGATTTTGTGAATAGTCCGCTATCTCACATTATGTGTATTCTACTCGCTTCTGTGTTCCTCTGAGATTACAGATATATACTTGATAGCGAAACCTATAGAATAACATTCTTTTCAATGCAGATTCTTCTGTGCCGTGCATCTGTTTTCGATGAATTATTGCAGTACCATAGCGAAGGGTTTATGCCTAATTGGCGGACAAACAGAGCAATGGGATTAGCTGTTCTTGATGTGGCTCAGACCGCGTTGAAGTTAGTTGAGACTATTATTGCATTCTCATATGATTTTGATTTTGTTATGCTCCTGAAAAGCAATAAAACAGCACGGTTTACTGGATAAATGCTGATTCTGAAGATAATTAGCTTCTTTAAAAATCCTCTCAGATTGCAATTGGGATTTCATATCGTCATGTTTTGTTTTTTTAATAATTGAGAGATTTAAAAGATTTTCTCTTTACGTAGCAGGCCGGTACATTTTACCTCCAAACTTTTGAGAATTGCTGGATTATTATGAATTGATCATTGCATTTATCCATGTACAGAAATACTATATTAGAAAAAGAACCAGGCGTACTCATTTCTTGTGCAGTTTTTCTAACTCGATATGTATATATGCAATGTATGTGTTGTTGAAAGGCAACAAGTTCAAGTCAACGTATCACATCTTTGTATTAAACATAGTTCTATAGCAGTGCTATAAAGGTCTTAAACTTTCTTAATAAAGGTATTGGAAGTCTCCAGTAAGTTTGCGTGGTCGAAAAGGGAAGCGTTTTACTTGGCGAGATATATATGACGTTGCTGTAACATGGCGGAAGCTGGTATCGATGTGGTATCCAGTCCTCTGGCTAGATATGTTTCCAAAAAATGTCATCGAGAGTGGCTTGGCAAGTCATATGCTCTTTACTGCGTAAGCTAGCCTTTTCTTGTCGCTTCGTGATCTCATATGTTACGTAGAGATGTAGCATGCAGGTATGGTGAGAAAAGAAGCTTGAGCACAGGGAGTTTTGTAGATACACCTACCAGGTTGTATCCTTTTTAAAAGTATTAGAAAGTCTTGCAATCTTCAGGGCCAGAAAATAAAATATTTATGGTTCAAGTTATTTTATTCAACTACCGCGACAAAGTACTGCAAAGAAGAACCAATGATAGATGTCTAGCATCGTATAGTTCTGATACGTTTCAACAGTACATCTCATTTGGTTTGCACTCTAACATGTTTGACATCTTTCTTTCCTATTTTCATTTGCTACATTCAGTTAACTGACAGTATAAAAGTAAAGGTTAGACCCATATACGATTCCGTACATCGGGGAGAGTCTGTTAGAGAGGACAAATATCCTGAGCCGCCGGGATAGTGAAGCAGGGCTGCCAGTTCCTTTTCTCGCTGCCTTCAACTTCCCCAGTGTTGCCACCGGGTACCCATTTCCTGCTGGGTGGACAATGAGCGAACATCCCAACCAACTATAATCCGAGAGTTCGGCTCGAACCATCAATATTTTGCTCAGTAACAAAGCTCTCTAACCACTTGGTCATTTGCCTATAACTGACGGTATGCGTATTGTAATTTATATATAGTCGTGATGTTATTTACAATTAAAGGTTTGCATTAATTTTAGAGATAATCATCAAGTTCCAAAGTATGCACCATATTTTCCAAGAGTATTTGAGTTTGCAAAGTCAATGATTAGAAATATATTAATGTAAGTAATTTTCAGCGTTTCTATCATTCTAGAGTTTTGTTTGAAAAGCTCTCTTTGCTCAGATATCATCGGTTGATTTCTGTTATCGATCCCACAATCCTATGAATGTTGGTTATTGCCTCACTAACTCACTATGCTCACTGACAGACCCACTAAATCATTGACTCACTAACTGATTCACTGAGTCCATTATTATTTCCAAAAAGAGCTATTACTAGTTCACAGAATGTTTCACAGCCCATTTTTCTTATTGCTACCCATGCCATCCACCAAAGATTATTGCACTCGCTGATTCAGAGAAACTTTCTGCTTTGATATATTTTCATTTTTCTTGACAAAAGCAAGGGCATTGTTTTCCTCTTATTTTCAAATGAGCTGTAAGTATGTGAAGATTTCGTTTGTTTCTCACAGTCCTTTCAGTATTACGTGATTCTATGTCTTTCACGTCAGGCCAAAGCTTTCAGCTAAAGCTCAAGACCAGTTACAGAAAGCTAGCGATGTCAAAGAGTTTGTTGCTGCTTTAAGAGTAATGTTGTTTTCTTCCCCTCTTAGTATATCATGAACGCTGCAAATACTCTCTTGGTAGTGACTTGAGGCTTTTGACTGTTACAGAAATACGAATCTTATAGAAATCAATCATCGTTAAGGAACATTATTAGGCCTTCCCCTTTCCTTATCTCTCTCGTTTGCAATATTGGAGACCCATTCGAATACCGTATCTTGAGCGTTACTGCTGTCCTTTATTTAGATAGTAAATATGAATCATCCATGCTTTAAATCTACGTCAATAAATCATATCTATGCTCATTGTCGATAATGGCAGATGTGACATGAGATGAAATTGATCACGTTTGATCTCTTTTTGTGTTCTAATGACAGAAAGCAACTCCGCAAATGCATGCCACATTTGCAGTGTCATTACAATTACCGAGCACAAGACGAAAATCCGGACAATTAGATGGTCCCGTATTGACTTTATCTGGCTCACGGTATATCATTACTAATCAATTTTATTGTTGACATATCCGTTCATTTTGTTTATTTTTTTGGTTGTTTGCAGGGCTTCTTCTTAAATTGTAATGATTTACTTTATCCCTGCACGTTTGTGTCTTCTTTCTTTTGCATATATTGCATATTTTTCATACCTATCATCATTTGTTGTGCCAAGTTCTCTTCTACTCGGCTTCTTTCTTTACTTCTTTCAATCTTCTTTCCTAGTTATCTTTTGCTAGCAGTGCTTATTAGGTAACTGGTTCACGGTTCACTTTATTAATATATGTTTCCTTTCATAGGGAAGAGGAAACATCTTTCATGCTAGAAAGTATGGTTAAGCCTGCTAGAACAAACCAATTTCATTCAGAACTTGAATTTTTATGGGGAAAATTAGCAGAAGATATTTTAAAGCACAAAAATAGCAAGGTACGTAAATTACAGGTTGCTAATTCAAGAATTTATCATATTCTGATAAATAATATTATACACTAATATAACTGATGATATTATCAACTTATTGCTGCTCTGATTAGAGTTGTATGCTTGCAACTTGCAGTTTTCAAGTGATGCTTTGTTCGAGTAGAACCTCTGAGCTGAAACTCGGAACTCTGTTTGAAAACCTCCACATCAGTCAACGCCCAGTTCATTTGATTGGCAATTCCCTAGTTATGCTTCAGCTACATTAATGCCGGAATACCAGCCTGCACTGTAGCATAAGTATATCTACCAAGCTAGCGAACCTTATGTATTGTCAGTTGAAGAATAATTGTACAATTTACAATGCAGGCTAACGTGACGTAGCCATTGCATTATGAGCGCAATTGAGTATATTAGAACACCTGAAATTCAAAAATATACTCTTTTGTGTTATCTTTATCAGTACTAATTGAGATAATAAATTCAAACGTTTACAACATATGAAAATATATTTTCGAATTTCAACATATATATATATATATATATATATATATATATATATATATATATATATATATATATATATATATATATATATATATATATATATATATATATATATATATATATATATATTATATATATATATATTCATTTGTTTATTTACATGTGTGTGTGCGTCCGTGTGTATATAGAATGGTATACTATAATGTAATATGATATAAGAGATCTTCAAACTCTTAAATGCTCCTTTTCTTCTCTGATAAGTAATTTCTATGCACAAAGTAAGTCGTTCTTTAAAGAAATCATCTTGATACAGGTTTATTCAACTCAGTTGCAGAACGATTAACGCGTCAAGAGCGAGCCTCTCTGAAACCCACAACGCTTTGACAAATTAATTTCATTTCTTAGTTGCTAATAATATGGCTAAGAATACCATGGACAGATATGAGTATCAAGACAAATTTTGCTTGAAACGTTTGATTCCTCTCTACCTAAAGAGTGCACTGGAGTAGTTAAAACTATGTTTTTTAAACAGCTTAGATACACTTTTGCAAATACGGCAAAGTCATAATCCTAGAATACTTTGTTTTTACCACACCGCCTGTTTTTTCTGCTGGGCTGGTCTTGCGGGATTGTATTGCTGTCCATTCATACGTTAATTGCCGGACATTTAACTTGTGTTTTTCAAAGCTTGATTCATTGTTTGTAATACAATCCGTTCTTTCGAATAAAAATTTTCTGGCAATTTGACCTCGTGAATCTATTCTGCTCAAAGAAGACAGGTGTCTTTTCACAAAGCGCTTGTTTCTTCGAATTATGGTTCTTTAATCAATGGGTTCCTTGCCTTAAAGAAATTCAAGTTTTTTACTTGGTGTGAGCGCAATCTTTTGTCAAAAGGCAATGGTGATAGATCTCACAATGAATACATACATGCATTACTCGAAAGCCACCTGCAGATCAACTCTCTCATACATCTCTCGTTCCGTTCTTCCCTTGTGCTCTTTTTCACTTATACTGTTTTGTGTTTAGCTTTTTAACTTTATGTACCATTAGTGACTTTAGGGAAAGAGAAAGTACGATAGATTTCTCAAACATTTATGATTTTGATTGCATTTATGGTTTCATATGTATTTTTTTTCATCTAGGATGTTTTAGTTTGCAAGCAAGGCATTTATTTAAAAAGGCATCTTGTGGCTAAAATTGCAATTCTGTAGTAGATAACAAGTGTTTTTAAAAGTAATACTGTTGGAGTTTTAATAGAATATCCTCCAACGAATATATTTTTAGATAATATGTCTTTATTATTTTCCCGTGATTCCTGATCTTTCTGATTTACAGAAGATTACAGTTTTTAACATAAGTTTTAGGTGGATGATCAAATAAAAACTAATCTGTAATAAGTCCACTTAGTCAACTTGAAATGCTTCCACCTTCAATGAATTAATCTACAAACCAGCTGAAAAGTGATCTGTAATGAATAAGCCACTTTGACGAAGCAAGCAAATCGACCACCTTGGAGACTTTTTGTATTAAGAATGCAAACAATGGATTCACATGGCAGTTAAATTTGTTTTCAAAGATTTCATGTAATTTTTTGAATGAATTATTCCTCGGTTGTTACCAATTGACACCATTTCTTTTTATTTAGGAATCATCCAGTGATATTAGTACGGTTTTAACTATGCTGTATTATTTTTATAATTTTATTCCTTTGTCAAAAGGAAGCAGGTAAGATTTAGAAATTATTTTTCTAACTAATTTGTTGACGAGATGTTTATTGGTTTTCTTCAAACTTTCAAGTAACAAGTAACTTTTAGCTTGGCCTAACTAAGCCCTCCATCCAGCGGTTGGCACTTCCTTATTACTAGCTGCCATGCATTGTTATCGTAGTTTTAAATTTGCGTACACTATTGCTCTGATTTGCTTGTCTGCTGCCAAAGTCGTTGAGCCGTTAGCAAGAGGATAGGAAGAGGTGATTGACTTCTTGGAAAGTCCACTTAGGTAGCACTTGAACCACATATTACCGGGGTATTAATGAGACCATGTCATTTCGATTTTAAGACTAATTGCTTTCATTAAGTTTCGCCCGCATATTACAATTCTCAGATGCAAATTTTCCATACGCTATTACCCTCCTTTGCAGCGCCGTCGCTTATACTGTGGCAGTAGGACTGCTTTTAGCAATTGGACATGAAGTAACAGGTCCTATTCCAATTGGGAAGGTATGCGTGCCCTATTCTATGGATTTATCTTTGCCCATCATTGCCACACCAGCCTTTATTCATTATTGACCACATGCTCATATAATTTGCTACTGCAAAAGCAAACACGTGCGCCCAGGGCGCTCTACACCGCACATTCTCAGACTGTTTTACAGATATGAAGCTTCCTTATTTTCAGCTTCAAAATCTTTGTTCAACCTTGACATATAGCCTCAGGGTTTATCTCTTGACTCTTTGTATAAAATGTCTTGCTAGAATACTTGTATGACGTGAATTTTTCAATCTTCACCCCCATCCAAGCTTCTTCTCTTCATTTTGGGATTAGACAATATTCTATATTTTCATAAATCGAAAGGGTACCTTGGGAATAATTTTTGCATTCTTATTGTTTATCTGTTTTACCTTTGTTTGATCTATTAAACCAGTAATCGTTAACGCATATAATTATATCTTTCTCACAGCAACCTGATTTGGAAGCTTTGTTAAGTGGAAGTCCTGAGGCATTTGTGAAAATTGTCGTCTCATGGATGGGCTTGCATCGGTAAGAAAATTCATTTAGCTAACTATTTGCAGATGGGTAAGAGGGGCTAGTAGGAAAGGATTTCATCCTGTTCTGTAGATAGGTAAATAATTATGTATGTATTTATCTATCAGGGTTGCCACAGAACCTGCAAAACCTGGAAAAATGCCCTCTTTTTAAGAAAGTCAGTGAAAAACTGGAAAAGTCAGGGAGAATTATTTTGAGTTAGAGTTTGTCATGATCACACTTTTGTCATATCTTATATTGCTCGCCATTGCCCTGAAATCGTAGGATAGTCGACATCCTTGCAGTAAAACGGGTGTGGCAACAAAAGTCATGGCTCTTAATACGTGTACCCCGCTAAAGTCCTCCCAGTCTGTGGTGGCTGGCACGTCCCCTTTGGTTATAGAAAAGTCAGAGAAAAGTTAGGAAAACGTCAGGGAATTTTGTTTTTCATTTTATGTAGCAACCATGTATATGTATGTATGAAAATAAGTTGGTGAGTAACGAAAGTTTATTCTCCTTCGACACTCCATTCTAATGTTTGTCTATTCTTTACCTGGCTATTGTGAACCAAACTTAACATACCCTTAGAGCTGTGTACAACATTGCTTTAATTTGCCTGTCTGCCACCCAGGCCATCTTATGGTAGGTGCACGACCACTACACTATCGCAACACTGCATAGCGGATGATGTTATGATTGTGGACAAAGAATTTCTGTGTGTGATGTTTAATTGTCTGTTTTTCAACCACTTTCTATTTTGGAGCTGTGTATAATGAACTACATTTTAACTCTCTTCAACTGTTCTTCATTCAGGATACCCACTCATCAGATCACTTCGCTGCCAAATGTCCGGGAGACTTTTCCAACATCGAGATCAGTTCTAGAAGCATTGAATACAGAACTGGATGTCGGATTCTGCATGAGAAAAGTCGAAGGATTTGTAACACGCCTACCCTAGTATGAGGATACGACAAATGAACACTGGCAAATATTCTCTTAACCTGTCACGGGCTTAGTATAGGGCATTTTTATTAGATTATCTTAACAAAACTTCGGGCGAAAAGGAAGGATTTTTTATTTTACCCTTTTGAAGCTCCATCTTTCAAACAATTTTTAGTTTTTTGACAGGTGATAATTGAAGAACATTTGCCTTCACTTTATATAATATTTTAATCATTCATAATTTTCATACAAACTTCATAAATGTTTGATATTTCTGTAATGCTGTGAATAGCATATGAGCCTATTGTTTTAAGAGCTTGTGTTCCCTTCGTCTACCGTCTTTGTGTATAGTCTTTGTCTATGTGTGAGGACATTTTGATGTCTATGGCAAAGACTAATTCGCCTCTTGTTGAATACTGATTGTGACAAATGTTGTTGAATAAAATGACAGATATATGAATTAATGAATGAAATGACATAAATCAATAGATGATTGACAGTATAGTAAGTAACTAATGAATAAGTTAGGTAATGAATGATTGAATTAAGTAATGAATGAATCAATTTATTAATCGCATAAGAATTGAAATTATTCAGTGCCAAATTTGAGAGGTTTAGGTATTTGAAAAGAAGAAGTTAAACTTCATTGAATTAAGGTATCTCTACTTTTGTGAATTTCAGTCACAGATTGATTACCAGCTAACGTGCTATGATTTATAAAATGAATGAATGAATAAATCATGTATATAATGTCTTTAATTATTGAATAACTTGCGAATCATGTCTGAATTAGTCAGCTGTGAGTCATTAGATTGCATGAGTCATATTAGGTTACCTTGGGCATGCGCATCAAGCTAGTTGGATAGATTTCGCCGTGTGGAAAGTGTGGGTGGCTTGTGGGGGGAGAGTCAAACTATTAAGGCCGTAATATAATGGTAAGTTGAGGCGTCAGCAGCTGTTTCCGTTGAGGTGTTCGTCACGATATAGACATTAAACCACCAAGAAGCCCTTACGAAGTCCTAACAATCATAGTATGTCTTAGTTTGTGATTGGACAATATTTTCTAAACTGCCAATCACCTTTTGTTTGATGCTACTTATTACCTTAAGATAGCTATTGACGGAACCCTGAAGATTGTGATGGTATCGGGATGATCTGTGATAGGATGTGAGAATCACTGCAAAAGTCGTACAAGGTTGTTTTTGCTTGCGGTTTAGCTCATCGAAGATTTGCCAAGATGATGAAAAGGCTGAGGAGAACGCTTAGTTTCCGAAGCAGGTCGAAATACCGATCAAACAACAACCCTGCTAACTGGGAAAATGACAGTATTAATATCAAACATGGAGGTCTCAGTTTCCCAGTCAAGGTTTGGCAGTTAACGTTTGTTGAGATTTATTTGCAAGTATCATAAATGTACGACAATTTACGGAAAGACAATTAGTATATGCAATGTTTTGATGATTTACAAAGAAAGCTGTTTGAGTTTTGTTTTGGAGCTTGCATTAATTGCCTTGAATTAGTATGTTCTACGGCCTAGGCTTGTGCCTTAGTTTGTCTTCATCAGCTACTGCTTGATCGAAACCTTTGTTTCAGAAATCTATATATGCACACTCTAGGCACCCAATGGTCGGTTTTTGGGGAAAATCTAATGCCTCTGACATCATTGTTTGAAGTTTTTGCTTTTAGTTCTCTGTCTTACTAACCTCAAAGGTTACCAATTAAGATTTCGTTGGTTCTTTGGATTTTACTAGTGATTTGGATGTTTTTTGACGGAAAAACGAAACGACTGTAATGATCTGATTTAAATGGCATAAATCTATCTGTCTATCGGTCTATACTGTACAGTGACCCGATAATGAGTCTAGGCTTGAATGCATGTCAAATATAATATCAGTGTCAGAATGTGTTTAGCTGACAACATTTATCAATTTTGCCTAATGGCTGGTATACATGGCTATAGCTTTGGATCTTAATGATAGAGATTCTTTGGGAATCCCTTCAGCCATCATTTTGCAAGTGTCCTGAATAGGTTTTGAGGAGGTCTCATGTTGCATTCAGTTTTGACCTTTGGAATGTTAAGCATTTTGTCTTACACACCGCCCGATAATTTTTTTTTATAGACATTATTAAGGGTAGTTTTCAATCACAAGTATCCAGACTGTTTTTTCCGGTGAATTTTGTCATGTTGTAGCCATAGTTTTTATGCATAAATACATGAGTATCTTAGACTCTGTGTCTTGCTACATTTTGGATTTGTATGTTAATGATTTCCAGAGCATTTTCCCCATAGCCAGATATAGTATGGGCCTGTTACATACATGCATACTCATAGGTCCCAAATAGATTGGGCGTTGAAGTAGTAGGGGGGTTAGAAATGTCCTAAAACCTGACATACAGGGGGGCTGAAATAACTGGGTGGGTGGAAAATTTATCTGATTGTAATAGCTGTAGATGAGTTTCAGAACTCATTTCAACTGTAAAAAAATGAAAAGCATGGGGGTCTGGAACAAGTATGTCCTTGGTGGATTTGTTTTAAAAAATTAATAAGTGGGGGATGTTTATTCGGAACTCAACAATACATACACAAAATATTTGTTGAGCTTTGTCAGCTTTGGGTCAACCTGAGGGCCAGTGTGGACCTGCTGTTAAAGAAAATATAAAACCATGTTGTACACTTCTTGTAGATTTTGCTGCTTAACTTTTGCAGCATGCTCTTTCATAAGCGCAATGACTTGTGGTTCCAGGCTTAGTTCAGGTTGTTCCATATTGACAGCATTAAGTCTTGGCTTACCCTCTGGTGGGCATTGTGTATACATCAGCATTCCCCAACCCCTGGGCTTTAGCATGGTACCAGCTTTCAGATTGGTCCATACCAGGCTGCACAGAAGAAGAAACACAATTTTTCTTATTTTATCAATTGCCCCAGGCGGAAAAATTTGTTGGAGCATGTCATGGGGCACTAGTGACAGCAGAGTCTTGTGCAACTGCACAGCGAATTCATGTTTTAAAAAAAATTCCCTCAGTTTTGCATTGATCACACCATTTTATTGTGTATCCTGTTATATTTAGCCATAGGATGCTTAATGCTGGTCCATGAAAGTTTTGTGTGACATTAAACTAGTCTGTGAGACAAAAAAGTTTAGGGACCACTGATATATGAATTTCAGACCCATAGCCATAGGGTAGCAAATACCACTCCTGAGCAACAGGATGCCAGCTTTTTGTCACCCCCGGACATTTTTCTACATATTATCATTATTGTTTGATTGTCTAGCTAAAGAGATATCTCCTGAAGTTTGGTTGATCTCAAATTTGGCTGTTACAACACAGTTAATTCTTTCCTTTCACGCACATTTCTCCATTGGAATTTTGACAATTGCGATAACATAAAAATCTGAAGTAAGCTCTCAGATTTTGTGTCACATGATCCCCCAAGACAATTTTTTTAACCTTGCAGCACAGTCTTGGCTATGGGGTTGATGTGTTTATGCAAGTTCTTTCACATCTATTAGGTGTTATACTGCTTTCTTGTAATACTGTATCTGATGTCAATAACCTTTACCTTCTTATTTAGTATCTTGGTGCAATAGAAGTTTCTGAATCCAGGGGCACTCAGGTGTGCTCAGATGCTGCTCGTCAAATGAAAACGGTAAGTCAATACAAACACACACACATTATATATATATATATATATATATATATATATATATATATATATATATATATATATATATATATATATATATATATATATATATATATATATATATATATATATATATATATATATATATATATATATATATATATATATATATCACTGAATCAGAGCCACGTTCGCATAGTATAGAAATATATATAAGATAACAAGTCAAAAGTATACTTTACTTAAATTATAGATGTTTCGATAAATATCTTCATCAGTACTCTCACATTGAGACTAGTATTTGTAATTATATATATATGTGTGTTGTGTGTGTATATATATATATATATATATATATATATATATATATATATATATATATATATATATATATATATATATATATATATATATATATATATATATATATATATATATATATATATATAAATTATGGATATTAATCATATTACGTATATTGCCAGTCTTGTGATTTATTGTATGTGTGTAGTATTAACTTCTATCATTTATTTACATGGATGAAGAGTATTTGTTTTCTGTTGAGAGATAAAGCTGTACTAGAAATGGAATTGTTCTTTGAATATCTTTAAGGATTGTTTATGAAGGCTTGGCACAGGTTAATTTTGAAAACAAGAATTTCCTGGATGTATACATGTTTACATTGAAACTTTATGTCAGGGTGTATATTTGGAAGTGTGTTGTTCAACTGAAGATGATCAGCATATTTTTCCTTTGACTGCCTTTTTACCAAATCCATTTATTTATTTAGCAATCTCATGTGAAAAAGAGACGTGTTACCTTATGGGTAACAGAGGACACACTCAGAGTTATTGATGATATCACAAAGGTATTAAAATATTTTTCTGCATAAAATGCCAGGCTGGGGAGCCAGTAAAAGATGTGAAGATGTAGACCTGTCACATATGCTAGGTCATCCTCCTCCAATCTGTTTAAACAGTTGTCCTGTCTGCTATACAGTTTAACAGTAGGTTCCCAGCATGTACTTTGTGTGCTAATGTTAGTCATAAGACATCAAACTGTTCAATATTTCATGGAATGTTTATCAAGATTCCTTATGCAATTAGTTGAAGCCTTATCAAATCCTCTCAGAATGGGATATGTATATGAGATATTTGTTATAATCAATTGAAGATCATTGAGCTCTTTGTTTTGATCATTTATTAATAATTGGATTTGCTTATTGTAGATAAAATCATCTATTATTAAGAACTGAATCAGTTGACAATTTCGTTCATTGTGACATTTCACATTTAACAGTTGTGAGCCATATGCTCACATTATTTGTAAAATCATATTTGTTTTTAATATAGGGATGCTATGAAACTTACTCACTGACTATTTATAATGCAATATTTTTGAACATTCTAATTATTAATTTTCTAATTATATTTTTGGTTTTTGCAAGTCACTTGTGGTTGATCAAGTCATAGAGAAAGTGTCTTTTTGCACTCCGGATCCACATGATGAGAAACTGTTTTCTTACATTTGCCGTGATGGTACCACAAGAAGGTGGATGTGCCATAGCTTCAGAGGAATTAAAGATACTGTGAGTCTCAGAATCTTTGTGTTGCTTTTGGCTTATGTTTTGTTCTTTTTGTGAATAGTTAATAAGCAGGAATTTGCTAGCTATTGGAAGAAGTATTTCCTTTTGTTCATGCAAGGAGCTCATTTTCAAGTTTGGTTGCATATGCAGCAACACTGCTGTTATCTGTACAGTTCTTTGATTTACAGCTAGGTTGACAGGAATGTGCAGAACCAATTGTATTGAAAGTTGAATGTATACAGTATATATATATAGAGAAAGTTTTGACATTATTTTTATATCAAAAGCACATGCCAGTGTTTATGATTACAATTTGCTATTAAATATTTACAATTAATGTCAAACCAAAGCTCTGTCAGCCTAGCTTTCAAAAGCATAAAACTAGGCTCTTTTTAGGTTTACTCTCATATCTTCACATAAGAACTTCTTGTCTTGTGCCTAGGGTGAACGAATTAGCCATGCTGTTGGGTGTGCTTTCACTGCCTGCCTTCAAAAGAAGCAAGAACAAACTATGAAAAATGAGCAGCAATTCCAGGTGAGTTCCCTACTGCTTTTTTAGAATTTATGTATTTGACTAAGACCAAAATCTCTATGTAAATGTAGGTGCTTTGCATTGTTATATTGTCTGTCAGGTCATTTGACCTCTGACCAAATGTTTGATATTGCTCATTTTACATCCTGCTTGGTTTTTAGTCTCTACTCTTTTGGTTTCCAGTTTCTTTGAAATCTCCCTGCTGCCTCTTGTACCATCAATTTTCACATATACATTTTAAAAATTTGTACTATTTGCTGCCTTGCTGGAAAAGCCAGAGCTACTGCTCTCTCGTTTTTACCAGTGAGTTGCCAGTATGTATTTGGTACAGTACATGCTCCTTGGTCCTTTTTGATATCCAAGGCATTTTCTTTGTGTTATACAACAGAGAAGGCAGTTATCCATGATGTCTCAGGAGTTTCTCTTATATCTGGTGTTTACATTTTTTATCTTTTTCTTGAAAAATTCATTTTGGCATTGGCTTGTGTAGATAGGAATAAGGAGCAAAAATATATCCCACTCAAGGCTTCTGTCTAGCGTTCTCTGTAGCCACTTACTTTTATGAGGACAGAAAGTAAGTATTGCCTGCTTATGAACTTCTCTCACCAGACTCAAACATGGCCAACATTGTAAATTACTTTTGTTCTTTTTGACTCAATCTCTTTCACGGACTACCCTTCAGAAAATCGTCACAGTCATGGTGCTGGTGCTCTGCAATTTTAATGTAATTTGATTACTTTGTAACTGACCATCAAAAACTGACTGAAGTGGACACCAAAAATCTCTTAGTGAGTTGGCCGTTCCTTTGGCCATATTTCGAGGCCTGCACTAGATAATTGCTAACTGCTTAGATTTTCAGTTTTCATTGTCTTATCTTTGGTCTTAATATTTATGCTATTCAGCGATCTGCCAGCACAAGAATATCAAAGTTGAGAGAACGTGGGAATGCAAACGGAGTTGTATTGCCTCAAGAAAGTGTTCAACAGCTCCAAGAAATAAATCAGCATGAATATGAGGAGAGAATTAAGAAAGCTCATGATGACCAACAGATTAAGTCAACGTCTGCAAACACAAGTGGCACTAATGACTCATCGTTGCTTATCAATGGTGTATCTCCTCCAGAAACTAAAAAGGGTGCTAACACGTTTGTTCGACCAAGGCCCACACCAAATGCTGATCCATCACCGTTTACGCGCCATATGTCTCTTCCATACCGATCGAGACCAATGGGGCATCATGCATTCAACACAAAGGGGTCATCCACGTATCAAGCATTAACTGACGATATCCCTGCACCACGATTTCAACCGGAATCTTCAAGCTTTGAGTCAGCCAGGCTGCAAACTGCGACCAATGTTGTCACATCAACCAGCAATGCACCGGCAAGTCAAGCAGATATGTGGCTGGCAACTGCTACAAGTTCTAAGACTGAGGGACTGCTGGTTACAACTGTGCCAAACCCATTCTCGACCGCAACAGCCACCACAACTGTGGCTGGAAATTCTGGTGTATCCCCGGGCTGGAACCAAAGCACGACTTCAGCACCAAATCCATTCGGGGCAGATGATTTCCAGACTAATTTTCCTCCAACCACAACAGCCGCTCAGAGTGCTCAACCAAATCCTTTTGCCGTAGATTTTAGACAAGAGCAATTCGTGTAAGTTATTTCAATCTATACGACTCCTCCTTTGTTTTTGTACGGCAGTTATCTTTTATTTATCGCATGTCTTTCACGAGATTTGTTCCTAGATCATTTATGTTAGAAATGTAATTTTATCTGAATTGGAAAGGACATGTGTTGATTTGTGACAGGACATGCTATGTGCTTTCCAGGCAGGTTTAAGCATGGGTGAGATATGGCATTATCCAAGGTAGCTGTTTTCGTACTAGGTGTCACGTGCTATAACACAAACATTAATTTTGGTCGTAGGCATACCAACTGTCGTCCACAACTATCAATTGTAGTTTTCTTAAGTGCATGTACGTCATTTGCTACAGAAAAGGTATATCTCTCGTTCTCCTCTAAGCTTGTTTTAACATGAAATCAGAGAGAATTTGACTTTTTGCAAGTCATTCATCCATAGGTTTTCTTATTTCAACCAACAGAAAAGCTGTATATGCTGCCACCATTTTCTTTACCCTTGATCTACTTTCTTAGTTGGAAACGGTTTTTTTTGGGGGGGGGGGGCTAACAGAAGTATCACAACATTTTGCATCTTGTTTCCATATCATTTCCCCAAACTAGACTTACGTTTCTTCCAAGTCAGCTCTAAGCTCTAAAAGTCTATTAATTGAGAGGTATTTCCCATTGACCTATTTCTGGTTCTCTTTCTCATCTCTAAGATTTGCTAGTAGAATTCAGTATAAAACTTACTTTAGTCTTCGACAGACAATGAACGCGTTTAGGTATTATTTTAATGAAGACATTGGATTTGTAATAATATAGATAATAGTCGACACATTTTAGCCAATGCCTATATGTTCAGTATAAGCGAACACGGGAATTATTATCCGATTATTCGATTGTTGGAATCGTACAGAAAAGAAAGTCGACACCTCACTAAGCTAGTATTCGATAAGTTTTTGTTTACTTTCATTTTAGAGCAATGTTTGTTATTTTTTGTACTAACGCACGTATGGTATGGATAGATTTATATGGGAATATCATGTTAACTTGTGCTTACTGTAGTCGGTTTGCCTTTTGGCACTATGACCAACAAATGATGATTTTTTGCTTGTAAGATAAAACGTTTTTGACGGGAGGTAACTCACTTGCGTGTTTTGGACACACGTTTTTCGGAGAGCAATCTGAATAGATCGCTAACTGTTGTCAGTCGACCTTTGAACTGGTGATTTTCTTGCACCTAATCATTGGATCAAGATTACCTAAAGAGGCCTGTAGCTAAGTAGATGACAGCACGATAGGCCCTATTCAAAGTGCATGTTGTCAGATGAGAAGTAAGACACGACGTTTTAGTAGGGTGTATTTTTGACTTGAATAGCTTGTAGTACAACACTTTTTTCTGTATATGATTATAAGAATTAGTGTATTGTTCGTTATTCGGTGTTTGTAATTTAATTTTACACCACTTTCATCCTCACCCTCAATTTGATGATCTTTATAGGTATTTGTGCGAATGCGAGGATGCCCCGGTTGTTTTGTAATAGTAGATCGCTTTTTTGTGTGTCATATTTGCTCAGCAGATTCATGATGTATACGGAAATGGGTGTATACAGTTTAATATGAATAGACAACTTGACCAAAACGAAGCTATCATGTTACGTTTGTCTTCCGTACTTTTTTGTAGAACGTCTGTGACGGCCTGAACCAATGTATCATAATTGCGCGTGTTCTCTTTCAAATAGAAGAGCACAAAAATTCCATATTGAGTCTAAATGACAGGCCTATATCAAATATTTGCACATGCAAGTTTTCCTTGAGACATGGCCAAACATTGCCTGTGTTTGGCCTTCGTGATACTCAACTTTTTGACAACTTGCGTACAGTTTGAGCGGTACAACGTTAAATTGGCAGAGTTCGTTCAAATGTTTGCCTTCCATAAATAGTGGCTGCATAGAGGATGGTTGTATATGTCAGATGCCCCACCCAGCGCTACACTGTTACCCAACGGATATTGATTTTAATTCTATCTGCTATTTTTAAACCAAGGGTACCTCCGTTTTAAAGTCTAGAGATTGATTCATCACCCTTTATGGAGTAGAATTGAAATTAATTTATGTTGAAGTATGGTTAAAGAGTTTTCATTATTTTATGTATGTAGAGATTTCATTATTGTGTGCTTAGAGACAGATCTTCTTCTTCTTCTTGACTGTCACACTTTTGTAGGCTTGCAAGTAGATGGTATGAAGATATCTCATGAGCAGTACTGTAAGGAATTGTCTGATTTTAATGCTGTTCTGCACATTGAAAAGCCCATCCCAGCAAATCTAGGTGGTGTAAACCACCGCCAAACGATTGGTTTTGCTGGCCTCCAAGGAAATCCAAGAAAGAGTCCAAGGTTTTAACCACAGTTGATAGATCTATAGCTTTATGTAAATTTGTCGGGACATTTCTGAACGCTAACAGATGAAGTTAGTCATAAACGATGCACAAACTCCAAAACTATTAAGATATAAGGCCACGTGAAGTGTTCCAATAAAGCGTTTTTAAATGATGGGATCTTTGACCGCTGCAGTACCTACTGACGGACTTAGCTGGTTACCAAACATTGCTCTTTAGATAGTGAAAGCCATTTGCACTTGATATTTCGTTAGATAGGACATGGAACATTTTGTAACAAAATAAACAGGAATGACGTAATTATTTGTCACAATTGGATTTCTTAGCACCTTTTTTGTTTACGAAGAACCGAAGCAACTAACTAGCATATGCATTACTTGGCAAGCAATTGAAATTGAAAATGAACCATTATAGAAATGGGCTAATCAGTGAAGAAGAGTTAAAAATCCTAACTGGGAATCATGCAAGAATTGAATATTTCTATCCTGAAATCAAATGAATTAGCCGGGAATTGCCCTCCAAAGAAATTGTATTCACTTTAAAGTACTTTAATTTCAGGCAAAGCAAGCTATGATTCTTTTACGCAGACTGGGACATATGCTCAAGTCCTTTTGAGTTGAAACGTTGCGGATTTCTAGGGTTCAATGTCGTATGGAAAATATATTTGAGAGACTGCTGAGTCAGTAGCTCAGATATAAGTGTAATTGGCAGTTTATCATGTGGTTTTTGTATTGGTTGCCCTTATCAAAGATGGACGATCCGGCATGTTCAGATGTTAATTAGGTTAGTAAACATCAGCTTTCATTACTTTATTATCTTCTCAGAAGCTGTATACTCGTGTAGTTCCTCGGGCAGTTGCAGAAAACCGACTTAAGAGCAATTGTAAGAACTTTGACTTTTGAATTGTCAAAAAGTCAAAAGCATCGCGCCTTAGCAAAAGTTATCTGGTTCTTGAAAAGGCGAGTAATCGACATGGGTGTGCTCTTCATGTTTGTTACGCGGTTGATATCGAGCTCGGCATTCGTTCAGTTTTTGTCTTTATCATGTCGACAGTAGAGATTTTCCCTTTTGGGTCTGCAGACTTCTCCTTATTAAGGATCGTGCACCAATCTTCACCCCCTGTGGGGTCTTTGAAGTGCGCAATGTATATTGTGTTGAATCTTAGAAAGCAGTCTGAAGAGCACTTGTGTAAGTTCAATGCATTTATCTCACAGTTCTTTGGGTGTGCTAGTAGGATGTTGTGAACGCTTTCGTGATGGTATTTTATCAGTGGAAAAGGAAGTGCTAGTATTTTCCAATGCTTTTAATAATTTCTCTTGGCTTTCTGCGTACCTCTTTCTCATGAAAAAGCATTGTAACTCCATGCAGCGTCGTTTCCAACTCCAGGTGGTTCTTTTATCCCTTGTAATTGTAGGTTATGGAAGCAATACGTGATGATTTGTATGGTAGGAATTCGTAGATAACTTGCCATTATATAGGTTGCTTTGTTCAGCAAGCATGCACGAAAGTGATCACATGTAAGAAGCCTATAGTGTTCACGGTGTGTTGCCGATGCCGGACATCAATTTTGGCCTACCTCTTGGAAGGGTTTAGATAAATGGTGTAATCTTAGCTAAAAGAACTTTTGCTGCGTATCTTCTCAACTGGCAATTGCTTTAAGACAAATCAAGAGATTTTTGCAATTTGTGAGTATTCTTTGTTTTGGATCACAGGAGATGCTACTGGGATTAGTTGCTGATGCAAATGTAAGCATTGAGACCACTTATAGAAGAGAATGCTTAAAGGTTATGGGCATGTCATAATGTATGTTACAACGTATTCTTTTTTTAATGACAATATGTATTATCTATTATTCATTATATTTTATTCTTGTTGAAGAGCAATTACAGAGCTTTATTCAAGTTGATTGAAGATAGGGGCAGACAATCTTGAAAATAGTTTTTAAAGTGTTGACGTAGTAACGACTTGGTTTCTTCTGTTAGTGAGATGGAAAAATATCCCTTTGAAGTCTTGAGGATGTATACATTTAAGCAATATTGCAAACATGTCTCTATTTTTAAGTGATTTACATCTAACATTTTATTTATTCTGTGAGTGGAGGACAGAGCAGAAAGTGAAGAAAATATTTATATTGCTGTCTTTCGTACTTGCAGACATTAAATATGTCAATGAGTAGAGATCTTTGAATCGCATGTAGAAGATTTGCGAGAATCTCCAACTAGTTAAATTATTTCTATCTTTCAAAGTCTTTACATTATCACCACCATTAACTCATGCAATCATCATGTTCAGAGTCCCATTACATGTAATGTGATTATCTATAATGCCTACTATATTGCGGACATGCACTGTTTTTTAATATTGCATTGAATTGTGCAATAAACGAATCATTAAATTAATAACTGCATGATATTTTGTTTGCACTAACTACAGACTATTGCTTTAGTAGAAAGGTCGACCACTTCTCCGAAAACTCATCAGATATCACAGACAGATTTTCTTGCCCTTGATAAGACTGAAAGGAAGAGCTTTGTACACCCTTGGAAAAATAACTGATGGTCATTAGCTTTGCTTACCAGGAGAGCATGGACTATTGAAGCTGTTGGTACCGTGACGTGCCTGTTTTCATTTTGATGCTCTGTCTCCAAACCATACCTCATTTCTGGGGCTATTTGCTTTTGAGTATATATTCCTCTCTGCTACCGTGGTTAATTGGAATTTAAACAAATTACGCAGTATGCTATTCACAGCATCCCGAAGGAATGCTGAGGGAATAGAAAGCATGTAATCTAAAGTAGGGTTCGGGTGTGAAAGAAATGGAGGAGTAATATTGAAGGGATATGACGATAACAAGCCAGCAGATAGATAAAAGGCTGATTAGGCCTAGATTGCATTTGACCTTATTGGCTAAATCTATTATATCTTGTTACTCATCTACTGTTGAAATTCTCTGTCATGTATTAGACCTATTGGTTTTACTACAAATTTCTTCAGCCATTTAAGGTTGTCATTAAACGGTGAAGAAACTACATCTTCATAGAAAAGAATCTTGGTTTGAACTTGTGACTTGTTGAAACCATTATTGACAGCATAGCTTCCTCCTACAGAGATACCTGAGAGAAACTGATCGGTTGATGTTACTTTCTCAACAAATCTCTGCCTCCTAACGACTCCTGCCACAGCTTTCAGTCGCTACCATTTATAACCATGTATGAATGTCTCTTTGAAAAGAGAGTTCTTAACATGCTATTATATTTCACTGAACACTGCGGCTCTGCATTGTGGTTCCAACAACATTCAACTCAGTTATTTCTGTGTGTTTTGTGTTTACAGCTTTTGATATTCAACCACACACAAGAAAATAATGGAATTGTGAACACTAGTTTATCCATGCAAAGCATTGGAATTCAGAGCAAAATGTTTTCGATGCCACAGACACAAAGAAAATGAAAGAACTCTCAGAGAATGTTGGTCTGCTCTTGTTTCGTTTTTGTAAGGCTATCGTACTGCCTGTCTGTGGAGTATTTTGGAAATGCCTAGCTGTAACAAGTTTGCCAGAAGTGCCTTATCTATTTGAACATCTGTTGTGTAATTTGGATAGCTAATTATTCTAACGACAAGCAGTATGCACACATCTATAGTCAATTACGAAAACGCCTCACAATGATGGACATAATGCCTGAAAAATTTTTTCTAGATCTCCTTGACGACCCAAAAGGCTGTTGCGCATTTTCTTCGCTTTGCCGATTCTGCAAGAACACAACATCAAAAAGCTACGTACAAGAGACGTTGTTTGTTGGATGGTGTAATTTCTACCTGAGATTGGTTGGGGTTGAGATCAGATCGTTGGTTGACCTATGGGACTGGACAAACTTCTTGGCATTGTTGGATGGCCTAGGCAGAGAAAAACAGTGGCTTGCTTCCTTGCATCGGAACAGTGGCTGTAAGCCTGCAATAGATAGTAACTGGGATATAGTTCAAGAATATATGATCAAAGAAAGCGTATTTAAATCATACACATCTAAAGGTTTGAAACTTTTTCAATGTTTTCTTTTGTTCATGTTATGTCCTGGAATGTTACACTTTCTAAAGTATTAGCGAAAGAAGCAGCACCTTTTTGTCAGAATATCGCTTGGTATTCCAAGACATGATACCTGAAATTACATTGATGTGAAGAAAAACCTTTCAGTTTTTCATTAAATTATCCTGCCTTGTTGAAAAGTATTGCTGTTTCACTTGTGAAAATTCCAACTTCTAAAGATTCACACTGACTTCATTCTTGATATTCTTCTGATCAAAAAAGTTGAAAGGGGCATATTTCCTACCTACTGGAATGCTTCACATAAAGTGCAAATCATGCACAAGGAGTAAGTTGCTTGTGTGCAGGTGTTGCTAGCTTTGCATCGTCTTCACTATAATCATGGGGATCGAGTGCTCCTCAAATCTGTAATCATACTATAATCATGGGCACCATTCATCATATTTTTATTTGGTTCCGCTTACTTAGCCGCACACCAAATGTGTTCATGTATTACTCCATGCTAAAAGCAAGGACATTTCGATCTCTACATGCTTCTGCTCTCCGTGTTGTGCCATCAATTTTACTATAATAAAGCCCCCCTCATACGAATCATGCTTGACTTCAACCTTTTCTTGACTGAGATTCAGATATAGACTAGAATAGTTATCACAGAAATAATTAAAAAAAGTGTATTTCTATCCTGGTTTTAACGACCAAAAATCCACCGTTTGCAAAAAACACGCGCACTATAGACCACATTTGGAAAACGAATCTGATATTCCATGAACGAAACTGCTTTCTCTGAAATTCAAAACGTTTTTAATCGTTCACTTTCTGACTTGTGCGTCACACTCAGAGGATCGATGTTATAATCCTATTTAAGGACCCCTTTCTGAGTTTGATTTATTTCACTGGTATCCTTTTGTTCCCCTGTTCTGTTGTAAGTAGATAAAAACCGAAGTTATGGCTCGTTAATGTCTGCTATACAAATTATGCTTTGGCTGTGCACGTGACAGGAGTAACGACCATCATATACGTATATGCACATTGCTTTGATAACACACAATCAATGGGGCTGCTTTTGAGTCGAAAGAACCATGATATTGAAGCTATGCTTCTCCTATCCAATTTTGAGTTATGGCATTTAATTTTGCACCTCTCCCATTCATTCTTATGAGTTTTTGTACTGAGAAGTTATAAAGAAACTGCCAACAAAATCTTTCTTCTAGGGCTACAAGATGATATTCATAGCAGAATACATAAACATTTTAGCTCCTTAGCACATTCAACATAGATAGATAGCACTGTTCATCGCTAGCTAGCTCAAGTGTAGATTTTGAAGGCAGTTGTACCCAGAGCGAACTGTAGGAGATTATACAACATGCAAAGTGTGCAAACAGTTCTTAAGTTCCCATATCATCATCATCATCATCATCATCATCATCATCATCATTATCATCATCATTATCATGCTTCTTCTGTTTTACTCCTTTTTGTATACTTTGAAAAAACAGATTTACTTAATAATTGCACGTTTATTGGCTTGTGGACTGCTTCATTGCAGTCTGTTTTCTTATATTTATATTACATTCTCTGTAATTTCGTGTAAACACATTGACGATGGTCCACCTTTTACGCAGGACCCTTCATTAACTGACTATAGTCCTGCATAGTGTATAGGGCCGAGTGGTATTGGCCTTACAGCGATTTCCTTACTTAGCCAATAGTCCATAACATAAGTGTTTGTTTGCTAGTCCTTTGTTTCTAACTGTTACACAACATTTTTCATGGTTTTTAAGGAACGAATGATTCTTGGGTGTTTTTGTAACTTGAATCGTGTAACTTAATATCTTGATACTGAGTATGACACTTTGGGGATGGTGAAAGCATTTTATTTATAAATGTAATTATTTTATTAATGATTAACGAAGAACAAAAATGCAAATGAAGTTGTGAGCAGTTAGGAGAAATATGTATTGCTTTATCTGTAGGTTTGAATCAAGAATGAAATGAAATATCAATAGTAATTTCGTATTTCCAGAAAACCCGTTTATTGTTCAAACTGACTTAATGACCTCGAATTCATAGAAAGCCTCGCTAAAACAAATGATTTAGTTCCAGAAGGACGATCAATTTTCCAGACTATGGCTAAGAAGAAGAGGGTCAGAAAGGAGGGAGATTACATCTAAGGTTACAGAAGTGATTAACATTCCTTGCAACCTACTAAATCCGTCTGATGTCTACTTTTTGTGGTACCAAACAGAAATTGGCCACGCTGCAGGGACGTTTGTCCTAGATCAAACGCCCTTGAGCATAGTTCGCCAATAAGCTTTAATTACATCAGAAACCAAAAATACGTTCTGTTGAATGCACGACTGAATGGAATTGTAGTTTGCTAAGGAGAGGTTTACTTTAATATAGTTTTACTTACAAATCTTTTTACTAAGAACCACGTTATAAGGAGCTAGCATGTGCAAAGCCACAACTCTAATTAAAAAGTCCCTAGAAACGTTTCAATTTCGACTATTCACATCACTGCAAATAACCGAGAATTATGAAGCTGAATTACCATAAATTATGTTCAATCCTTGTAGCAAATGGGTTTATAGGCGGGTTTCCTTCACAATATGAAGTATCCATAGTGCCCCGTCTCAACAGTGAACATTTACAATACCCATAGCACTAGCCCTGTAGTTAGAGTTAAAGGAACTATTGATAGACTATTGGTGGAAAAATTTGGATTTCAAAGACATCCAAAGCAGGCCCAAACATAAGGAAATTTTAGAAACTAGGCCTGTAGTTAGATTTCAAATTGCATTAACGTATGCTGCTCTGATACGGAAGATCCGTATATAGCAGGTTAGGTTTGGTATCCAGTTAAAGTATTTTGATACGCTGTAAGAAATACAGAAAATGTATACTTACCTAAAGACCAGATCTTATGATATTCTCGTTGTAACATCTCATAAATATCATTTGATCAAAGACGTTTGGTTGCAACACGAGAGGGTACAGTTCAGTGATGTAATTTTTTCGTTTATAAAGAAATTAACATAACAGAAGCTTAATTGGGAAATCTGTGACAGTCACGGACATGGAGTTTTGTGTTTGCTATGTTGAGTTTCTTCTACTAAAACAGGAATGTAGCTTGATAGAGCAGAATAAAGTAGATATTGGCTACTGAAGATCTACACCACAAGGTAGCTACAAACCGTCTTTATTATTCCTGTGGTGTGGTATTAACCACCACTATATACAAGAAACCATTTTTGAAAGCTTACTGTGGTATAAATGCAGTGGTTGCATTGGCAAGCCGCATTGATGTAGGAGGTCCATGGTTAAGTACTGGAATATTTTCTTTAATATTAAAGAGTTTCTGGAACATGTGAATAGGACCACCTCATCACTTTATATCACTGGCCAAGATAAGTAGTGTCTTTATACCAGTTGTGTATGGCTAAAAGGCAGCAGTGAATATGTCATTGTGTTTAAAAACCTGTTACTTAACGGCTGCATACTTCGTCATCGACCTGTATTGATGACATATTCTGTGGTAAAGAAATGTGCTCAAAGCTTGGAATTCTTATATGATACATATTTGGTTGGGGCAATTTTGTCTCTAGACAATTTCATTGGGAAAGAAATGTCGTTGTCATGGTAGCAAAGTACTACATGCGTAACCGCAGCTCAACATCACCTGCAGCCATTTTAAATTGTAAATAAAGGATTTTGATTCAAAAGGAAGATAAGTCGCCGTTGGGACTCTTGATTATTCAATATTCAAGCTAAGTTTCTCTGTTGGCCATGGCCTAAATCTGCGCTGCATTGCTCGCTCGCTGAGCGAGTACTTTAGTGAGTATTATACTCCATGTTTCATACTCTATTCTTGCCTTTGCTACGTAACCGAGAGTTATCTTCAGATGCATGTATGCTTTGCTGATATTCCACTTGCTTTCATTGGTCTTGTAATCAAGTGGTCTTCAGAAGTAAGTGTGAAATTCAACAACAGTTTGAAAATACATGCACAGTGCACTTAGCGGTTGTTTTCTGTTTTGCAACACGCGCTTTTGCAAAATATGACTGTAATTGAAGACAATGATAAAGAAAGTTTTGATTCTTCACTTGGTCTTGCGTGTATATATCCGGTTAACAAGTTTTGCTTGAGATTTCCTTGTGCACTACAGGGAGAGAGGGATGAAGAACTAAAAGGGACATAACTAACTGGTACTTCGGATCGCGATTGCTAATTTTGGTCCAGACCATTTAATAAACGCATAACGTGATCATAAAGTTTTCTGCAGATGGGTTATCGGATTTAAAAACTATACTTTGGTACACTTCATCTCGATTACATTCATCTTGATAATCTTTAATCAAAATTTAATCGATATAAATTTGCTGCCAATTTTCTACGCATTATCACGATGAGCAGGCCATAGTTTAAGCCTTGTTAACTTTTAAATGAGATGAGCCATATCTTTCTGACTATGACTATATGATAAGAGTATTTCACCATAATTTTGTGCCGTTTATATGCTTTGTAAGGTATGTGTTTTGCAACCTGCTGTTATTTAGCAATTGATGTAATTGTTTGCAGGGCAATAAGAATTGATTTTGAATATTGGCCCCTACAGAAGGGGGGTAATGTGCCAAGGACTCCATATTACAATAAAACAGACATTCGTCTATATCTTGGAAGCTTTCTTCCTGCTAGCACCGCCTTTTTCCATGAGCAAAGAGGACTTCAGTTTTGAGCTTCTGAAGAGAGAATCACTGGCCTTCCGTTCACCATAGCGTTTAAAAGTAAAGAAATTCCATCACGCTACGCTTTTAATATTAACTAAGAAGAATATCTAACACCTTCATTGTAGCTTAGAAATTGTCCTCTTCGATCAGTCCTCATATCCATGAACACTAATATTTTGCCATGTTGGATGACGCTAAGATGACCCAAAAATTCATAATATGCAACGATAGACATCTGAAAATTGTGTATTCATTCTTTCGATATCGGCACCACGTACTTAAATTTAATCATTTAACCTGATCTTAATTTAAGTCCATTTTAAACTGGTACTTACAATCTTAGGAACTTAGTACTTGTTCAAAGCAATTATCTGCTTGAAATGACAATTTATGAAATATCAACTAAACGAGTTTCTCGTGGCATATATCTTATACATACACTTATCACTGGTCCAATTTTTATGGAAACAATGTTCTTGTAACGACTTGATTGTGTTGGAACGAAGCTATCATTGACAACTGACAGCGCTCTGAAAATATTGTCTCTTAGCGATGGTGCTGCAGTGATTTGATGATATATCAAATAATTTCTAGAAAACTCAGGTACTATGAACTATGAGCTTCTGATGCGGATGACAATGTGATATTGTGCTATTTCACATGTCTTTGGCTCAAATTTAAGAATGAAGAGATGTATTTAGTTGTTTAGCAAATTGGAAACTAAATCTTACTTTAAATTTGAGTTTTTTTCTCCATTCAGTATAAAATATACATTAACATGAACAACATGTAACGCATATAGAAAACCTTTACTAGCAGATACATAGGCCAATTTTTCGTCATAGTAAAGAAAATTTGAGTCCATATTACCAATGAAATAGTCATTAAAGTAAATAGCATTATTTGCACCATTTCACTTCATTTATTTTGTCTACACACCTCTAAAGGCAATTTCATTGTTAAACAACCTGCCAAACGAGCAAATGATATAAATTAAGCTTTGCAATTATTCATTTTGTTCCCCCCTGAAATTTGAGCACTATGCTCCAAAGCAAGTCATACGCTGACTGCTAAGTATGTGTTTTAAGCACATGGTGTTCTGCTTCGATGTCCTCATAGTAAAATCTTACAAGTTAATATCTGTTTTACATATTTGGCTGTGCCACATATGTGTCATGGCTAGTACAATACCAGAAGAGAGCTTTTTATTGATAGTGGATCCTTTATGGCTCATGGTTCATGTGTCTGCACCTGAATTCCAGCCGATAACTTTATTGATCAAACCCCAAAGCACAAGCTGCTCAGCTACCAATGGCATTTAGAATATCATGAATACTCCGAACATTTTAGACTTCAGTTTGTTTCAAAGCTTCTCTTATCTTATCAGTTTTCTCGATTGAGCTGATCTCTCTATTGTAGCCTTGTTGCAGTTAAGGCCCATTCTACCGCCCGACAAGTTTGTGGCCAATTTTATGTTGTCATGAATCTCCGCCGTACGAATTCAAAGCTTCTTATCTGACTGTTTTTTCGTAGGAAAACCTCCAATCATACGAAGAAGATTTACTTATTGGATAACAGAAATATTGTGGTCTTTGATATTTCGCCATTATTTTGACTTCAAGCCTCTGAGGATGAATCGCACAACAGTAATTGATTACCACAAGGCTGCACAGAGTCTAATCAAGTGGATCAAGACCAAAGTTCCAAATTGCCGTGTTGTCAGTATCCCTACTGATTTGCGCAGCGGCGTTCTGCTATGCCAGTTAGTGAATGCCATAATGCCAAAGACCATTGAGTCCTCGTTGTTTATGGATAACAATGACGCAGAAAATGTTGTCCTCTATGCGATAGAAGCCGCCAGAGAAGTTCTTGGAATACCGGCCTTGATCAACGCCAAGGATATCGCCGATGGCGTGACGGACGAAAAGAGCTTAATAACATATTTGGCGCTATTTCGGAGTGCAGATAGAATGCTTGTGAGAGGAATTCGACCTGTTGTGCCAAGAAGGAATGACTGTGGAATTGGACGCAAAATCTACCAATGCAAAAGAGGCCAGACTGGTACTATGGCATATGGTTTTGGGATTCGTTATGGGGAAGTCGGGAAGCCGACAGAATTTATTGTTCAAATTGATCGAGCCGATAAATCGGATGTTCAAATTTCTATTAAGTGTACGCCCGAGAACGAAGATGCACCAAAGGTTAGAGCAGAGCCAAGTCTAAGATGCATAGGAGAATCTGTTTACATAGTATCATATACGCCAGTGATTGCTGGTTACTACGAAATATCTGTGCTTTGTGATTTGAATCATATCAATAACAGTCCTTTCAAGATAAGAGTGAAAGAACCAAATATTGGTTTCAAGTGCTCGAATGAATCTGTTAATGCTATTTCGGTTGATTCATCCAAGCGAACATTGCCCGGTGACTACCTCCTGTTTTCAGACGATTCTCGGTGCTTTGCAAATAATGCAGAACTTGATTACATCTCTGGCAAAGGCTCATATAGGCCAGAGAGTTTAAATACCGTTGACAGTGGCATAGACAGTGTTCTCTACAATGAATGTTCTAGCGATCATGTTTCACTCACAGACAACTCAGAAAGAGGCTCCCAAGCGAGGACTGTGACCTCATCACCAAATATTCTCTCGAAAGGAGGTTCGGAATCATCTGCATTTTCTGATTTTGATTTCTTTGAGGCAACTGGACATGGTCTGGACTCTGGAGAAGTCGGTGTAATGAGTCATTTCGAGGTTAGAACTCCAATCGGAAGCAACGGACCTCTGAGTGTTGTTGTAACATGTCCAGCTGTCTCAATACCTACTCCATTTGTAAGTTCAAAGACAGATGGGGACCAACTGATTCATAATGTCATGTTTCTTCCAACCGAACCAGGAACATATCAAATTGAACTTATATGGGGTGGCAAACTTATAACTGGCTCTCCGTACTCCGCTATAGTAACAGAAGCTATTGCAAGCCAACCAATGATGTCTGATAACGCAGATCTTGACACATTTCTAAGCGAGGCTGCAAAAAATGAGAGGAAAGCGGTGCTGTATTACAGTGCCACAAGTGGAGACACTCGCCATGCGAGACGCTGTCAGTATTTAGAATCGATACTGCATAGTGAAATTGAGCATTTAAAACTTAAGAGAATTGCAGTTGATTTGGAGATACAATCAGATGAACGACGTCAACTCTTTTCAAAAGTCAATGTTAGCCAAAGTAGCAATTCGCTGCCATTTGTATTCTTGAATGAAAAATTCTTAGGAACATTCGAAACTTTGATTAGAATGCACAGAAGAGGCGATCTTAAGGAATACATAGATAGAGAATTTGACTGTTTTAGAACGTTCGAGGAAAGCGACGATTTAGTTGATTTTAAAACGCTACGAGAGATAAAGACAGCTTTAAATGCTCTAAAATCCCCGTTATTATCTGAAAATTAGAGAGGTAGATACCCCCCATCCAAATTGTTTGCGCACCTTGTCAAATCCATAGTGGCAAAAGTGGTGTCAAAATTTCCCATTTTGCTTGCAAGATTTCACCTTGCAACTCTGCTGATGAGGCATGTCTTGACACCAAATCCGCCACGTGTGTACCATCTTTCTCGCAGGCCGCCATTCGCAATGAAAAATATATTGCTATTTATGCATATGTGTGTTGATATGTCGATAAATATTGTAGGGAAGATACTAGCTAGTTTTCCTTCTAGTGTTGAAAGATATTAGTTGCTTCAAAGTGCAAATATCGTCTTTCGTATCACCATTTTCTGTTAGTGTTTTTGATACAGGCAATTTACTGAACGCATTTTAAAGAAATTCATTGTGTCCCATTACTTTCAAAATGTCATCGAATTTGAGAGATACCTCCAAGTTGCAGATATTATAGAACCTCAAGGGCTAAAATCTATTGATTTCCGTTAGAAGAAAACAAATGGGAAATAGGCTTTAACTCCAGCTTTTTTTATTTTTACAAGTAAAAGCTCAGTTGACGAATCTATGCAATAAAATGCATGGAAGATCGTAGTCCTGGAATCTTGAAGAGCTTTCATAGCAGAAGACATCATAAGATATAGTTGCTCATTTGGAAATACGCGAGAGGAAATAATTCATCTCAAAGCGAACTCCATAGGCCTATCTCATTACACATTTCATCTTTTGTGTACCTGAATCCCAAGGGTAAAGGAAAATGGCGTAAACTTCCATATGGTGTTGTTGCTGCTGAATACAATATGGTGGTCCTAGCTTCGCTTTGCTCTGTCGTTCTGTTCTCTGCGTTTTCTTGATCTAGCGAGCTGTTTGGGAAGCAGGAGATTTGTAAAGCAGGCCCTAAAGCCTTTGTGCCCGTGAGAACAAGGTAAGATATCAAATTATATCCATTTTATTGCGTTTATATGTCACTCAGTTCTCGTACCCACAGGCAAGTGAAAGTCAGGATACACGAGGACCAATGTAAAGTGTTCCTCAGAGCTAGTAACTGCATTCTTTCGGAAAATTCAACTTACCCATTTTATTCATACTTGATATTTTGTTTTCATAGTGTTTTTGAATTTGCAACTTGCATCAGAGAGCTTTGCAGCTTCATGCAGATTACACATAGGGATTCATAAGTGCCTAGTGATATTTTGCATCTCCCTAAGACAGGCAATAACTACAAAATAAATTCATTATAATTGGGTCACATACAACTGTCTTTCAGATATTTGACATAATGACTTATCATAATGAAGACTACTTGCCATTAAAGTCATCAAACCCTTTGACGCTAGAAACTGCTCTGAACAAAAGCGATAAACAGAAAAAACCATGAACAAACGAGTTCCTAACAAAACTTAATCTATAATGACTTGACCATAATTTAGCAATGCTTCTGTGCGATTTCGAACCAATCTATTGACTTAAATTTTAAACCAATTTCAAATTAAATCCTATCATATACTGCAACTCTACCATAATTGAAAGGCTAAAAGCTACTTGATTTACTGTTTTTATTCGCTTCCACTAAATATCCAGAGTCAGTCATGGATTACCAGGCTGAACATTATTTGTGAACTTCAGCATCCTTGTAGCAGTTTTCTTGATCTTTTTATTATGCATTATGATTATGATGGGGTTAACTGCAAGCAATGTCTGTAGGCCAAGTTTTCCAGCTTCATCCATCCAGTACATGGCTGAGCATGAAATTGAATCTACATACTTGTAGAGCAAGAGCATTGTGCCTAGAAAGGATATCAAATCATTACAATAGGCAGCAGATGATTAATGTCTATGGTGTGTGCTTGCTTGCATCCTCCGTTAAATCCTTTTTGCATGCTTGCTTCAATGTTTGCTTCAATGTTTGCTTCAATGTTTGCTTACGTGCCTGCATCCGTTCTTATTGTGTTCACAACTGGGTCAAGTAATTGAATATTTTATGTAAGTTCTAAAGGTCCTCTTACATTGTAGATAAAATATTTTACCGACCATGATGAGTGAGGGTCATATAAGCTAGCTTTGCAGTAACTTCTGTTCAATAATCCATTGTTCTTTCAAAGCTATTTGAGGAATGAGTGCTCGAAACTTTGAAGCAAGACTATGAAAACTTTATTTCTTTCTACGCTAGTATAGCAATATCAATTGCTTGATGCAGTTATAAGATCTATAGGAGCTTTTTGATAACAGCATCATTCCAAAATTGATTGACCTAACTCATGGATCCTCTATGTCCGCCAATTTTACTGCTCTAGATCAAAGTATAACTGGTCACAATGTTTTTAGTCTTAGAAATAGCCAGGGAATATGTGCCAGACAGTCAATCTGGTTGTATCTCACAACTTGATGCTGAGAAAGCCTTACCGAATAACATCAAAATGTCTTGATTTTATTTATCAAGATTTTGCTGCATGGGTTGAAAGCTAGTTAATTTGATGTATGGCATGTCTGGGGAAATATTTTATTCTTTGTCTACAGTGTAACAGCACTCTTAATAAATTGAGTTTATTATAAACTTTTTCCCGTGTTTTTCTTCACTGCAACTAACATATATCTTCAAAAATTGTTCTTGCCCTCTGTAATTATATCTTAAGGCTCACGGGACCATTATGCAATAAAGCAGAGAAATTTTCAAGTTCCTTGAGGTATCAAAGACAGAAGTTAAACTAAATCTCAGCCCATTAAGTCCCCTATATGTCAACCTTTGTTTAAATAAAAAACATGTTTTTTGGTACTGATCTGCCACTCTGGCTTACCATATTGATTCCCCTTTGCAGGATAGGAGTTTTTCTGTGAACTACAAACTGTGAAATATTAGTTGAACATACTTTAAAATGTATATTTCGTTTTAGGATTTTTTTCTATGAAAGAGTTGCTTTGATAGTATTTTTGTAGGGTTATAGTCTTTGATTCCTTTTGTGGTAGAAGACATAAATAAACATTGATTGATTATTGAACTGATTGATTGACTGATCTGAAGTGATTGATGCGCTAACTGAATGATCGAACTTCTTGTTAATCGAATCGCTTGTTTGATGATTCACTAATAGCAATGACTGGTGTGAGCAGTCCTCTCTCAACAGCAGGTCCAATGCACATTGCGATGGAGCTGCGATGGCTCCCCTGTGCAAATTGGCTAAGAGAGGGGCGGTGCGAGCAAATGACCTACCCTTGGGCAACGATTTGGAAGCGTGGCCCGATAGCTCAGTTGGTAGAGCACCGACGTACAAAGTCAGGGGTCGCGATTTCGAATCCCGCTCGGGTCGGTTATTTTCTCGCACTTTCACTTTTCATTTCTTCCAAACCCTGTTGCTTCTACTAATAGCAATCACTTGGACATTTTGTTCAAAGCATTATCAATCACTATATTTTGCATATGTATGATTGCTTAAAAAGTACTGTCTTACCCGAAAAAATTGAGCACAAAACAAAAGCTATAGCCTGGTGACATGCGCACTGAATCTCGTCGCTTTCATCTACCTTCGTCTTTTCTGCAATGGTTTCAGGATTCGCTACTTGTCCGTTTTCGGCATGAATGGATCCACCTGGTGTTACAACTTTGCATGGCTCTCCCTGAATAAGGACCTGGCTTCCATTTTGTTTTCTGGAATTTTCATCATTGTTGTTCATTGGTTCAGTATGTGTCTGTCGCTTGTTGAAAGATAGCGAAGTGCCGCAACAGATATTTGCAAAGATGATGCAGATGTTGATGGCAGCTTGAGCGATCTGCATCTTTGGCGTTTTTGTCCATATAGATCCCAAACCGAAAGCAAATGATGATAGCCAAGCCATAGCAATAAAGCTGCCAATTGTCTTACCCCGTTGATGCAACATGTTACTAAATAGACGACTGCCTGTCCATATTACAAATATGAGAGCTATGAAGCTCAGGAAGGCCGCAGCAAATTGAGAGCCAAACCAAAAAACATGACAAGAATGAATCATAGGAATTATTGAAGGGAAATGCTTGTGTGGGATGATCCCTGTTGCATTCCAAGAATGATACCTGCAAGGGAGTGAGCTAAAATAAATCACACAAGATAGAGTTGATCATCGATACTCACTGACTGATTGAATGATTAGCTCTTTGATTGGCCTGTTGAGCGAGTATTTTATAGATTATTTTGATTGATTATCTTGATTGATTGATTGATTGATTGATTAATTAATTAATTGGCTGATTTATTGATTAAGTTAGTGAATGACTGATTGATTAAGTGAATGGTTGGTCGATTGCAGCGAAACAATGTCCTTGTACAAAACACACTTTTTCTGAAACTTTTTGATTGCTTACGAATGACTTCCAGCGAATGTCACCAAAGCAAAATGGAAAGGTAGCGTTTTTGTATGTATACTTAGTAAAACTTAGCCTGAAGATATTTGCTTGCTTTACGTGAAATACTTTAGAAAGATATTTAAACTTCTAAGGAATTCTTCAAAGTGCAAACAAGTAGAAATAAACATTTTCTTTCTCTCTCTCTTTCTTTCTTTCTTTATTTCTTTATTTCTTTATTTCTTTCTTCATTCCTATAGTGAAAACAAATAAGCATAAAGCGTACATGGGAAGAATTCTATGCCCATCATTCATATTTATGACTTGACTTTTATTTACATGGTATTCTTTCAATATAGAACTCATTTATTTATCATTTCTGATTTCATACTTTATGTTCTTAGTTTATTGCTATCACTAATTTTTATCATCTAAGAAATAATATGCTGATTCTGTACCAAATATGTCAGGGAACCAGCTCGTTCTGTATAACTTACCATGCTCTGATGCAATTAACTGGGACGCTAAACAAACTGGCGATAGATGAAGAAACAACCAATGCATTTAAGGGCGCCTTCAGTCCTTCATACGGATGTTTGATTATACAGATGATTACTGTAACAGAAGATAGAATCGCTGTAGGAATGAACCCAATGCTGAATGCGACGACTGTATACGATATGAATGACTCCTTCGCAATGTTTGAACAGTCAGGCATGGTTTCAAGTGAATGCAAATTTGCTTCTCTGTAAAGAGTCAATTTGAATAAGTTAGGCCTGATGAAAATATGTAATCCTGTTTGCAATAAATTTTATCTCAATTCCACACGTATAAATGGTCCTTTTGTCTGGTCACTGCCACGTATAATTTTAGTTGGTGGGATTTGTGATCTAGCATTGCCTATCAAGCTTTTAGTTTAAGAAGTCTCGCTTCACTATTCGTTACAGATGAGGGCGTGGCAAGATCCACGATCTTACTTTCAATCCTTATAATTTTACACGTTTTAATTACCGGGAGATTATAATCGTGATGGCATCAAAAGTTAGAAGGTTAATCAACGATGACAAATAAATTTTAGATTTAAACTGTGGTCTTCTACGTAGAATGTTTACAGACATTCATTTTGTATAAAATATTGTATACGATTTCATATAGACTACATATCTTTAAAGTTGAGATTCTCAAAGAGCCTATATCCGCATCAAATTACATCAGAGATATTCCAACTTACCTTTAATGCTATGCACACAGTTTTCAGCTCATTCGAGCTAGCATACAGTACAAATTGCTCGCTTCTATTTATCTAGGAAAGCTGAATGTTTTATTTATTGATAATTCCAAAGTAGGATGTTATGGTGTGGTTTTTCTCTCACAGACAAGGTGCTAATCTGTCTCCTTTTTTCGAGTTTGAAGATTCAGCTGAATTTTTAAAGTTAAAACTTTAGATCCAACGATCTCAAGATGGATATTATCAGCTGGTGTCAGGCTTTTTTTCGTCAAAATGTCAATAAAGTATGCTTCTCTTTGACATAAGAGTTCTTAATCTGTGAAAGTCATCCCCTAACCATCTTTGACATAGTCTCATACTCTGAATGTTTTGAAAATCTATCTCTGATTGTACACTGAAGTTGAATCATAGAAGATTAGAGTTTTCAAGTTCTTCGCTTCACAGCACTAACTGTGTTCACTTGTGTGCTGTTTAATGTACTCTATTCCTCGTTTCATTCTTCATTCTTATCTTCTCTGAGCTCTGCATTTCAGTATTTTTTAATTCAAGTTTAAATCAGCTTTTTCAATTATATATATATATATATATATATATATATATATATATATATATATATATATATATATATATATATATATATATATATATTTGTATGTATATATAGATATATTTGTGCATACAGTATAAGGTCATTGACAAAGTTACCACAAGGCAAAAGTCATCGGCATCAACCGATACATCTCGACGCACCATTCAGCAAGAACAAATAGATCGCCGAGCCCATAAAATTTGTTAATGGCTTCCTCTCCTCCGGAGAGAGGCAACAAGACCCCCTGTTATACCTAGCAGAACGCATTGTATAAGTCACAGAAACAATTTATGAACAGTAATCATTTATCCAGATGGACCAGCAATCGAAGACATATCAGGAAATGTAATAAGCCTAATCAGAAAAAATTTACTAAACATAAATTTAAGCTCTTGAATAAAAACTGAACTCTTTCCTACGATCGAATCAATATAATGAAAACACATTAAATGAAGGTCTACTTAAATTCTACTACGGCCTCAAACTTCAGGCGTTCCTTATTAGCTAACAAAGAGCTTGCATCAAGAAAACGCATGCTGGGCAGCCTCGAAACAAAGTCTTTATTGCTGCAGTGAGCAATCAAATTAATGATGCTGCAGTGAAGTCTCTTCCGAAAATTAAGAATCTGTTTTCATCATACCAAGAAAATTAAGACAACCTTTCAAAATTTTGATATGCATAATTCAATAGAAATAAAATAACTGACATCCTCATTCCCAGAAAGTGAGAACAGCAAGTTTTTAACCACTTCCAATGATACAGAAACCAAATGATCCGGGTAGGCCCCTTGTTAGTTCGGTGTTTTCGTATGCTAGCAAAACATCGAGATGCGTTGACCACTATATGCAATGGAATGTATGCTTATGACGCGATTGATTATATCGTCAAGGTAGAGCTATAGCGGTCCCAGCGCAGTCATTTCTAGTCTCAATAACTGTGATGTCCCTCTACACAAACATTCTACGCATAGATGTCTTCGAAGCTGTAAAAGAATTGCTAGAGATTTCACGATCAACTTCCCTGGGGATAATAAACTTGGTATTTATAAAGTTAATTTCAACTCTAGATAGCCTTGTCTTTAATGATCAAAGCTTCCTAAAAATTAAAGGTTGTGCGATGAGCACAAAATATGTTATCTTATTCACATATGCTCATGGAAAATTTGACACGATATACATCTGCCTATAGATAACAAATTTCTCTCTACTACATTGATGACATATTTACGAAATGGAAAGGAATAAAAGATCATCTACAAATATTTTATCGATGAATTAAAAGAATTCCACCAAACAATCAAGCTCGATTCGAAATACATACCAGAGGAACAAACTTGACAGACACAACAGTTTACAAAGACTTAGCTGGAAAGCTGAGGTTAGAATTGTGCCGTAAACGAAGAGATCGCCAGAATATGCTAGATTTCAAATCAAAACATCCACCAGCACTTAAGAAAGCATCTATATTACCTCCCTATCTCTGTAAATTAGACAAATATCTTACAATGATTATAATTCTGTGGAGAACTGCGCTCATCTAGCAGAGACCTTCCAGTGGAAGGGACATGATAAGAAATTAATTGACGATCCAATGGAAAAGGCAGTTGCAACTCATAATGGAGATCTTCTAAAGGAGAATAGTAGAGAGTCATCGACTCGAACTCCATTTTGAACAGGCATACAGCAGAACTCTCCCATAAATAAGTAGATTCATCCATAAACAATTGAGTATCCTACAAGTTGACAGTAACAGTGAGGATATTACTATCAGCAAACCATGCTATTCCATATAGCCGGTACATGGACCTAATAGGATTAGTAAAAACAATTCTCTCCCACTTGGAACTGCATGTTTGCACATTTATGAGACAGAGTACAATTCGATACATTAATAATAACGATTGTAGTTATTGATTAACTAAATTGTTATTTTTTTCTTGATACTTATATCAATGACAATATCAGTGCTATTATTCGGAAAAGAGTAATATTTCCATGCTAAATAAAATGTAGTGATTAATATCTGTTGAATACTAAGTAATGATACACCATACAATTAATGATAAGTATATTGGCTATACTACTAGTAATAACATTAAATATTGCAGTTATGATGTCCACAGTGCTAATGCTTTCATCAACTTGCGCACTGTTAGGCTGTACCTGCACCTTTGACGCTGTGTTCTGTAAAGTTGCAGTGTCTAAGTTAATAATCTTCAGGCATTTGGAGCGACACGCCTGAAATTTCTCAAACGGAGTAGTTGCAAGCAGCCTTGTCTGAGTGATTTGATAAATAACATGCAAATGAACGGGTTGAATGCCTTGTGCATAACCATGAACATGAGTTTCCAACCTTGCCAGAAATACCCACCAGCACAGGACAGAAGTACTTTATCGTAGACAGAGGCGTAGCCTATCACCCATGAAGACCCAGAAAAGCCAAACAGTATGACGTAGTAAAATAACAATGCTTTTACGTTGCGAAAACGCTGGTGATTCGGTTCTTCAGAGCTCAGCTGATTGGCAGGGGTATGATCAACTTTACTAACTCCACTATGGCCTACCTCATCTTTATCCGTCCTTTCATCTCCGTTTTCTTTAGGAGTGATTGATTCGACTGGAACCATGGAATGATTCTTTTCGTGTTGGGCGGATGAATTATGCCCCATTTGTACTGCAGATGTATGTGCATGGACTTGTGTCAAACGCTTCTTTGCTGGCTTGTAGAGAATAATGTAGTTTGCAATAATGGCAACCAAAGATCCGAACGCCGTGACACCGGTTACCGGCATTTCCACAGCTTGAAATCCATAGACAAAGTAGACTGAAGCAAGGCCAGTCGCTAGCGCCCACATTAATACTGATACAAGAGCAATTGATGGATAGTGCACCTTGCCAGCAGTCTTGTCTTTGTAAACATGTCTAACGAGATGTGCAGACATGACAGTGAGAGAAAAGAGGGAGACCAACTGCCCAGCAATATACAACGTATGACACAACTGAGCAAGGGTCTTTGAATATGGGTATAACTTCTTGAAATTGACTCCATCGGCTTTCATTTTGTTACCCCATGCACGATATGGATTAATGAGCAAGCCGAAACAGAAATCTGAGAGGATTGCATTTAGGTATACCAGATTGAAAAATGTCCTCAGCTCCTTTAGTGGATCAACCACAACTGTAAGCATAAATACAAAGTTGCCAATTGTAGTAATTGGTGTTAAGATGCCACTGAGTATTGCTGTTTGTAGGAAATGCTCTGATGGTGATGGAACACCTTTGCAACTCATGTTGTAGACCGTGAGGTGGACCAGAATCTTATACTTGCACTCTGCAGCTTGGCTGTTTGCATGAATGGCTCCAAGAAATCACATTCTGCAACTTGCTATGATTTCAGTCAGCACCAAATACAGATTTCTTTAATTATTACGTTAGTCATTCTGCATAGCTCAGAACCTGTTTAATTCAGATTTAGGTATTCCTGAAGATTCAAAAAGCACTTCTGCTGTATAAACAGTAGCTTTCATGACATCGCTGAATTTATACTTTTGATCAAATAGCTCACACTTCATTAAAGTTAATAATTTATCATACTAATCCGGGGGTATCTACAGCTATCGAATCCCTTTCTAAGGCAATTATCCTAAAATCAGTACGAACACCGCGAAGTCTGTCTCAATAATTGTTCTGTTTACTTTAGATATTTTATTTCTTCATTCGACATTTACGAACGCATCTCAGATTGATTCTTGATGTAATGAACACATTCATTCTCAGGAGCCTCGTTTGGATTTTTGACATTTCAGCGAGAAAAATAATGTTGATTTTTCTATCTATTTAGAAAGCTATCTGTCTGTGTATATGAAGTTAGCAATTAAGATGTTGCTTTAAAGCTACCAGGTCATCTTTTAAGGAAATTTGACTAGTGGTCTAAGCCCTTATGAAAGCCTCATTCAATCTGTAGCCAAGTTTGGTCTGTGTGCCCAAAGTGAAGCTATTCGATATGATTTTACTCTTGCCCTCAGTCCAAAGTCACTTGTGATCATTTAGACTTTTAGAATAATTATTCAAATCTTTCAAAGAAGACCCCAACTAATAGGCCAAAAACTTTAAATTTTACTTTTTTACTGGGACAAAGAAGAGCGCTCTCAGGCTTCGATGGCCCAATAGTGACAATGACCCAGTAGTGGCAATGTCCCAGTAATGACAATGGGCCAGTGATGGTAATGGTTCAGTAATGATAATAGCCCAGTAGTGACAATGGCCCAGTAGTGACAATGGCAAAACGTGCTCTGAATGCTGCATATATGGAGTATGGCTGCAAGCATTTGTTGCATGCAAAAGTTGAGATCGTAGATCGACCCGAGACTACAATGGTCTTAGAAGGCTGCTAGACTTTTGTTTAATGGGCATAATCTTCGCATTGACTATATAGGCATAATGAGATTAATTACACGAATCTTTTACACGAATTTTTACGTTTCTGAACTAAGGGGTTTGTAATAATTACTATCAGTGTTGGCCGAATGGAATCAATAAGAAATAAATTAAAAAATCAATTTGGCAATTAGAAATCAACTTGGTGGACGCAGAAAGATCTATGTGGAAATTAGAAGTCAACTTGGAACACATAGGCGAAAAGATCTTATTGTTAACTATCCAAATATTCCGTATCCCACTTTTTAGTTGAAACTACCTATTTTCTTAAGACTCCTGCATTTTGAGACAAAAATCAAAGTTCTTTCATTTCAGTAAAGCAAAGACCAAAAATATAGAATCATGCAATTGCTCTCCTGTACTCAATAGATCAGTCAAGAATTTAGAAAAAGACTCTAGTCACCCGTCTTTCGGCAATTCAAATGGCTATATGTTTCTCTGAAGATGAATGACCAACAACTCAACTCACTGCAGTTTGCAGAATCTTTTCTCTGACGCATTGAATATGAGTTGCTTTTCTCTAAAACAGAACATTTTTTTCCTCTTGATTACTTATTTGCACGTCATTACAAGCCATTTTGATCATTCATTTTTCTTTGATGCATCCAAAGAAGCCATTTTGTATGTTAATATGTGAAGAAGATGCCTGTCATTCCATCAATCGATGAGTATCTGTCCTGCATTTGCATTTTGGCATTTTAAAGTACTTCTTGTTTGATTAAGCAACCATGCTTTGCAGCAGAAGTAAGAAAGACAACAATAACTTGAGAGCTAACAGTTCCAAGACGTGGCTAGAGCACGAAAAAGCAGGAACACTCTTTAAGCGTACTGAAAAAATTTTTCGTTTGTCACTCGTCAGGGTATGAAACGTAAGATAACGACCGAAAGGTGAACCGAAAAATATTGCCAAATGCGGATACACGTGATACAGTGAATAATGATTTCAGTTATAAGACGCTTTCAGTTTCCATGTTACTTCCAATTTCATTTTCATTTGGAACAACCTCTCAGATAGCAAAGTTTCAGTGAAAATGGAAATATGAAAAACGTTCGATTACAGAAGTACAAGATAAATACCTAAGAATTTGTATTAGAGCAACGTTAAATAAGACTTGGGCGATGCTTTCTTCATTAATTTGGTTTAAGGATAGCCAGTGAATCGATGTATTTCATTTGAAGATGAGTTTGATGTAAATTTCCCAAGCGAAAGAGTAACACACATGTATAAACATATACATATACATATACATATACATATACATATACATATACATATACATATACATATACATATACATATACATATACATATACATATATATATATATATATATATATATATATATATATATATATATTATATATATATATATATATATATATATACGTATACACATAAACATAAACATAAACATATACATAAACATAAACATAAACATAAACATATACATAAAAATATGCATATTTCAACATCAAGTAGAATTTCTTAATCAATGAAAAAGAATCAGGTGATCATGATGAACTCGTAATGGTAAATCTTTGAATTAACGTGTACAATCTTTTAGCTATGTGTGAAAGATGAAATCAATTTTGATTTAGTAACAATTATGTATATCTCATACTATATAAAGATGATTTAAAGTTAACAATTTGAAAGTATTTCCAAGATCTCAATGATAGTTTCTCGCACCCAGAAAAACTAAATGACAGAGGATTCATGCGATGTGACAAATGAGACAAGTGAATGAACTTTTTGATGTTTTTGAATGTGGCTCACTTGCCTGCGACTTGATTTCTTTATCTTGCTTGCGTAGGAGAATTTTGAAAGATATTGTTGAAATTATAAAGTCTTTGAAAGACAGTAGCCTCAATTCTAAGTTGAATACGTCTATCTTATTTTAGAAAAGTGTGCTAATGCTCATCATAAGCATTATTTACTTTCGTAAAATTACATTCTCTACATGTCTGTCCTTGCTATATTGTTTTAAGTCGTTCCTACACTTGTACCTAGTCAAGGTACATATAGATTTCTATATATATATTTACAGCCATCATAGTGTTCTCATGTGGTTACTGCCTCTTTTCTATATGATAGACATCAGCCTCTTTCCTAGCAGTCCAGAAATGTCCTGACGAGGCTTTTTCCTTGTCTGTCTCCAATGCTGTTGAATGCTTCTCTCCTTCATTTACAAAACACTCATGTCTCAAGGTGCTCTCGTCAAGCCTCACGTCATGGTATTGTTTGCCATGTCGCTCTTTCTTTTGCTTTCTCCATCTTGCTCTTCTATTCTTGAACCAAACCTTTCGAAAGAAAATGTTAAATGACTCATTAATGCCTTGATACCCAAAGATGCTTGCATTCATACATTTTTTGCTCCCATCAAGCTCTCATGCAACCCACCTAAGGAAATATATCTTGACAATGTGCTCTGAGTGTCCAAGCCATACATCCTCCATACATACCGTGCCCGTAGCCAGGGGATGATCTAGGGACAAGGCCCCTCCTGAAATTCGAAAAATGAATCTGCGCCCTCTTAGAAATAGAGCGCTCGAGCTCTCTTTGCATCTTTTGCATCATTTGTCAGAATTCAATTCAAATCATGTGATTCAATGTGTTTTGGACAACATTGGGGGCTACTAGGCCGTCCAGCTGATTGATAATCGCTACACTCAGATTAACTGTTCCCTCCGCGCGGCTAACAACATTTCGCTGGCTACGGGCCTGATACATACGTATATGGACAGACTTGGCTTTGACTCAAAAATGCCATCAATTATTTTAGACTTATGGAAATATTCTGCATGATTTAAGAATCAGCTTTCAGCGCTTGAAATGAAATGCAGCATTTTGAAACATTTGTGCTCATATCTTTGCTCATTCGGCATATGATTGCTATCTGTGTAATCTTGACGGCAAAGCCCAGGACCGCGAAGGTAATGCCTCTGATGGGTATGAAATTATGCCGATGATATGAAATTACCATCCTAGAACTATGTATGATTTCTGATGACACAGAACTGTATGGTGAGAGTAGCCAAGCGGTTCAGCTAGTTTCCGTTAGCTAACTGAAGTTAAGCTTGGTTGTGTTGGGTCAGCAACTGGGTGGGCGACTTTCCAGATGAACGACTAAAAACAACTCACTCCGCCGTCCTTCCGAAGGGGCGTTAAACCAGGGGTCCCATGCCAGGATGCGGCATGCACAGTAGGCCTATATTAGCTGAAAACACTAGATATAGCAGCCTACTCAAAAGAGAGTAAACAACAACAACAACACAACTGATACTTTCAATACGCTTCTGGTAATGCTGATAGCACACTACATACTTATTGGTGATATCTGTGAAAGTTGAACTATTTACGGATGATCCGCATTATTTAGCGAAAAATCATAAGATTTCGTCGATAGAAGGCAATTTTTGCCGACAGTGTGCTTGTTCAGGGGGGCTTGATGTTTGATCCCTTCTACACCCCCATCGTTACGGGCCTAGAAGGACCATATGTAAAGATCGTATATCAAGACCACAGTGGTCAAGATCGTGTACAAAGAGCGTGTATCAAGAACAAATGTCGTGGCCAGTGGCTAATTGAGCTCCATGATGTCTACGAGCTGTCCCATATGTCAACATAAAGTGGCCATTTACAGCAGCTCAGTCACAGCAACCAAAGAGAGGTCACACAATTTATACGACCGCGCGTTCTTGACGTCAACGCGCGGTGTTAGGTGGCTAACAGCAACTATCTAGGTCCTTGTCTGTGTCTGTGTTGAACAATATTTACCTTGTTTACATACGATATATTCTCACAGGCTTTTAAACAAGGTTGGATCCGCTGATAGCATGATATAAGTCGGGATCTTTTTGTTGAAAATCCCTTCAACCTTGCTAAGTTCGATCTGTGTAACATTACCTTAAGAGATCAGAGGACGACATGAATTAATTAAAAATAATATGCCACAAAGCCGCCCGTCTCGTGTCAATCTTTTGATTATGTAGTGAATATAGCTCATCGAGCATCTAAAGCCCTAGATCCTCTCGAATTTCAGTGCGATTTGCAGATACTCCCAGTTAGGCATGTGCCGCTTTGAGTCACACAAGTTACCGCGCTGAGTTTGCTCTATGGAGACGCAGATCGACAGGTTTGGATTAGTTATTTAACGTGAATGGAGTTCATTTGCTTGCAAACGCTTGCGGCCTAGATGGCAACAATTGATTCAGTATTCATTGACTGCGAATAACTATTATGCCTAATCGTTTACTGTTTTCAAACAATCATCTTAGCATAATCATCGTCTGATAACATTTTCCGATGCGATGAAAGCAGATTCAGCTTACTGCTCCATCAGATAGGTCAACGGTTTTCATTTTCAAGAAGAGACAAATCACTGGCCAGCAGCTTGATTAACTGGCTGACCTCCGAAGATATGATACACAGTTATAGCACTATGCATATCGATGCACCTAATGTCCATCTGAAAGTCACTGATCACCTCAACGAAATAAGTCTATATTTGCTAGAAAGATACCTTGTCAGAGGTGGGTGTGGCAAATTAGTGTCTAGATGAGTGGCTTCTGTATGCAAATTTGCCAGCAGAAGTAACAAGACCATTGTCAAAGGCATTTTGAAGTATCTACCACAGGATACTTTCTACAATAGTAATCTTCTGCTGATATTGATTCCTGTGTGCTCAGAGGTTATTCTCAGAAGAATGTGCAACACTAGTTTAAATTGAATTCTTGAGAAATTGCCTCGTTTCTTGGAATTGGCTACTGCAGTGAATACTGGCTTCTCATTTCACATGTCAGTGAATGCAAAAATGTGTTTCTTTCTTTTAATGATTAGAAATCATTTGATGATGCAATTTTGTTAACCTTCAGCTTATTCCCAAATTTCCTTTAGTTTGCATCTAAAAGATTTTTCAAAGTCTATTAGCTATAAGTGCCTCTTTCAAACTCCAAGAAAAGGCAGCATATCTAGCTAATAATCCTTGCACTCAAATGTAGGATTGTATCACCATTTTACGATTTGATCTTCTACCCATTGATTCCATGACAAAATGAATCTTCACATACCACGTAGATGTTCTTAGACAAAACTCATTAAATGGAATAAGAAACCAGTTGTTTACTCAAAGCAACATTTCTCTCTAACTGGGAAACTAAGGCATGCAATTCATTGTCGTGTCAGAGTCACGAATTTCACAAGGGCGTTAGTTATAGCATTTTTTGAAATCCCATATCTTCAAGAATTTAGTTACGGATTAACATCGATTAACAAACAACAGTTTCAAATGGTAGCTGCAGCAACAACAAAATATGTCTGAATAGCCTTAGAGGTGTTAACTGTATTCTTTCAGAGCACTCTTAGTTGATAATTTCAGGCAAGTTTTCTTGAGGTAAATCGGGACATGTGCAATCCTTTTCGTCAACTTTAGCTGTTATAACTGAATGGTCTACTCCTTTTCTCAACAGAATTATTCAAGCTAACTTCATGCCACCCTACTCCACTTATAGCATTATCTATACAAAAACAACTCCATCTTTACACTTCTTCATGTATTCTTGGTGAGGATTGTCTTCCCAAGTTGTAAATATCACATCTTAAAGCCAGCTTCCTTAGAGTAATTCCCTACATACAATTGGTTCCCTTCTTTCTGTATGCTAAACTAATTTTTCTGTAATATTTTTTTCTTTGTGGTTTAGTTATTTGTTTGTATTGTTAGAATTATAAACTGTATGCAGAAAATTTAAGCAATATGAACTGAAATGAACTGATCTGATCTGAACAAGAAACGTTAAACTTCAATTTTGACTGCTAGTGTATTTTATCAGTTAGTTCATAAGTTCATTCATATATTCCCTTAGTTATCTATTCATACATGTTCTTCGAGCTTTGCAATCTTCCTCTGATTTAGGTGGAGGTAAGTTCTTTCATGTTCTGTAATAACAATAGAGATTTCAATGCACCTGTAGCAACAGTGTGGCTGGCTGTCACAAAAGCACCTGCGATAGCTAAGACAAGCTATACCGTTACAAGCATTTAAA
>OZ025277.1:1685452-1935452 GCA_964019165.1 Mastigias papua
TGAGCGACGGATGAAGAAAGAGATTAAAAGATAAGCCAAATGGTATTAAAGATGGGCTAAGAATGTATAAGGACATAGCTGAAATTGAATAGCTAAATTGTGAAAGACTTCGACTTAACAGGCAACGCTAGAAAGCTAGATATCGCAGTTTATCTATTTTTACAGAATCTCTGTCCACCCTGTCCAACTTGGAAAAGTAAATTGCTGAAATAAGTCACAAGTTACGGGCTTTATAGCTAGTGGGAATTTCAAACGCATTTTTACTAATGAGAGGAGGTAGTGAGAAATGATGGACTAATTTGTGAGAGAGAAGTGCCGAAACAGCTCAATTGTGGAAGAGGATTGGGATTTAGCCACTCCTTGTCTTAATGTTTATAACATTACATATTGATCCAGGGGTAGTTGTTCTTTTGAAATTAGGCCGGTTTATTCGAGGGAGTAATTGAAAATTCAAAGTCAAAGCATCTAAGCCATATCTCTTCAAAGGTTAAAGGTCACAGAGAATGCCAGGGCGATTGATGCATTGATTTTATATGCTACTTATAGCAAAAGCCTCGGGAGGAGTCATAAAGAAATTTAAATTGGGAGCTTTCTCGTGTTTATATAAAATTGAATAGGTACTTAAACAGATATGTTGAAGTCTAATCTTGTAAGCTTTTAACTGCTTATATGCCAACTCGCATTCAAGAATCGGAAAAGTAATGCTTTGCGAACGGCTTACCTTCTTAGAATTGCAACAAATTCGATTGGTCAACTTAGGTACATTCCGTTAGCATAACTAACTCTAGGTAATCAGTTTAACAAGAGGGGAGCTAACTATTGACTGCGTTTGCTCGTATTCGATCTTAGACCAGCTCGGATTTGTACGGCTCTTAAAAAGAAGTCGTGTGATACAAATCTTTGTACTAGATGTCTAGAAGCATTAAATTCATTTTGCACAGAAGAAAAAGAATCTTTGGAGTACTCGATTTCAAGCATTATATTTACACTACTTGAGGCAACTAAGAGCTGCCATAAAAACGCATAGAGTGATCGTCCTTCTTTTGCTATTAAACTTTCGACTCCTGTGTTTAAGGCACATTGCAGATTAAGCACATGTAAGCAACCCTTCGTTGCAAATTCGTTTTAAAAGTTTGTCATAGATGGAAGTAAAATTATAAGAAATTTTTCACAAAGTCTTGACAAGGTTTCTTATTAAAATATTTGACCTAAGACAGTACTTTAATGGTTTCCGTTGGAATTCATCAATAAGACTTTGACAACACCCTTGATAAGCTGGTTCTGGTTTATTCGTTGCTTTATTGTAGAGTTCACATTATAGAAAATATTTTGCTTTTGTCCATAAAGTTGCGCTGGCCAGCTTTTCTGACATAGTTTACGGTAATAAGAGGCTTGAAGTGATGTTATTCCGTGAGATGAACTCGCAGAGTTTTTGCTAAATGAGAGCCTAACCCCTCTCTTTTGATTCTGTGTTTTACTAAGATTTGATATTATGCTCTTTCGTTAAAAATTCTCCGCGAAATAATGCTTTCTAGATCCCACTGAACTCATTAAATGCATAAGGAAATAGTGTATAATATATTTATTTGGTAAGAAGCCATAAGTTTCATTTTCGAATCAAAATTATTTGTCTGTTGTAAACCAAGTTAGACAAGTACAAATGCATGTATTGTTAGAAACGAGGTTGGGTACGTATTGCGCAAAGTTATATCGTTTATATGCAAAAAGAGATATATCATTGAGATTGGAAGGTGCATTTTTCAATCTTTGCTTTGAAGACGCCTCCAGATCTTAAGCACCGTATATTTAAAGAGAACACAATTTTTTATAAAAAAAACCTTTCTTTAGGGCTGGTTCTTCAAGTTTCGCATTTTTGGACCTCGTTGATCACACTGTAGTACCAAAATTTCCTTAATGGTTCCATAATTTCAAATGCACAGTTAGCACCACGGACATCGTAACTGGTAAGTGCTATGACAGAATACGGTAGAAATTATAGATCTTAACGTGAACCCCTCAAGCAAACAATTGCTACCTAGGGTTACACACAATTCAGAACGAATTTTGTATCACATCTCACTTGCTTGCAGTGATAAAGACATTCGATGTTGAAGACTTCCTTGGTAGCTTTATGTTTTGTAGTTCAGCTCCTTAAATTTTGTCATCTTCTACAAGTAGCTTGTTTTTAAAGCATTTCCTTATAAGCAAATCTGGAATAATTATATCTGAATAACTATCTAGTCTGAACATTCAAATTTATGTTTATTGTACTGAACCTTCCTACCTTCATAATTTTTGCGTACTCTTCACACATTCTGATGAAGCTCCAACCGTTTATATAAGACATATACGAACCAATCTAGTGACTCTGATTTCCATTTTATCCCTAGACATCAACCGTGGTGGAGCTAGGCCATGGGCCTAAACAGAATGTATTTCTGCATATGTTTGTTTTATTTATTAATTGACTAAGCAGCATTCAAAAACGTTTTGGTTCTGTTACCTCTAGAAATATGTAGACACCAACGAATAGTGTTGGTTGAAGAAATTTCAATTTTTCGATGACTTTCGGTCATGCTGCAATTTGTTTCAGCGTTGAAATAAAACGTAGGCCTTTTACTTTTATACGAGTTATCAAAAGTATTGTTAACTTACCTCATCTGTTGATGCAGTATATTTCTATTCCATAAGTAGCTTGAAAAGTTTCACATCAAATGAAGAAAACTAGCTCAGTATCATCTTTTTCTCACCACAAAATAACCATCCACAATTCAGCCTGTCAAGCGCCATGATGAAAGTTGAACATGTCCCGCGATACAATGCATCATGGGAAATAGCAGCCGCACCTTCGTCACAATAGTTCATTAGTACCGAATAATTGCCCCCTCCCGATTGTTAATTTTTTAAATTTTTTCCAATACCCGCCGAACATATTCCAACCCCTCATTTATCAATGTTTAAGAATTTCTCAGTGAAACTGTGCTTTTCGGAGGGACTACTTTCATTTACTTAGGGATTAACGAGAAGTTTATTACATAATCGCTTACTCTACAACTATTATTTCTTTTATCTTACTTTTTATTGGCAATTCATGACTTCGCAATATCGCTATTTTCCAGCCCACCATTTACTCCAACCCCTTCAATTATTATTTTTCAGAGCATTTTCCAACTCCCCAATCATTTCCACCCCTTTTATTCTGCACTCAAGAGTAGGTCTATAGGATATATTACTGAGTTGTGATACTGCACTAGCAACTTTGTCAATAACACAGAATAGATAATAGCCGCTCTTTTATCTATTCTGTGTCGACAACCCAAATACGGTTTAATGTTAGAAAATATCTTCTCTGCTGCAACTATCTTTCGATAAAAGCAAGAAGTCCCGAAGGTCTCCAAGCTGTTTTATGCATTGTTCTGATCTTTTACTTGAAAAAGGAATTGTATTGTAGCAAAACTGGTTCATTTGTGTTATTCGATTATAAAACTTGGCCTGATGATTGTAGGATCAAAATTACATTTATATGTCCCCAATTCAAGTCTGCCATAAAAAGTAAACGTGCTTTAAGTTTTCTTTCATATCAGGGTCCTGACTTTAGCGGCATTGCTTAATTTTCATGTTTGGAAACCATATCATTAATTGCATCCCCACTTGGATCTATATAATCTTGCCAAAATCAAAGTTCGTTATTTTGATCAAAAGACATCATTTTTGGGCGGTGGATACTTGATAAGACAGCTTATCTGATAAGAGGATTTATGGCAGAACTGCAATTTGTTTCTGAAAGATTATTAAAGGCTAAGTTACTTGTCTATGGTCTCGTTGATTGACAAAGGTTTTGGTGCACGTTGCTAGATCATGACTGAGAAATACGGAAATCTTCATATAAGATTCGTAAGCAGCAAGTATATCAAACCGGGTCACATTCCAACGAATTTTCAGAAAATGTTTTGTCTATACGAAACGCCATAACAGTTGTCCATCTCGCTTTTAGCATTGAACAAATCAGTAACAGCTACAAAAGTCAAAAGACTTCTTACACTTGGGTGTAGGACTGAAAGTCTACAACAATTCGGTCTCTTTTGAGCTGTGCTATGTTTTATGCAATCATTGAAGCTGCTTCATGGTAGAACACATAAAGTTTCCTGACATAATACAAAAAAATCTTCAGTCTGTGCACAATAAGTATATGTTGCAAAAATGTTCCCACATGCCCATGTTTCAAACCACAAAAAAACAAAGAAGCGTTCAAAACTTGCTTGATCTTGTACTCAGTCACCTTTTCTTATTAAGTAGCTCGTAGCATTTACCTCAAATAAGCACTAAAACTTTTGGCTACTGAAAATCTAGCCATAGGAATATGCAGAGCTTAAATTTAGACATGTTCCATCTAAAACTTAGTCCAACAGGAGCGATTCACCTAAGGTCTACAACTACAAATAAAGTTCCATTTCAAACAAACAATGAACTATACATTGAAGAAAATAGATCACCATTGGCTTAACGCTACTTAATTCACAATATCGCATGGTTTCCCACATTCCACCCCCAATTGATCTCTTTTCCCAAGAATTAGCGATAGAGAAATTCAAAAAGGTAAGATTTTACTGGCTTTTGTCCACACGGTGAGTCGAATGTGGGTTTCTCTTAATTCTTGCTATAAGAATGCATTACTTGCTGCTGACAGATAAATGATTTTCAGGTGGTTTTACACTCACAGTCACAGGAATGAAAATTCCTCCATTCAGCACTGGTCCCAAGGCTTTGGGTGGAGAGGAAAGAAACGTTAGGCTTACTAAGCAGGATTCCAAGCCAGCCCACCAAAAAAATAAATTATGAATTAGTCCATTTTGACTTGTTTTGAGGTATAATTACCTAATATACGTTTTTTTGTGCAAGAGTGTTTTATAAGAAAGTAGTAACCGACTTTACACGACGAAACAGGAGTTGGAAGATTCAGTATTGACTGGAAAAATTAAAGGGAAGAGAGCTAGAGGAAGGCAGAAACTAATTTTCATCTCAAGTCTTAGTTGCTGGATAAAGACAAGTGAATTTGACATACTAAGAGCGTCAAAGGACAGAACATTATGGAAATTCATGGCCGCCAAATTTCACACAGAACCAGGTACTTAGAGACAAAGAGAGTATTTGACTACTCAAAAGGTTACATACAATACAAAAGATTACATAGTACATACATATTAATACATGCACACAAATACATTCAAACAAATACATACATGCAAATGCATCAATACAAATACATATGTCCAGATACACACAAATGTTTTGATATTTCCATTATGGCTAGCTGCATTTCAACACATAACATGTAACGCTAAACAGGGGAGTTTTTAAAGGGTATATGTATGATAAAGACTGCAGCTGATCAAGACAGCTTACAGTTACGATTGTTGCCCAAATGTTTTGCGAATTAGAATTGGGTCAAATGTTAAGAAAATAATACAAAGTGGCAGATTAATAATACAATAATACAATATAAATTATATATGTATTGAATAATACAGTATACAATTTAGCCAAATCTATCTGGTGACAACACATTTGAAATATGCTCTCCAATTTGCGAAAATTTCATGGGGCATAGCTAACATATATTGTATAAATGAATAAAATATTATAGATCGATAAATGATCATTGGTTTAAAGAGTTGGTGTCAGTTACTTAAGTTTTGTTACATATGCTAATACTATATGTGTAATTTTAGTAAGCTCCATTTTTCGTTGGTCAAGCATCGAGATTCTGTCGTTAATGTATCAAACTCAGACTAGCGTTACGTTTGGTATGATAGGAGAATGCGTAAAGGAGAGAGAAGATGCAAGTAAAAGTCTAACGCACAAATTTGGGATTGGAGTGCAAACAAGTCCTTATTGATTAATTCAAAGACTATCCAATAAAGGGGTTGATTGTTGAAAATCAAATTAATCTGTTAAAAATCCACAAAACCAGCTAGTCACTGAACACAAAGAATACAGCGAAAGGAGAAATTTCTCTATACTACCCCAATCCTTTGGATTGCAGCAAATCCCATCTAAGAAAACAGACAGTAATCAAACTTTCTCTATTCTGCATCACATGAGAAATTAAATAATTTTGTTGGATTAAAAATTTGTTAGGTTTAAAGAGATTGCACAGTCAACCGTTATGGAATTAAGTGTTTTAAGCTCCTTTGGATAAATATAACCAATTATCTTGAAAAGAAAGCAATTTTGGCAGTTACTAAATCGTATAAAACAAAGCTCTGTTTTTCAGTCATGACCAAGGGGGAAATCCTATCGTCATATGCTTGTGCGTGGCTTTGCTCTCAACAGAAAAAGCTGGTGTACAGTAACTTTGTCCAAACAGTCCCCTTTGATGCGCAAGCAATGCCTAACTGGACAGTTTGGATTGAAAAGATAGAAATGGACTAAGAGTATTTCAAGCATTTACAGATATCCAGGGTATTTGATCATGGTAAAATATTTAGGTGGGGTTTTCATCTGCAAGCATAAGCAGTTGGAGGCAGGCAACTTCACTCCTCAAATGCAACTTTTCTTTACTCCTCAAATGCCTCTTTCCAAACGAGGACATTGTGCGGTAGCCTCATCTTGAAAAAGGCCTAACAAACCGCCTGCGTACTGGCAGACGCAGCTAAACATCTACTCTACTTGGGACAGTATCACAAACAAATCATAAATTAAAGAAATACTCAGCTGCTTATTAGAAAACGTAAGCTGTATTGTGAATAATGGAGAATGCAAAGAAAAGAAATGTACCTCGTAAGGATCCTTGGGCTCGGTTTGAAGCGTGGAGGTATCATCCAGAAATGATGCCAATGGCGAATATTCGTCGAATGTTTCCTGGCCTAGGTATCGGATTTGGCGCTTTCTTGGTCGCTATTGGAATAGAGAAGATGTTTTTTGACGATGATCATAACAAACATTAATCTCTGTAGATCATTTATGGGACTTGCATATTCTTATTGGATTGTTGCTGTGAATTGAGACTGACTTATTGAAGGTGGCATTACAGCATGACTTTTGCAAACAGCAGTGTCAGAAGTTCAGGTAGTAAATGCAAGAACATACTGACCTTTTTGAATTTTCTGTTTTGTGGATATGGAGAAGGTTGTATAAAAGAGCTGAATAAATTACCGATAAATCATTTCAACCTTGCTCGTTGCATTTATGTTACACGCTCTTTGAGTATGTTTTCATTTTCTTCAGAGTGCTAGACTTGAATTATCATACACATGCTATCTTGTGATTCCCGTTTTATGTGAGCATTCAGTTGTTTAATTATTTTGGTCACTTTTATAATTCACTTGTTATGAGTTTGCATTCTAATGAGTAGGACCAGATAGCAGTTCCTCTATTAAACAGTTTACAGATATGGTCATTGCATGGCATTTGTATATAACCTCATATCTTTCTAGGGAAATAGAAAAGGAGTATTTTGGAGCTACTTCATAGCAAACACTGTAATGCAATTAAGACCATAAGAGTTAAAACACATAATATATATATATATATATATATATATATATATATATATATATATATATATATATATATATATATATATATATATATATATATATATATATATATATATATATATATATATATATATATATATATATTAGGACTATTCAATAAAGATCGCTAGCTTCACAATATCTCAGGATATACCCATGCAGTATCATGTGGTAAAAGAATTAAGCCATTAATGGCCTTTGTCAAAATATTATCAAGTTAGCTATCTTTATCAGTGGATTTTGAAATAAAAAGAAAACACTTCTCATCATTAACTTTCTCACAAAATTATATGTTATATGCCCAATGCAGCGATTTGTATAATATTTGATGGATATGGACAAGGCATTTTCATGGAAGCATTTGTTGAGGGCACTCATAAACACATTTATTATTTATCAAGCATGCAGTTGTACTTATAGGGGAGATTTCACGATAATTTTTAAGCTATTCACATATATATTTGACTTAATAACTTCCCTTCAGCAAATTGTAATTTACTTGAACAGTTCTTAATGTATTTGTCATGCATGTCCATTTATGTCCCAAAGAGGATAGATAAGAAAAAGACACCAATATAATTATTTTTAAATCATATAGTAATTTACAGATATACAAGTGTAAAAAGCATAATAAAAGCTGGAACTTCAAGTGCCATGAAACTTAAAAAGAGAGCTAAGTATAAATACATGCTAAAAAGATTTAATTCTATATCCTATTTAAAGTAGGAAAAGTATTTTCAACAGAAAATTGAAAGCTAAGGATTCACTTTTGGTATTCCTCCTTCCAAAATTGATGAAAGCAAAGTTTTGTCTTTAAGTGCATGCTCTACCTCTGATTCTTGAAGTCGTAGTGATACCTGTAAATGGCAAAGACCCATATCAGACTCAAAATGATACTAGTTTCTCTAAGATACATACTTAATAGCAAGGCATCTGTTGACAAGGCTACAAGAACTATCACAAAAGTTTCTTAATCTTCAATGTGATAATAGAATGTTAAGTACTTATTTATTTAGCTTTTGGTAAGTGCCATTAATTTGAATCATGGACAAACCAGAGGATCATATTGGTGTGGTACAAAGTAGCAGACAAAAATCAGATTTATATGAAAAATAATCTTTGTGACATCAATACATTAAATGTTTGCCTACCATTGTAAATCTCATTTGTTTGCCTTGTTTTACTGTAACTATACCCCTGGCTTCCACAAGCTGGCAAATTGATGTAAATTCCTCTTGACTCACAGAACTCAATTGCCTTCTTTGACAGACTGAACAATATGCAGCATAAAGCTAAGTCAAACAAAAATATTTCTTATTACTTTTAAGGGAAATGGTGGCCAATCTTTCTACAGTTACTATATCAAGTAGTAAATTATAGAGAGTGCAAATTCTGGCTGCAAGAGCTATACTGGGAAGAAACATTCATGAGAGTAGCACACAATGTCTAAAACAGCTTCACTGGTTGCCTACACATCTTTGAATTGAACATAAAATTCTAGCTATAGTGTGTAGGGCATTGAAAGGCAGGGTTCACAATACATGAAAGATTTGCTTAAGTTTAACAAGATTGCAAGACAAACTTTAGGAAATAGATCCTTTAGTGTGATGGGACGACAACCATTGAATAACATTCCTAATGAAGTAAAAGAATGTGCTAATATTCAAACATTTAAAAAAGTTAAATGTGGATATGCGTGTCCCTGTTTTGTGGACATTGCCTTGCACTTCAAAGCCAAGTCAGAAAGTCATTCATATTCTCAATCATATTTTCAAGCTATTACAACGGAGGAATAATGTGATTTATTGCAAAAGCTCTACATGCTGTTGCAATTATGGTCACAGTTGAATCTAAAAGCAGAACAGATGAGACAACAAAAGTGTGGAATCTGATACCTTGACAAAGGACCTTAATCTCCTTACCTTAGGAAGAGTCACATCTTTTGACTTCTCTTTCTTGGATAGCAGCAGAAGTGTACATATGAGCACTTTTTGTTGCAGTGGCAGAGATTCTTTTCCTGCACTGTTGCTTGATAGATTTGAATTGTAGACCTCTGAGACAACCCTTGCTATGTGAGATAAAGTGACTTTCTGTAGATATGGACATTTGCTTGGTGTATCTTTGCTTGGACTGTTTGTTACAGATGTCAAGATTCTCTGTTGTTTTGCTTCAATCTCTACCAGCTCCACTGATCTCCTAAATGACAAATTAAGAAATATCTTTCACCTATCACTAGCACTAAACATAAGAGGTTCATTATACTCGTCAGTGTATATTATTTGCAGGGGTATAAAATGCTGGGAAGGCTTGAAATACTTAACAACTAGCTAAATGAGTTGCAAAGATGCATGACAAATTCAACACAGCATATTGTCTCTGATTTATATAAAGGCAAAGGGTAATCTCATAGGACACCATATTTTGGAGAGTATCTGGTAGAGGAAACAACTATCCAGTGTAATTGAAATTGTAATGAAAAGTAGCCCATTCCTTTTCTTATAAATTTCATTTCCCCAGTGTTGGTACTAAGTACCTATTTGTTGCTTGGTGGGAGCAAGAGAGCATCTAAATTATGGCCCAAGGTGCTCCCCAAACCATTGATTTTCTGCACACCAGGTGAGCAATCTACCCACTCAACCATTGGCTCATTTGATTTACATTGGGGATACATTTGACTTACCTCATTATATCTAATGCTTTTCTCATATCACCAGCCACAGCTGCTACTTTTCTGGCACAAAATTGTACTGTACTTTTGTCAACAAGCCCATCATTTACCTTTAAAATGATTAAATTTAAGTGTTAAATTGCAGGACATTTCACTCTACAAACAGAGTAAGTAGATGTTTAGACACTCTCAGTTCAATCAGCCAATGCCAGATACAATTTTCACACAAGATACAGATGAAGTCACTAAACATAACTTCACTAATTCTTCAATTCCTCAATAGCTTCCTTCTCAAAAGATTTATGACAAAAGTAGCTCCATTAACTCTGATTTTGTAGTTTTACTAACTGTTCTATTTACCTCTCTCAGTCTTTCATGTAGTATTTCACTAATTTGATCTTTATTGTATGGTGAGAACTGGACTAACTCAGGATGACCTAGAAATGATAACATCAGTATATATTTATATGGCGGGAAGACTATTTAACATTCTATAAACAAAATGGCTCTCTTTCAAATTTGTCCTCTTCTCAAAAGACTCTGAGCAATATAAAATATATGTTTGCTTCTTTAATACCTAGCTCTCTGTAGAGGTTCTATTGAATAAATAAATTAAATAGAACATAAGTAACTAAACCCAACAAATATAGAGTAATAAATATGATTGCTACTTACATTTTGTTGTGGACTGAAGTCTTGGAAGAATTCTATCTGTTAAATCTAGAGCATTTGCAATACCTTGAAGATCAATAAAGAAAAATGGGTGAGAAAAAGAAAAAATGTAAATATAATAATAACTTGAATCACCCCAAGCCAGAAAATAACAGAAAACAATGAATTGAGCTACCTAAAAGAGATAAATGGTGTTAGCACATACCTACTAAAATAACTCTAGAATTAGGCAGTGATGGCCATTCAAATATCTTATATAATATTTCTTGATTCTTTGACTCTAGTTGATCGATCTCATCCAAAATAAGTACACTAGAAGAAACAAAATTTGCATTTTCATAAACCTATAGCTATTTGCAAATAAGAATATGATCTTAAGGGCAGATTTGAACAAATTACAAAAAAATATTGAGAAAATGAAGTCAAATTGGTGAGCTTTATTATAAAGCAGTTGATACCCATGTAAAATTGATTGCAGTGTGTGAAATTCTTATCTAAAAAGCTGTTACTCACATCTTAGCTCCTGAACTTTGGAAAACCTTTTCCAAATACTTTTCACTAGCTTTATGTTTCATATCTTCATTGGTCATTTGAGTTGCTATTTTCTGGTAAATATTTGTTGACTGATTCAGAGACATGCAGTTGATCCACACATCTTTGAAAATCAGTCCATCTCCCTGAAAGAAAGGGTGGATACAAGATGCAAATGAAGAAAAATTCTAAGGAGAAGAGTTTTCATTGGAGAGATATCAACTACATTAGATGAGATAGAACATGTGAATTTGAATGCAACCATCTTGTTTAGCAACCACTTCTTAGCACCTAAAACCCCATCTTACATATCTATCACATTTACCAACCATTTCTTAGCACCTTAAATGCCATCCTACATACCCTGTTACAAAGACAAAAAAGTTTGTGGAAACAACTTTTAACAAGGCCAACTACAACAAGTATGAAGTTGAAATCTTTAATTGGCTTCTGTTTTAACAAAATATAGAAGAAAAATATCAAAATATCATTGATAATACAACAGAAAAGATGTGAATTGCTATATATAAATAAATACTACAAATCATAGGACAAGTAGTGTAAGGTTCTAATTAAAACCACTTACTTTCATCTTTTCTAGAACTTTATTCAAGCAAACAGTCTTCCCAGTTCCTGGTGCACCAGATACATACAAACTACCACATTTCTTCCCCTTTATTCCTTTCTCTATGAAATTTGATATTATTGATGTCTCCTTTTCCCTACAAAGCATCCTTTCAGGGACTGATGCATGCAACTGCTGCCTTATCAGTCCATATTGTTTACCTGCAATATGAAAAATATTCACCTTGTAGTAAAAATAAATATTGTGCAACTAGGGTCATTTCTTACTCAATTTTCAATTCACTTTATAGGAAAGCACTCACATTCCTATATACTCTAGGTATTCTATGCCAAAATCTCCAGAGCTCTACTATACTACAAGAATACAATATTCTTTCCAAATAGTAAGGCCTTTACTTGGAAATTATCAAAAGAAAGAAATAGTAAATGGACCATAGAGCAATAGGTCATAATCATCATATGAATTTAAAAATCCTCTTTCCAAGACTGCTTACTCAGAAATACTTATACATGAAATATGGAATGAAGAATTATAAATATAAGAATTATCAGATAATAATTAAAACCAACTACTTCAATTTCAACACACCTTCCTGCTTGCCTATACACAGGGTGGATCTCCAATTTGAAGCACCATTTGTCTCCTTCATTTCATGGACCATCCTTTCTGTTTCAGTCTTTATCTGCTTCACTGGAGAAGGTTGAAGCAGATCTTCATTTTGCTCAGAATGATACTTGGAGTTTTCTTTGTCAAATTTTTCTGTCAAGAAATTTGTGTATTTATTCACAAAAATTAAACAGTAATGTGTAGTTTACTTGAAAGCATGAAGCCTTGTAACTTATGAACTGATCAGGTAAGGCAACATGTACAGCAAGCACTGCAATAGCCGGATAGCCATAAAAACATACAACCCCTTTCATTAAAAGGTACAGCTGCATTCAGATACATAAATAATACCACTGACAGTTACTAAAGGCTCATTTATCTTGTTATTGCTATTCTTGTTGTATATAACTTCGTTCTTTTTAAGTGTTCTCTTATGGAGGGGGGGGGGGCTATTTAGAGAGCTCCTCCTTAGTCAAACTATTTTACATGCAGCTTATAACTTACTTTTTAATTTGCTCTTTTACTTACTGTTTTGTAAATTTGTCACTTGTTGTAATTGTATCTAGTTGCATTCATCGAAATTGTATTAGTCTGGAATGTATATATAATAGATTGCTGAAAAACTGAAAAATGAGTTACATGCACAGGCACTAGGCCTCTAATTGGATGCTCCTACTAATCTTATCTTACTTACGCTTGCATAGACACTTCAGTTGCACTGGCTAGTAGCCATATACAAGGCTTTTAATGGGTTGAGATCAAACTAGATGTTAACCAAACCAGATTTTATGAAAATTTTGTATCGAAGAAACCTTGGGAGAATGGAAATGTTTGTGGTTGAATAAACCAGAGTTTTCAAGACAATTTTTATCTGAAAAAGTTGCAGAAATCTCCAATTTACTTTCAAGGAATTACAACTAATGGTGCTAATCTAGGTGTCCTTTACTGATAACTTCTACCACTAATGGCCCGTTTTGAAGTGCCTATGGAGATCAAATGTAATACAGTATTGAACTGTTGATCGGCGATCAGCCACCGTCAGTAGATCTGTTCCGATATGGTGATGACATATTCCTAAATACAAAAACCATTGCAAAAAACTACACGTAAATAATTGGCCAGCTGCAATGCCATTGAATGGTGTGTATCGCAGTGTGTACTGAAGGATCTTACCATCTTGAAAAAGTCTTTTCCGTGGTGATGGGATTCCGTTGTTAGAAGCAAATCTTGTCGGTTTTACTGGGCTCAATTTACACCTTCTGTCTATTTTGGCTACTCCAACAAAAAGTCGTCGCGATGAAACTCGTAACTCCACAGCCTGGGATGGGCCTAAATGTGCCGTTCTGTACATCTCATTGTGAGATCTAGTAGCTTCAAGGTCTTCAACATTTTTCACATTTAATGAACCACTTCTAAGACTCTTCCTTGTTCTAAATGCAATTTTTCCTTGATTTTCCTTAGATCTTGTTCGTGCAGGCATGATTCTCCACTGTTATAGTCGACTGTACTGGTCCACATAAGCCACACATACAAAGGAAGAATTCGCGCGTTTATTTTATCAAAAGATTTGGCGGGACATGTTGTAGCCGCTGTCCAGAAGGCTCGTAAATTTCACAGAGAGCCCAGGATTTTGATAGTCAATGTGGAAGCTGTACCGATTTTTGCCACTGATCTATAATTTTTGCCTACAATCTTCGCTGAAGTCCTTGGAACACACAATAATTAATGCATGGTATTCAGTAATAATGTGATTTCGGTCTATATGAGAAGATTAAAATCCCCTACCCCCCTCAAACAATGTTGAAGAGAACGATTACTTCTCTGAGAGTTATCTGCAACCAAAATGTCTTTTATTGCGCTCGTAAAACCTGTATAAATCAACATTGCTTTTTGGGGAGAAGGGGTCCTATTTATTCAGGCTAAAAAACAGTGTAAATGTTCTAAGGCTATAGACAGAGATTGTACATACTGTTAAGAAGTAGGGTTAAGTATTAACACTGGCGTTTGAAAACGCTTTAGAAAGCCTATTTATCATAACAAGCAAGATAGAGCATCCTAAGTGAAAAGATTTATTATAACGCAAAAACAGGCTGAAATATTGAATAAAGGGGATGCAAAAGCGGCAAGATGGTCTGAGGTTCTTAATATTTAATAAGTATTAGGCTTGACTGAAAATACAACAGGTTCAATTCAGTTCACTTTACAGTTATTTGCTAGAGGGTCACCAATCAGCTCTTCGTGAGAAATACGGTAGTTTACTGTTTCAAATAAGTATCATGATTTTCTTATGGATGAAACATAGAAATGGGGCGAATGACTTTAACTGAATTAAATGACATTGCAAATCTAGGAGCAGTATAATCGACACTATGTTATATTATAGTTTCGATTGTCTGCAGAGCACAAGTTTTCATATACGCTTACAAACATGACATTTTATCACATCCACCCGAAATGCATATACAGTATACTACATTACCATGGCATCGGGAATACATAGCTTCGACAAATAGAGTTCTAAATAAATCAAGTATACTCAATAACAAAAACTCGAAATGGAGATACTAATTGAATAGGCACCCTATGGTAGAAGGCCAGTCCTCAGTCATATTCTACCTACCAAGGAAAAATTAAATCTGAATTGACATAGAGGTGGTGACACAAATGATAAGGCTCAATGTATTATATTAAACTTACTTGCAAATATAAATAGACGGATTACAAAACAGGCACTCATATATAGTAAATGAATGATTTAATTGGTTCTATATTTTTGGAAGAAGAAACAGAGGTATAGCTGAGGACCATCTGCATATATTTGTAGAATCAGCGAAAATCGAAGACCAGCGAAAGAAAAACAACTCAAAGGAGCCGCTGTTGTTAAGTCACTGATTTTAAAAGCTATCCTGCTGGAAACTTAAAAGTCGAGGACATGGTGTTTCAAACAAATCTAAAGTACTCCATAGATTAAAGTGATGGTACCTGCGATGTTTATCGTAGCGTTATTAAGTGCCGCTATGCAAGGAAAAGATAAATCATTTTGGCGTCAATGAGGGCTTGCATTTGGAAATCTGTTTGCGTTGTGTGTGGTAGTGATTGACGGCAACCTTTGGAATTCTATTGGAAGGCATCAGATATAGCATACACATATTAACTCCTTTATGACTAGTTAAGCTGATTTCCAGTAAGGAAAACAAGATTTGCAATAGAATGGAATTCTATAACTTTACCATGGAAGAAGCTCGCAGGTGCTACAGGAAAACTACCTGCAATTAAATATGGCTCAGTGGCCGCCTGTCCTATTCCTGTTCAAGCTCGCTTAACACGATAGACATAATGTAGTGACGATCGGTAGAAACCTTTGCATACAAGACAACAAGTAATGCACTATATTTGTAAAAAAATTGCATTTGGAGGTTACTTTGTCTAATGATAAGAATGTAGCCTACCATGCCTTACCATGCATTTTCATATTAGTAACTTCGATTCGGTGGTGTTCCACTGAGCTGAAAGTTAATCAAGAATGCAGCACCACAAGGCTCTGTTCTTGGGTCTTTATCATTTACTCTTCGTATATCTGGCCTCGTTAAAGGTGCTAATACTAGCAAGAGTTGTTGAGGTGTTCCTTATTTAGTACGCCAATTAAGCATACCCTAGCAAAGGTCAGACACGATTAGTCTCTGCTAAAATATTCGACAAGAACAGGTTGAATATCAGCTTAACGAAAGAGAAAACGGAATGATGTCTATTTAAGGTCAATGCCCATTTAATTTGGATGTCAGAACTGGACACATTCGAAGAGCATTAACAAAACAAGTGCCTATATGAAGGATTTATCTCTTGCTTTCAATCATTGCCCTTTTACTAAGAAACAATGCAACACTGCTCTCTACACAAGTTGTAAAAATATCACAATGCTAAGGAGTAAATATCTACAGTTGAAGAATAACGAGAATCCATGTAATCTACAACAGATATTTCTAACTTCTATAATGGCCGCTAAATGATGAATGTATTCAATGTCTTCTTTTAAATGCGATCAGACGAACAAAAAAGAAGCAAAGCATTTTCTTGCTACGGTCTGAGAAGCACTTTCCTTTAATGAATTCCCAAGGGACATGAATGAACGATAAAATTCCCTGTTCCCAGCAACATACTGCGGATCCCTGATCAGATTCATTTTAACACAAGCCAAAACACAGAGGAAAAAACATCTCTTGACTTAGCAGGCGTGTTGTCCAGGAAACATATTAGGGTGGAGAATCACCTAAAAAGATTAGGTGCAAACGATGCCGTAGGCTGTGCTAATGAGCAATATGAACTGAGTAAAACAATCCATGAATGTTAACACAGGATGGGGGGGGACGTTTATAGTATTTGATATGACGAATAAATGCATAATAGGGTACATACTTCTAAAAAAAAGAGGTGTATGGGAAGAAGAACAGATACAGGCCCACACCAATGCACATATGTATTTGGGTCATAAAAGAGGAGTCATGCATCCCATTTCAAGTATATCTTGGTGTTTAACTCTACTTGATTTCTGCAAATTCACGTCCTTGTGTCCACTTTGATCGGTAAAACTGTTCTGACTTTCAATTCCCCACAGGTAAATGTACAAATCTCTGTGAGGATGTCAAAATGGAGGAATTTTATGATACCGGTTCCTATTCTATGCATTATACAACTAAACAGTGCTGCGGAAAGGATTATTGAGCCTCGGGCCAGGAGGCCTAAAAGTCAAAGTAATGTATCAAAGCATATCGAGGGCGTATTCTTCTTGGACCCCAATAGCCATGGGCGCCGGGTTGGTGACCCCCTGACTCTTCTTTCCTCAGCACTGCAACTAAAATATGATTGCAAGAGAATTAACTATTGATGTAAAAAGTAATTTAAAAAAGGAATCTATATCGACATAATAACTTTAGCACACCTCTTCCCAATGCTCTCTTTTCTTTCCTTCCTTCTTTTTTCTATATCTCTCCATTTTATTTCTTCCATCATTTCATGCATATTACTCTGTTGATAAAGTGTATCTTGTACCCACTTTGATTCCACATTTGGGAAAGAATAAAACCTGACTTATTTTACAGATGTTATCACGGCGAGTCTACACTTTCATTTACTAAAACTAAGCTCGCATATTTAAATTCAAGAAACAAAAATTCAATTCTCTGGCGCGTATGTAAAAGAAAATAGACCTTGAAAGGCAAGAACTGCTTGATAAAATAAGTCCTTACATTCCGGTTCGACAGAGCGTAAACTCACAACTGTTTATGTCATCCTTTAGAATACAAGGTATTGCCCGTAGTTTAATTTCCATAGCAGTGCTTCCTTTAAGGTAAAACTGTACTCTAGCTTCAGCTGTTGCACCGTAGATCCATTTTACATTAATGATATCCATTGAATAGAAGTCTACTGTAAGCTTATCTATACAGCGAAAAAAAGTTCAAGGAGATATCAAAGGCTCCTTCTCTTGAGGGAGGTTGTATTTCTTTCTTATTAACTCAGACTGCAGCTCCTCATCCTCGTCATCTCCTCCAACAAAGTAAACCTTCTTTCCTTTCTTTTTTTCGAATATCTCTGGCTTTTCAAACAATTGCACTTTCAAGGTCCTCCTTCGGTAATAGCAGTATCTTAGACAAACGTAGAATACACCCATTGACAACAGAATCATTAGTAATGGAAACAGGATGATGAATATCGCCAGTTGGACATCACATTCCTTGTAGTACCACATGTTCGTTGGACAGTTGTGAGGTATGAAGCCAAAGAATGGGTAAATGTGGCAAGATTTTGTCTTCTCACACCAGTAGCATTTTCCTTTCTTCGTGCAAGATGCGCAACTCGTTCGGCCAGCGCAGATGTTTAATTCATCTGAAACTGAGAAAATATGCAAGGTAATTTGCAAAATCTAAAACATTTGTAGGGCATAGCTCTACGCAAAAAAAACCTGTGAGGATTTCTTGTATCATATATTGTAAACTGAGAATAGTATTTCTTTTCTTAATCTCCCTTATGTATAATCATTAAAAATGAGTTGAAAAATAAAGCGACCATAAAGCAGTTCAAGGTCCAAATTGTGGCTAAAAATAAGCTACTTCAGATTTGATCAAAATCCTAAATTGATTATAAAAATATCGTAGATTCGGCATCATTTCGTAAATAGAGAAATCGCAGACTGCTGAGATCCCGAAAAGATAGGGTTGTTGCCAAAATCCTGTCGTGATCATAGGACAACGCAATAAACGATTGATAAGGCTGAAGACAATTCTGAGAGGCGTCAACACATTAAGAGAAACTACATAAAATTCAAATTGAAAACCATTTGGATAATATCTTTAGGAAAAATTAGTGATTTCAATGAGTATCGAGTATCAACAAATTGTCATGTACAACAAACCAGTCAGTATGAGGAATGGAAGGTTTGGGAAAAGTGAGAGGGAAATAGAGGGGCTTGATAAACACATACTACCAGCCTAGGATCTTGCGTAGAGCTCAAAGCACACTTGATAAAAAACAAAGTTAGTTACTAAAAAGTGGGAGTGATTCCTTTGCTTCCAGCCTTCCATAATCTGCTGGGCTTCTACTGAGATTGAATAGAATAAGAGACGGAGCAATAGAGCTATATATGATGCATTATACGCTTTACTATATATATTCCACCCTGTTATATTATTTCACATACTATCAGATTGTATCATACTAAGTTGTATTGTACTATAGTTTATTTTATTTTATTACATAATATATTTACTTATAGATGTTGTATTATATTATGTCATATTATACTATAATACATATATTATATGATGTCATATTACATTATTTTTAATATATACATTATACTAATAATATGTTATAAAATATAATATACTATAATATAACATAATATAATATTTTATTATATTATGGTATGTGATATTATATTATATTATATATTATATTATATTATATTATATTATATTATATTATATTATATTATATATTATATTATATTATATTATATTATATTATATTATATTATATTATATATTATACTACTTTATAATACTGCACTACACTATGTTAAATGACAAATACATAGGTACATATTTTACAACTATATTCTGCTGAGGTATAAATGAATGACTCAAACTTGACTCTAGCATGGCATCATGAAAAGTCACATACTATCAGGAAACAGGAGAAGGGACGTATATGAGACACCATACATATGTTAGTAGGTTAGGCAATGCATAACTATACAAAAGTAGAAGTAAATGAATATGATAAAAATTACATACTTGGTACATTTATTTTTTCATTTCTTTTATCTCCAATGCAATGCTTAAAATCTTCTTTATTTCTTCCAACACACACATCAAGAATGTTGCACCATGAGCAATCCTTGTCACCATTGCATTCATCTTCTTGCTCAAACAATTCACAGTACATTCCAGAGTTTGTTGTTGTCTCTTTTGACATAGTTACATTTCTAAGTGTAACAGTTGGCTTGCTAGTATGGTTGTGCCATCTTGTAATCTCTACATGTTTGCTTGATGATACAGTAGGTGCTCTACTTATTGTTTTTGTTACCTTCCTCAGTTTGTGCAAATTTGAATTCTTGTTAGGTACAACCTGGAAAGAGGAGGGAAAATCTAGCCATCAATTTCAGCACATGGAGCAGTATAACTCAGTCTTGAACTAATGAAAAATGGGAAAGTGATAATATGCTCTAGTAAATAGTCTCTAAAAAATGGAAAGAGTACTTACAGTGTTTAATTTTTCATTTCCTTTCTGACTAAAAGGATTTTCTGAAGACTGTTCCTGGCCAACTAGCTTCATTAATGCATCCAAGTCACTATTTGATGACTTATGATTTCCTGAGTAGAGACCCTCCATACTCTTCTCAATCATTTCAGGATTCTCACCTAACTTGAATAGCTCATTTTCATAGTTTGGTCTTACTGTTGTTGATTTTAATGAGCTATGATTTTTCTTTTTCAATTTTTGAATGTAAACCAGCATCTTTAGTAGCTTTAATAACCGCTTCAGTTTTGATTTTTGAGATGTACTAGTGGTTTCTGGCAACAAGTTGTTGCCATTTTGTTCTGAAACAAGTAATACAACTGGTATGCATTAATGTCATAAAGACAAAATAACTACGAAAATAACATTCCTTTGAAAACAATCTCTGGTGAAAGGCTATCTTTCAATGTGATGAAACTTACAAAGCACAAGTGTAAACTCAGATACCACCTTGGTTTAGTATCCCAGTCATTCAAGCTGTTGGTCCAAGTTCAAGCATAAACAGGTGGTATTAAAAATTTCTGGACTATGGGGCTGACTTTAAACTAAACACATACATATGAAGATGGAACATGGCAATTTATGTATGGGACATAGCAATGAACAACTAGGCTTCTTTGGGCCAAGTTGGTCAAAACAAAGTTTTGATTCCAAACCCAACCACTGCTAACTTCTCCCATTGCTGCTCTGCCATAAAGCACCATAAGCAACCCTCCTAAGTCACAAAAACCAAAAGAGTCGATGGAAAAGTATTACCATTAAGAGGAAAGAGTGGTCGTTTATTTTGTTCCTTCTTCAGGGCAGATACAATACCAAGCATCTCCTCTAATTTTGGATCGACTTTGTTCTGATTTTCACAACTTTCGTACATTACTCTACCACGGCACTCAATTTTGGCAATATTCTTTCCAAAATATTGTCTGCATTGCCCATTACACCAATAGCAGAACGGGTACGCCGCACGACATGATTCACAGGAACTGCTTCCCATTGCACAATCAACAGCGCCATTACTGATGTCTTCGCCTGATTTCACAAATGTTAGTAATGAAATGATTATAAATATGATTAAAGCCCTCATACTGTTTTATCTTTGATGGATTAAAATCAATGGTATGCTGTTTGTGGTTAGGTATGGGGCTCCACTTCGACAATTAAGTATTACAAAATAACTGTAGTGGCCAAAAACTATAAGAACTTCTCCTCTGAGTGTGTATAATTATACAAAATAATTTTCACACTATATATTTCTTTCCAGTGTATAAATGAAGTTCAGTATTCCTTGTTGACGACTGTGGGAATGCAATCCCGTGAAAAACTCCTCCAAGAGTAGTAAATGAGGCTGTTTATATCGTCCTACATCTGCTCTCTCTTCTTTTGATATGCTCTGGCCTAGGCCATGTTCTTCCGCACTCTGACACTTCAGTCTCCCAGTATGATAAGAAATACGAAGATGTGTCAGCCGTTCGAAATGCTACATGTTATATGAAAATCCTTCCAATGACGACAAACGATTATCTTTTAGATACAAAACATTCATCAGCCATTTGAATGGGTTGCAAGGAACTGTGTGGGTTTTCGTCCAGCAGAATATGCATGATTTCCAGGGGGGTTACTAAACTCATATCGGAAAACAACATCATAAATCATACGACGAGAAGCATAATAGATCAGAATTGTGCCAAAACAAGGTTTTAAAATGATAGATTAGAAATAATGGGAGGAGTGGAGGTGTACGCTTTTTATTTTATAAGGGATCTAGCTCAAGGCTTCGTTCCAATAGTTCCTCAGTTTTGGACCTTCAATGATCAAATTGTAGTACTAAAAGTGCCTTTATAGTTTCTTAATTTTCACTGCACATTTAGTGCCACAAAAATGGTACAGACACAAGTAAAACATTTACATTCTAAATTTTGCTTTTAATTTTGCCTATAACGTAAGACCAAACACAAAGAAGGTAGGAAAGAAGTTTTATAAATGTTAAAGCATAATGTGATTCCTTATAAAAAAATTGCGTGCAAAACTAAGCAGAGAGAGTAGATATACTTCCAGCAGATTTGAAAAGCAGTCTTAGAAGTTTGCCGTTTAACTATAATGAAAGTGACGATGATAATGATGATGATAATAATGATGATAATGATAATCATACACAGGGGACGGTGGAGCAATGTTTTTTGGTGGAGGGGTGCTGATGAAAGGAACTTATACAAAATTGACCGAACAGTTTTAACAAAGGTAAGGCTCAAAATCTTTACGTGTTAATTCTCTAAAGTGTCTGTGACGATTTTAGCTTAAAAATGCAAAATTACTGGCGATTCTATGCAGATGGGATTCCTCTAGCACCTACCTGTTCGTGCTCAAAATTAAAATACGATTGACTTGAGCTGGCTCGATTTTGGATTCTACAGCCCTCAGCTCCACCGTCCATGATTTATTGGGAATATCGATTCAATTTGGGTTGAATGGCATCAAGTCATGTAGAGAATGTGAAATATAGGTCCGTGGATGCAATGTGTTATTACCATGCAATAAAAACTAAATACGACAGAGCCTTGTGAAATAAATCATTCCCGTGGACAAAGATATTGCAATAAAAGTATGATTTTATGGACATAGAGCCATTGAAGCAATTGGCTTTGTTTGACATTGGACGCTTCCAATTTTATTGGAATTTTACTGAAGAAGGCAATAAAACCAACGAGGTGGATTGTATTGTGTCTTGTCATAATGAAGATGAAACACCAGAATGTGTAGGTCAATATTGCCTGCCATCTCACCCCCGTCTCATAAATCGATCGGGAACTCATTGTTTCTAAGTTTTGTTTCATGGATTGATGCTGCTCAGAATTTCAAACGCAGGTGCTGGGAACATATGTAAGGCAAATAATCTCACGATTTGGGAATCACTCAGGTTCTTTGACAATTATCGAGCAGGCATGTTTTCTTTTGTTGTTTCAGAATCCAAAAATAGCAATTAAAGCACTAGGTCGGATAACAATTTCTGTTCATAAGCAAGATTTTTATTTGTCTGGCAATTATAAAGTAGGTACACAATTGAAAAGATCTCTCATTTATGTTTGTAACGACCTTGAGAGATAAGTTTGAGATGACATTCGTGTAGATATGGCTGATCAGTCACAATAGAAAAGCTAGAAATCTGAAAATTATATTTTATTTATGTTCTTACATTAACTGAACTGTGTGAATGTAGCCATATCATCTTCAAAATATAAACGGTTTTTTGAGTTTTAGCTGAAGTTCTTTACCTCTCTCTAATACCAAAGATTCATCGCGTTAACACCCAACATGTCATAGTGTCATCTTTCCTATTGAAAATCAGATACCGTCTTTCTTTGCAATGTTCTGTTCAGACCATCGAGATTTTGAAGAACACTTTAAAAAATTCTCAGTCCATTGCAATACAAAGGTTTAGTACCATAGTATATACAAACGACACCAATATCTCGATAATCAATGCAGAAAAAAAAGCAAAAACCACGATAAATTACAATACTAACTTGACTAATATTTCTAATCTTCTACACAGCTCTACGAAAGAAGACAAACCACGCCCTACGTCTACTGTTTTATATTACCTACATCCAACTATCTCTACGGAGTCAGAAAACCGTTTATAATTTTTACATAAAAAGTTCTGCCGGAAATGCGCTGCATGTTACAAGCATTGGACACTGACAGCACTAGTTAATGCTTAGAGCATAGAACCGAAATTCTACAGTAGAATGGTGATATTTACAAAGAAGAAACGATTAGGTGCACGGAAGGAAATCTTCCTACTCAAGGACATGATGAGGCCTAATTCAGGACACATCTTAAGAATAAACAGAAGTAGTAATCTAGTACCTCTTCAAAACGACAAGTCTACAAAACGATTTATGAATTCATACCTACGATATCAAAAAGAAAAGAAACAGCTCAATATTAAATTTACTACCAGCTACAATCTTACTTCTTATATATACAAAAAAAGCTCCGGAAAGGAAAGATGCAAGATTGCATAGGATTACATCCTACTTCGTGCACCGTCTGAAAGAAAACCAAGGGGATTTTAAAGTGCTTCAATAGTAGAGAAAAAGGCCATTAAGTCTAGGACAGCATAGTCTGCTGATGTCTGGTGAATTAGACAGCAGAACTTCAAACGCATTTTGAAAGAATATCTTTAAGAAGAGATCCAATTTCAAACGGAGCTTTCCTTCCAATGATCATTGGGTTGAATATATGACTAGGCTCCATTTCTTGTACTAGATGTATTTATATGAACAATGACAAATGCTATCGTGTTCTTTCAAAACACGAGCCTTAGCGTAAGGAGGGGTAACAAACTGAGGACAGGACCATTAAGGATGATTCTGGAATACAAAAGCGCCGAGATTCAAATTCTTGCCCTTGAACAAAGGAGTCCCTATGAAGTATCATTTCTCAGGCTCATAGTTTAGGAGTCTTAAAAGTTTAATTTTTTCGTCATAGTTTTACTTGCTCGACGTCATCGACTTTATACTATTTACAACCTGCAGTTTTTAAGTAGCGTGAAGTACATCCGAACCGAGAGGTTAGAAGTTCGTTTGGGCCCGTAGAATCATTATCAAAGGTTTGTAATGTCTGTTGGCGATGAATTCTTCTCAACGTCGTATGAATCTTCTCTGAGGAGTTGCTGGTCGTGACAAGCGATCTCAACGGCTTCGCTCACACTTCGAATCCTACTGAATTTCTCCGGATCATACGAGGATAGGAGCTCCTTGCTTGATGACGTAGACTCATTGCGGTTTCTCCTCCCTACTGTTATCGCCCAAAGAGCATTCAAAAGCGCGTGCAATCCTCCTCGGTTCTCTCTAGCCCGGTTTTGTCCTGTGACTGCAACCTGTGGAGGAGCGGCATTGTTTTCTCCACTCTCTATACTTATACTTCTGTAGCAGCAGGGGGGCGATTGGCCACTGTTTTGAAACGTGACAGGGGATGTGTTGTTGGTCTGACGGATCGCATGCTTCTGCGGCTTGCCATTTACAACTGACTTCAATGTTCCAGGGGGGCTAAACCGAGAGTTTACTGCGCTTGTTCCGAGTGTGCCATCACAGCCTCTAGAGCCATGCCTACCGCCGGTACCAGATTGGTTCTGTTGCAAATTTTGCCTTGACGACTTCTTCCTTAATCCAAGCTTGGTCAGCAGATTGATCACATCTCCCCTGAAAATCTTGGTGAAGAATGCGTACAAAAATGGATTTGTGCAAGCATTCAGGGGGAACGCAAAGACTAAGAGGAACTTAGAGATATCAATGTTCATTGGTATTTTAGAAAAGAAGGTGAGGAATCCAGCGATACTTATTGGTACCCAGCAGCCAAAATTGCAAAAGATAATCATCGCAAAACGCTTGGCCACCTTGAATTCAGTATTCACACCAGCGCAAGGAGGAGCACCACTCACGCTCGCGTACATTCGCAAGTAAGCTGCAACGACCGACATGAAAGTTGCGATGTAGAAACCCAGGAGCCAGAATACGTATCCTCTTGAAATCTGGCTTGTCGCTTCAAAAGGAAGGCATATCGCAACCTTCTCGTAGCTGCTGATCAAGTCGGTGACTGGGAGTATCGCAACAACAAAGGAGTACGTCCATGCGATGGTCAGAGCAATCTTTGCGTGTATGAGTTTCATCTGTCGACGAATATGTAATGCGTGTACAATAAGGAGGTATCGCTCAATGGTTACAATAGCCAGGATGCAAACGGAGAGCTCTGTCGAAAATACGGCGAGGAAACCGGCGACTTTGCATCCGCCACTATATTGCCACGCACGCACGTAGTTGTAGTAACGTCCAAATGTAAACGCATCGAGACTGCAAAGTATTCCCAGATACAAACCCATGAATGTGTTAGCAATGCCAAGATGGTACATCAATAATTTATAGACGTTTAGCGGACTCTCATTGCAGTACAAGACAAGCAGGAGAAATACATTGCCAAAGATTGCAAGCAATGAGCTGGCCCATGAGAACACGCGCAGGACAGTTGTCCCGATGACATCGTCGCATGGATTGAATGCATCTGGCTCTGGTCTACACCGGACGCTTCGTGAAGGCGGCTGATAAGCGATTGTGTCGTTTCTTTCTGTGCATAGCGGGCTGGCAGTGGCGTTTGTCTCCATGAACGATTGAGAAAGCTTATTAAATGGATCATCAGGGTCGCCAAATTTTAACGGGGAGAATCTTGGGGGTAAGAAAAAATTCCAACTATATGTTGTCTGTGCTGCCTGAGTTGTCCGTGTTGGGGGTGGGGTCGTTGTTTTAGAGAGATATTCTTCACATGAAATCTCCTTGCTTGGCTTATCTTCGGCTGTATGTAATCCGCGAAACGGGCAGCAGTGAACGGAATACGTGACTTCAACCTCCTTTAAGGCCTGGAATGCAGATGGTTCCGGGACAGTCCACATATTAGGGATGTCTTTGATATTAAGCCGGTGGAGATGTGCTAGTCCGGAACTAGGAAGCTCATTTATTCTTGTCTCTTGAAGGAATCTGCAAAATTTAAAGAGCTCTTTGTACTCCTATTAATCAACATCCTTCAGAACGTGCGTTACAAATAAAAAAATAGACTTTATTTCTCGATATAACACAAGGAATATCAATCATTTCAGGATTCCTCGGGTCAAAAAGTCTTCTGGGTACCATGGAACAAGTGCTTCGAACAAGATCCCGAATAAAAGAAGGCCTTAAAGAAGCAAATAAGTGATCCCGCTTCACTGAGCTCTTTTTAAATCCAAAAGAAGGTTGAGGAAGTTCCTGAGGCAGACCGTGGAAAGCACCATAGGAAGAGTAGCTTTATTTCTTTAGATCATAAAAATTTAATTTTACTTAGTCATAATATACTATTTTGCTGAAAGGGTATTGTGTATAGAAAACAAAGAATAAAATGAAAATGAAACACCGAAAGTGTGAGGCAGTCGTTTTTAGTTAACCATCATTTGACACTTGCTGCTTGTTTAACATAATAACTCAAATGATGCTAGAAAATTCATCACTTGATAATGTCCCCTTTCCGATTGGAAAAGCAGCAACACACGAAAACCAATTCATGTAACAGCAAAGGAGCTTGATCATTTCACTTTCTTTCAAAGGATTAAGATTCCGCAGTAATTTCTATAGTACCTTTAATTATACAGTCAACCTTGCATAATTCGGATCGGTTTTATCCGGATTTTTGTATATTCCGGACAGAATTGCTAAGTCCAATTAGTTTCCTATTAAAGTGCAACACTGAAAAAGTTTCTACGTAATCCGGATTTTCTGTAATCCGGACAAAATCAGCCAGTCCCGTGTGATCCGAATTATGCGAGGTTGACTGTACTTACAAAACGACCAATACACATATGCAATCAAGATACTGTATGAAACTCAATTTGTAGCTAGGATACTCACAAGTTAATGAGCTTTTCGGGACCAAGCAGCGAATCTGATTCCATGACCGTCAATGGATTTTCAGACAAATCGCTAAAAACCGATCACACAAAATTACTTAGAATTTATGCAATACTTGCCTTCCTATAGGAATAAAGAAAGGCTCAATTGTCATGAGTTCGCACAGAATCTCCGTGCATCTTGAACAGACTTAATGTAGTGATATTCACCTGTCTCTACTGTACAAAGAGATCGTAGTAACGATTTGCATGGGCTGTGCGGGATGGGGGCTGTGGGATGGGGGCTGATGGGAGGAGTTTCACCCATTATCAGATTTATGACCACTGCACTGACAAAGTCAAGCAGAGGAATAATAGCCCTTCCCCCTTTCCGTTTACAGAGTCTATCAGACAATTGTTGTAGTGTCCTTTTCATTTACACGTTTATCATAATAAAGTCTTTTTGGTCATATTTTTGAGATTTTCTTAGCTTTCTCCTGACTTCAATACTAAAACTTTCTTAAGAGTTTCTTAGGAAGAATGCTGGAGATTGTGTAACACTACATTGCTAAACAGACAGATCAGTACTATACAAACATAACACAGGAATAAATAACACAGAAAATATACCGTATACAAATTGAATCAAGAGGATGATGGGCTTGCTTGAAAATAGGGATTTTCAATGTTTATAAAGTTATTGACATTCTTAGGTCTCAAAACTCCAGTATTGAACTTTCTCAAATTTCTAGCAGTAAAGTACTACATTCTTATAAACTACATACAAACGATTACGCTATGGTAATCTAATATCAGCGTAAACCAAGTTGACTGAAATTCAAATATTGAAATGTTCAGGTGAAACTTATACTCACAGTTCTTGTAATTCTGCATTGTACTTCAATGTTTCATCGTTGAAGCTCTTGATATTATTTCCTCGTAAAATCCTAAATTGTTATGTGTAAATAAACAAGAAGTCTAAATTACCAGCGAAGCAAATAGCAGTTCGATACACACACGGTCTATACAGACACCATCTAAATACAAGATCTTTTCGTAGATATTTTAAAGGGCACTGTATACATGTAATAGATATATGTCAAGGCATGCTTATAAAGGAGTACATCAAAACACTGCCTGAAAATTTTTAAACCGTGTTTGGTGTAGGAATATCTTATATAACTGTAATACTTTTATGTTACTGTAATGCTGCCATACTTCATATTGAGGTAGTGCATTTTGCATTAATAATAATAATAACTGGTTCATGATTTGCTTTTGTAGTCATAGAAAAAAATAGCAAGAGAGTAAGAAGAGTAAGAGATTAAAAGAACATCAAATAAGATAAAAACGTTTACTTACAGAGTCTTGAGAAATGTAAGTGGTTTCAACTCAGAATTAGTGATATGGTTTATACGGTTGTATGAAATATCCCTAAAATGAAATAACATTATATATAAATAAATATTTATATATATTTATACATAAACAAACAATTAGGACATTCAGAAAAACCTGAAAGCAGACAAGATTACTAGGATGGTATCAAGCATTAAGGAATGAATGCATCAACTAGGTAAGTAATTAAGTAATTACAGGCTAAATTGGTTATCAGCCGGTAAATAAATGAATCAGCTCTCATTAATATACGATATATAAAATTAATAAATAAAAAATCCTCAAGTAACAGGAAAACAAGTGAATTAATGAAGAAATGAACAATAAAAACTAATTTAATTAATGAATATAAGAATGAACTAATGTTGTCTTACAATTCATACAGCTTCAGGGGTGACTTGATCTTGGGGATTGATGTCATGAGATTGTCTTCCATTCGCCTGAATTAGAATAGCAACACTGATTAGAATGGCATGGATCAAATGCTTCAAATAAAAGCCCTGCACCTAAATGATGATAATAAGATTATACAACTTACTTCTGCATACAAACGTATATCTTCAACTTAACTAGACTTAGTAAGCTCTGTCACATTATAGTCAATATACAAAGCAGGCAAAACGAAAAATACAGTTAGCATAGAAGGAATCAGACTGAAATCTAATCTAAAAACTAGCCATATATATGCATAAGCACAAAAAATCAATACATACATACAAGCATACAAATAAATATATATGTATAAATGTATATATTTATATAAATATGTGTGTGTATATATATATATATATATATATATATATATATATATATATATATATATATATATATATATATATATATATATATATATATATATATATATATATATATATATATATATATATATATATATATATACCTATTTATTTATTCATAATAAATATAAATATAGAGAACATGATGCATAGAAATGAATGAGTCTATCTGTCCTGTTCTGATTTTTAATCAAATTATTCAGGGGGGTTGCTTCCGATGCCTATTCCTGTAAGTAAATTATTATCATTTTAACTCAATTCGCACTACAGGTGCATTTACCTTTCCAGACCGATGGGGTGACTGTGCTTTAAATAATTTTCAACTTATAGAAAGGGCAGTTAAGGGATAATAGGTCAGAAAGAGTGTCTGAGCTGGTTATTGGCGCGACCGAGGTCTCGTCGTTACCGAGGTCTCGTCGTTATGCTTGTGGCTGTCAGTCGCAGGCATTGGGGTGGAAAGGAAAGGTCGCGTGATCGTAACTCTGGTGGCAGCATTATCAACAATTCATGCCACAGGGTACTATTGAAATAAATGCATATAAAATAAGTAAACATCGTACAACAAGTAGATAATTCCCACAAAGAAGATAACAACAAAAACCTGATAAAGAACTTACAAAACCATCAAGTCAATGAGGAAATCTAAACTCATGTCTTCTACTTCTTCGATCTTATTCTTATGAAGAAGCCTAAATGAAGAAGAAATTGTCCCATGTTTTCTAAATGATCTTTCAACAAATGTTCAAAAATTATGAAATATATACTGAAGCAAAAGTATATAATGATAAGGCGGTCCTTCACGACTTAAAGAAGTGGGTACTCGTGGGGGCATCGATCGAAAGTCAGATCAAATTAGCTCATATCAGTTCAGATCAGTCCAAATCAATCAATAAAACTTCCTATCAGAGATTACTAAAACACATTTCTGATTTATATTTTCGATCTGTCAAATATTATATCTGGTTAACTTCAATTTGATAAGATTAACTGTATTCCTTCTCAAAGATATTTCCAATAACTGGATTAAATTCATGTGCACATAAAGACAGCTGGATTCAAAACAATACAATGTTGATATACCAGGTCATTAAATTTGAGGTCAATTTATCACTTCTGTTACTGCCATTTGCATAAATTGCAAAAATTCAAGAAGAAAGAAAGGGCCTGTAATAGCCAATGAAAGAAGCTAATTTTAGTATATACTTACAAAGTATGAAGTTTAGGCATGAAAGGAAAATCTCCTATCTGAATTTTGGTGATCTTGTTCTCCCCAAGATTCCTAAAATTGAGAGATGGCTCTGATTTATTTTCCAACTTCCTACTTTTAAGGTTTCTATATAAAAAACTGATATGAGATCAAAAAAACCAAGAATCTTAAAACGTTTACTTAATAGAAAAGCCTGGCTTGAACAGCCCAAACTTACAATACTTCAAGGGTATCTGCATGCTCCACCAAAACTTCAGTTGGAACTTTCTTCAGATCTTGGAAAGACAGATCTCTGAAACAACAAAGCACCCAAATGAATGGACTCAACTTGCTCAAATTGAATAAATTTTCTATTTCTGGAGTAAAAAATGGCCTTAAAACATTTGTAAAATCGAAGAAGCGACAGTCAAGATGTTTTGTCAATATTATGATCAGCTTTCATACAGTCAATGCAAGTGAGCAATTAAGCTATAGAGTAAGTAAAGAAAGTAAGCTTAATATATATAATTCATTTACAGTTAGCATTTCTATGCAATAAAACAAACCAACCAGGTCTCAAACCTCGAGACAAGATTGATTATTAGATGTAAAAACTAATTTCGCAGTAAACCTAAAATCAGCATATTTTACTCAAATCAAAGCTAATTTCTATTGATGGAGTAAGTAAAAAAGTAATTAAGTAAACAAGCAAGGAAGTAAAATTTACTATATTTATTATATTATTACAATTACATGTACATTAACAAATAGCCCAATTCTAAAAATAGGAAAAGTATAGGGAGAATAAATATTTCAAAAGTAAAAAGTAAAGCAACAAAGCAAGAAAGTAAGACAGTAAGACAGTAAGTGAGTAAGTAATTAAGGGAATAGGAAGTTTATTGTCCTCGGGCACTCCAGATTTATGAGTGAATATTCATTACCCACGGACTGCCAACAGAAGATAACTTTTACAGACAGAGTTGCGCATAGCACTGCTCTAACTTGCCTGCGTGCAACCCAAGCCATCGTGCGATTGGTCGATAGTTCCGAAAGGCCTAATACGCTGATTTGAGATCGTACCCTAGCTAATGTAAAAAGGACTAAGCTGCTCAGTTTCGATAAACTGAGAGAAACAATGCAAATGAATAAAAAATACAGCTGGGTGGCAATGCAACAGCCCTGGGCTCAAGACAAACGCCCATCAGAGCTTTCCCTCTTCATAGAGACATTCAGTTATGCAACGCCGAACGTTTGCAACTGGTAAGAGGCATTATCTGATGCCCTAAGGTCAATACTAGTGCTATCACCTCTTATGGAAAATTACATATCATAACCATGATCATCTGTAATGCGGATTCTGCAGAAGATGTTTTCTTACAGTTGAACAGCGTTTGTTGTTATGCGTTTTCTTTGAAATCGGCAGAAGATGAAACAGATGACTGATAATATGCTAACAAGATCTAATGCTCTTTTGAGCCAAGCACTGGATTACAACGCAAAAGTCTTTGCTCTTGATTTCACACCTAAGTATCAGAAATTAGATGAGTTAACTACGAACACTGCTATCGAATTCCACCCATTAAAGGTTCAGGCTCAAGCACACCGAGTATAAGAGAGCCAATGTAATTATCCCTGACTAACCATGTAGCAAACATGCTTAAAACAAGCAACTTATATCTTATAACAGATAAATTGTTAGCTAACATTGGAGGGTGCAGGTGGGAGGGTGAGGTACTAGGCTAGCTTGTTATAAATTCAGCTCACATTGAATTGAAGCTATATTTTAGAAGTTACGAGTGTAACCCATACTGTGGTAGGTGCATTTCGATGATCAAGTTGACGTTTTATATTCTAAAGAGTATAAGCTGAAAAGTTTCAGGAAGTATTCAGTTATGCATGGTTTTCCACAGCAATACCGCATAACTGCCAGTGAACACTGCTTTCTTTTTAACCCCCCCCCTCTTTGTGAAAACCCTACAAAATCAAAACAACAGAGCGGCCAGGGCATTCATTTTTGACCAACCCACCCACCCTGTACGCGTAAGTACGCTTTTCACTTAACCCACCCACCCACTTCTGTACGAATATACGAAGGTTTCTTTGATATTTCTTGAAAAATGTGGACCATTCTTAGCAACAATTGTTCATAAATGAGGAATACATGCATCAAGTTCTCACTTTTTACAGTGATTTTATCGTATGTACGCTTTGACTTTTACCAACCCACCCACCCCGTACGTGTGAGTACACTTTCAACTTTACCCACCCATCAATCTTCAAAGCGTAAGGACTTTCTGGACAGCCCCACAGTATAATGATCAATCTTGGGATAGGCCAAAAACTTCAAGTTTTATCTGATGTATCAATGATTCTGTCGATTTCACATGAATAGGACTAAAAACAAACAGTATTGTACTTCTTCGACATTCTGGCTAACAGCAACAAATAATAACGATTAATATGTCCAAATAGACTTACAACTTTTCCAATTTCACCGGTTTTTTAGCACCATTATTTTCCTTGCACTGTGCGCCATCACAGTTACTCTGATCTGAGGAGTCACTCCCAAATATGCATTGTTCTTTCAGCAAAACAAGCAGTAGTAGCAACAAATGACATTGAACTGATCTCTTTCCCATCCTGCAATCGTCTTTCACTCAAATTTCACAGCCTCGCATGTCAAGCTCCTGAAATAGATCAAGAACGAAGGCTATTTAAAAAGTACCACAATTCTAAAATGCACTTTATCCTTTCTATAGTTTTTTTATATGCTAATAATCAATTTACAATACAACGTAATGCAAACATGCCACAGGGAGCATGGAACTACATGGAAACCCTGTAGCATTTAGCAATTAATAACTTGAAGTCAGTGTCATAATGTGTGTCAGGCGAAACAGAGTAAAGAATTGACATAGTAATATGCAGAATTAATTTCGATGCAGGAAGAGTCTAGGTGGTTAAAGGAACATAAATTGATAGATATGATCTTCCATATAGTTTCTAACACAAAACAGTACTTATGATGCATATGACTAAACAGTATATGATGGGTGATAGGCGTTATGCCTTGTCACCATGTAAACTTTATTCTTCAGCAGTTTCAGCTTCAGTTCGTTGGTAAAAGTCATTTGATATTGTCACTTTTTCAGTGCCTCAGAAGGGTGTTGATAGTAATTGGAAACAGCGATTAACAGATAATGGTGGCATACAATGTCATCTATGTGATGAAATTTGAAACTTCGGGGCAAATATTCCATTCAGTATACTACCACCAGACAAAACAGAAGGGGGGTCGAGCCCATATTCCAAAAGTAGAAGGGGCTCACCCTCAAGCCCCCCTGTTCTACAGCTCTTATGTGCAATAAAAAATTAATGAAAGTGTGAGGGCATTGAACATCTTCCGATGAGTCAATTCTTGTCTTTATGCCATATATTTCATTTTGAATGTGATAAAGAGAGAAGGAACAATGCAACACAAATAAAGAAGTATAAATGAAAGCTGGCGCCATAATAAGGCCGGGGATTTGATGTTATCTCAACAGAATCACAGGTTGTAAAACTGTTTTAATTTAAATTGGCTAAAATTTGTTGTTCATGAAAACCAAAACAAATTACAAAGAGTGGATTGCATAGTATAATTAGAATATCTCAACCCGTCACGTGTGCTTTCGTTAGATTCTACATGCTAATTCTCTTGCATCTAGATTTGCTTCAAACAGTACACTCGAGCTTTGTCTGAATGTAATTCGGCGGTGGTTTCTCTTGTGTGTCCGAATCAAAAAGACATAAGAACTGCTTAACATGCAATTGCTATGCCAACCAAGGCATGCACTTGTCAGTTCTGTTCTATAGATCTAGCTATAGATCGGCTGAAATTCCATCACATCAAAATTTGTCCAACTGCCGGGTCGTGTTGCTATATGTTTATAGCAATTGGATGGAATGAATACCTTCTAAAGACCTTAGAGTTTTCCCGTCGTGACAGACAAGAGAAATATGGTGGACCTAATCCTGCCTACTAACGAAGCAAAATGGCTTATAGTTTGGTTGAAGATTCACATTCTGGTCCATACCTAAAGTGGATGCGGGGTGCAACATCTTTCAGACGAAACTTCTATTGTTAAATAACCAAAAGTTGTCACATTTGCCTGCAAATTGCTTCAATGCTTGTATTATATGGAACTCGAGAAGAAAAATTAGGTTATGCGGCGTAGCAGGCAGCTCATTAATTTGTTATTTGCTATACATATATATATATATATATATATATATATATATATATATATATATATATATATATATATATATATATATATATATAAATATATATATATATATATATATATATATATATATATATATGAAAAGTCTGTTGGTACTACAGAACTTCACTATAGCACGAAAAAGCGGGAACATTGCTTTAGCATACTATGCTAAGTATGCTAAAGCAATGTTGTATATATATATATATATATATATATATATATATATATATATATATATATATATATATATATATATATATATATTCGTACATTTATATATGTATATATATTTATATATTTACATGTATGTATGTATGCATGTAAGTATATGTGGATTTATTATGAAAAATTTAACACACAATAATAAACATTTCCAACGAGTACTCTTCAATCGCGGGAACCATGTCCATTTTTGTCGGTAAAATATAGGCCTTGGTCACATTCTATACTAAAACTCTAATCTAACACTGAGATTTACTGAAATTGAGAAACACTTGTGGTGCAGCACCCGTGATGACAAACAATACGTTTCCATAGATAAACTATCTATGAAACAGGTCCTGCGTACTTCATATGGTTTTCATAAAAGAAGGCAAATAAGCATTACGTCAAAGCTCCAGCTGGATACCAAACCTCTAAGACGGAAAAGCAAGGTCACATAATTAAGGAACCGTATATTTTGCGCAACATTATTAACACTTGTAAAAGTTCTCCATAAGCTATAATTAACTTGCGATAAGGCAAGGCTTTCTTAATCAAGAAACGCGCCAGGTTACAATGCAATTTTGTGTGAAATACAGCCTACACAACATAGAGAAACTTCTCATTTTCATCATTTCCTCTTTTAGTGGTGCAAAGATAACACGAGAATGCAAAAGAAAAAGGCACTGACACAGTACACAGAATTGTTGAAGTCAAAGATAAGAAATATTCATTTGCACTAAGAGCAAACAGCATGGCAGCCTATAAACTCGATGATCAATTTTTGCGAATACTAATTATAGCATTAAAACGATAAGACTGAATTTTTACTTAAGATTAACTTTATTTGTGGTGAAAAATTGGACGCAGACAATTGGTAATCCGTAGGTATTGAATCGGCAGGTCTGAGTTTTGTGCATTATGCAAGTATGATTTTTAGGATCTTCGATTGCAGGAGGATTAACATGTTCTATAGCGGGGGTTGGCAATTACTCCTCCGTCGGGGCCACGTAAGAAACAATATGTTATAGATCCCGGCCAAAAGGCTGAACTCAGTGCTAAATACTAATGATTTCATTTTTCACGTGTGCGTGAATAAATAAAATCTTCAACACAAAAGCGGCTTCAGTTCATGCATGAGATGATATTATGAAACAAATTAATTTTGCAACTTAAAATTAACTCTTCACGGGCCGGCAAGAGTCAACCAAATGGACGCATTTGGTCAGCGGGATGTACAGTTCCCAGGTCTGGTCCAGAGTAATGGAATAGACATCAACATAGGAAAGTTCTGCAAAAGTTGAAATTGATGTAAAAAGGTACCAGTCTTGCCAATTTTAAACAGCAATTTTCTATTAGATGTTATGATTTCTTTTGTTCAATTATATGAAACATAACAGACCTGTCTACTCTCCCGGTATCGCCAGGAGAGTAACGGTTTTGATTGCTTTCTCCCGTTCTCTCGGTTGTTATAGTTTTTCTTCCGGTTGACTTTTGCGAAATCAAGTCATATTTTTCGGATTTTCCCTTAAAATTGTCTGGTTTACATTCGACTTAATGCACCTGCGGAAGACCTTTCAATGAATGTTCTGACGCATAGAGTCATTATGAAGGTATTTTCATTCTACTGTTCATGATTATTTTTGTTGTAATCTACTTGAAGAGCACAATTTTTTCAGTTATAGTTACACTTTTAACGAAATTTTGTTGTTTCCCGGGTTATGGCCAAATCTCCCTGTCTTTCTTACGGAACAATTCCTAAATCTCAAGGTTTAGTTAGGTTGACAGGTCTGACATGAAGCACACAGGAAAATATGGAATGGAGCATTCGTTACTATGACCCATCTTGTTTTGGTATTTCAAAATACTCCTTTAAATAGGACCCCTTTCTATCATATTATAACAAACAGCATTGGGGCTCAGACCGCCAGTCCTATATCTGTATAAATTATCGTTATTGCTTAGAATGTTTGGGGATAACAGTACAATCGGATTCAACGAATCTCAGGGTTACCCTTAGCTCTCTCGGGTATACAGTTTTTCGACGTTGTGTGATTAACCTAACACGTACCATAAATCAACTGATCCAGAACAGGTAGACAATACCAGTGCTAACAAATATCAAACGGTTGCTCAACTTTTTCTGACACGTACGTGGAAATTTACCCACAAAATGGCCCAACTTAAACAAATTTCACTAACGAGCAAACCATTCAAATGAATTAAGGATAGATATTAAAGTGATTGTGAGATAAACTTGATTATACATCTGCTAATAAAAAAGAATTCTTTCATATAAGAAACGAAAGCGACCTTTATCAGTTTGGCTTTTTAAGGTTGCCAGAAACAAGATAAATTTACAAGATTTGAGTATTACCGACGTCAGCAAAATTGGCAAAGATTCTAATCCGAATTCAAAGCATTTTGTAGGCTATACTGAACAAGACAGGGGTCCTCTTGGGTGAACAAAAAATCTGCCAGTAGTATCTTCAAAGTGTCTACTGTCATACTATTGTTTTTTATTGTGCCAAAAGCGGATTCGAAATTGTGAATGTATTTCCTACCAAAATCGGTATCGATCATCTAATGAACGAGATTGGCTAGTGAATGGAGCCTACGATATTACATATGATGATGACGACGATGACAAATACCATTTAAACAGTTGAAACTACACAGCTGTTGGATTGATTGAAAACAGATCGTGCAAAGTACCATTCAAATGTTAACCAACACATTATTTAAACTTAGACCTTACTTGAATCTGAAGAAATTCCAAGAGTAAAGAATGAATGAATGCTGCACTTCGAAAATGAGAACCGCTCTACATCTAACAACTACAAATTAAATGAATGATCTCTCACAGGAAAAACAAGCTAAGATTAAGTGTATGCTATAAGTACGCTTAAGAGAATCGAAAAAGATTGTAGGGGAACAAAGGCTTAGCTAGAACCTCTAAAGACAGTATGATGTGTAGTAAATACCTGAGCAAGGTAACATTGACTTTCAACCTTATTGTCGACAAAACTCTAAGAAGTCATGAGTTCCAAGCTATTGGTCAGTCCTTGACTCTTCCCTCCATGGAAGTTTGTGTTCTGGCGAATCACTTTATTAAGCCCACTGTCAAGTCATCAACATATAATGATTTGTTGAAGAACATCAGCTAACCAGTGTAGCTACATCAACCACGAGACAAAAACAAATGTTATTTTGAAAATCGCTCGGCTCTTTGTTAGTTAAGGAAATCATAAGAACAGGGGGTTTAACAACTCGACCACTCTTCGAGCAGGTTGCCATATTGATGTACTTTATGGAGCAACGAGTTGAGTAAAAATGGAATCATGGACACGACAAGATTGGAACTGTAATGGAAAGCACTGAGGACTCTGGGTAGAAGACATAGAACAAAGGCTGGAGAGAAGGTGTAAGTTCATTTTTATCCTCTCTCAACATTTGGAATAAAGAGAGTTTTATATTCCAGAACGCTAAGAGTGGAAAGTCTGTAGACCAATGATATACCACAGACGAATTGCATTCCTCAAGAAAAATTGCGTTTCATGCCCCTTCTAGTATTCATGGAAAGATAAAAAAAATTATGACGGGAAGCTACACAGTACAAAGCGGCTTGTAGTCCATCATTCATACGAAGCTAAATTGATTCATTTGCAGCATTTTCTCAAACAAACTTTATTCAATAAAACAAGCAGCCTCTTATATCCAATGTTAAATAAGAGAATCTGAGTTTGAATAATCATATACAATAACAGATCAATATCATTCGATTGAATTAATTACCATGATAACTAAGGATATCGGTTTGGCGCGTTCCTGAATGGAAACAGATGAAATTTAAGGATACCGTAAAAAACTTTCATTCCAAAAGGAAATTGATAACGATTTGCTCTCATATTTTGCCAGTTCATGTCTATCTCCAATCTTCTACATTGAATTTAAAAGGTTGTGGGAAAAAGCGTATGGACTTTCCGGTAATAAATGACATTGTAAGCGTTACTACTCCTTCGATTCTTTCTGTCGCGCAAATTCCAGTTGTGGCACCATTGTGATTGGTGAACGAGACAGTAAGTGAATGAGTGAATGGACTAATGAGTGGATGAGTCAGCTAGTGAGTTATTGACTGAGAGGGGTTAATTAGTTAGTTAGTTAGTTAGTTAGTTAGTTAGTTAGTTAGTTAGTTAATTAGTCAGTCAGTTAGTCAGTCAGTTAGTCAGTCAGTTAGTTAGTTAGTTAGTTAATTAGTCAGTCAGTCAGTTAGTTAGTTAGTTATATAGTGTGGTTGAATGGGTAAACTTAAAGGAAGTCGCTTATTACTTAACATGGTGGGTAACAACTAGTCAATTCATCTGTTAGAACCAAACTTCTCTGCTTGGCGTCATATGTTCATAGAATAGAATCAAGAACAGATACATCCAGTAGTGGACTTTAGGGGGAGCGAGGGGACCAACTGCCCCCTGAAGTTGATTACACTTTTTTATATAAGAAACAAACTTTCTCCCTTCAGTCTGAATGTTTCTTAATATTATGTCAAATCCGGCCTTAAATGCTTCTTAAGTGTTTCTTAAAATTCTTGAAATTTCCAATAGTAACAAGGCAACTATGAGATGAGAAATTTTAGTTAAAAACATTTGATAGACGGATGTTGTTTGTATTTTGTTTCCATTCCAAATAAAAATTTTCTAGCAAAAAGAGATTTTTTGAAGTTTACTTTTGACACTCAGCCTGCCTGTGTTTCTTAATTGTTTCCTAATTTTTGCGGGATTTGAGCCTTATGTTTCTTATGTGTTTGTTTCGTATAACAAAGCGTGTAGCCGGTATTTTGGCATGTAGTGGGACGATCCATAGAACTAAAGTATGGACAGTCGGCAAATCAATTTTACAAAAGGTCAGTAAATGTGACAGCGATGCCCCTGTCATTGCATTCATTAATATGAATCCCCCTGTCCCTAAACATGCATCATCAAAACAAATCTGGGGTCCAGTACGAGGCTCGGAGAAGGAAGAATCGCTGACTGAATGCAAATAACCGCTTGGTAATAAATACTAAACAAGATTGCACAACCATATAAGGTGATGGTGCCTGTCCATGTGATAATGACGTACAACAACAAAAGGTACTTGAACCGCGAAAAACATTCTTGACTGAGCCGTGCTATTTCCCATTCAAACGGCTTCCACATTGCTCCCCGCGGTTCGAGTAGACTTGGGATATAAATTAAAACTGGTGCTTGCAAGCAAGTGGGCAGTACTGCGTCTATACAATACAGCCTTGCAGTTTTGTTTGTTATTCATTATTCTACACACGAAATCCGCCCATGAATCAAAGGAGCCAGAGCATATGTCGATGATATCATTGTATAAAAGATTTGCAACCAATACGGAGTATTATATACGAACGCCTTCAATAAAACGAGAACGTGCCGATTGAGATATTGAATGTTGATATGTCTTTATAAGGTATTGATTTGATTAAAATTAGTCCGATTTACAAGAAAAACAACGAGTAGCCACTGGACTAGTTGAGTCTATCTTAAACCTTGATAGCCATCATAACTAGCCGGGTAGTCCTCTTGAGATGGTACTCCCAATATCCTTACGTGGAATTTACTATTAAATTATCAGATGGTAAATAAAACAAAACGATTATCTACTTCATCGAAGCAATCTTCAAAGAGTGAACAGCAATGATTTTCAAAAGTGACATATGTATAACCTTCTTAAAATTAAAATAGCTTCAGTCAACAACGTGAACTGACAAAAGATTAGCAATGTGGTTTTTATATTCGTTACTTATGACTAAGATAAATGAGGTTATAAATGAAAAGCGAGTGAAGTCGATAATGAACGACCATAAAGTACTTTGTTGTTAAGGTATCATCAAGCAAAAGTGAGAGCAACTCGTGCAAATGGGAGTCACATAAACCGCAGCAAACTGTTTACCAGGATTAGGAGAAAGCTATTTTGATCTCATGGCGTTGTTAACAAATAAATAATCCGGTACCAAGTAAACAAGTATGATATTTAGGAATTATTTTTAAAGATTTTTAAGTTCATTTATTAGCTTTCAATTTTGCTGTGATTGAAATATGAAATGATAGGCCGAAGAGGCAGCAGCTTTTGCAAGCAATGGATGTTTGTATTCGCTAATGAGCTAATATCCATTGAATTTCGACATGACCAGTTCTAGGAGAGAGACTGTTGCAATGCTCTATTTACAAATTGAATGAATTCTTCGGGACGTGGGCATGATCTCTGAACAAACCATGAATGAACTATGAACTAAAGAAGGGTTTTTCAAAGTGTACTTCTAAACATAACCTTTTGCGAAGCTCTAGAGAGCAATCTGTTCAAAAGTATATGATACATCAATTTACAATAATTCCCTTTAAATTAGAGCGTATCAACGGCTAATGATGATGTGGGTAATGATGATGATGCAGTCTATAAATACATACATTTTGCATACATACACACATATATAAATATATATATATATAAATAATTATATATACATATATATATTTATATATATGAAGTGCAATTCCGAACTTTAAGCTGCCCACAGGAAAATGTTCAACACATTGTCCTAACACCTGCAACCATCTTGATTAAATTTCGATTAACTATGGCGACTGGAACCATGGCTTTTTATCCACTAAAGATGAAGATCACGAGCATGGAGCTCATAATGAAATGGCTCCACATAGAAGCGGATAAGGTCATCAGCGCGGCATTCCGTGTAAGAAAATTGTTATCTACTTAGAGCCACAACTTATGCATTAATCATAAAATCTTACAGCAAAATCTTTAGGCGTTTTCGATCTTTGGTGCAACAGAATCCACAGTATAATTACTTGATCTTTGCGAAATTAATTTAGAAGTTCATCAGTGAAAAGGAAACCCGGTTTGCAAATCCGATGAACAAGATTTACCCGCTAATACAGACCTTGACCATAGACAGGCATTCAGTTGGCGTGAGTATAACGATTACCAATTGTACTTTCAAGCTACTTTGAAGAAAATTCGTTTATTAACCAATAAAAAGCAACGCAGCCTAAATAATGGCGCAAAGGAGGCTCTGAACGGTGCCAGGTTATGCGAGTGGCAGTTTGAATAAGAGTTTTAGCCATAAGCCTGACCATTTGATTAAACAACAATTTTATTCAGCTCAAACAACATACACAAACATACACATTGAAATTAAAAATACAAAAGTTAACAAATTATGGCGCCATTGTCTACTAACTAGATACCAAGGCTAATACGTTACTCTGTAGCTTTTCAGTACCAATTACCATGCAGGTAACGTCTCTATTGGACAGTACTTGTCCGCTCTACCGAGTCTGTCCGCGCCATGAGAACGCGCAACTAGGCATGGGCGATCACATTTGATTTTCACTCTTGAGTGAATATTGATAAATTAAACATTACTTGCTCTGCTTGAAATGATACGTCATCAAGTACTGCTGCAGGAACTGTGTATTTAAGACAGTTAACCTTGCAATACAGTCAGAAGCGTCTGCACAGGAGAAGTCTGTATACAGGGCACCAAGCTTATTACTTTATGCATCATATCATACACAATATGATTTTTTTGGCTGGATTTCATACTTAAGAGCGTGTTATTATTACACAAAAGGGCACATCTTACCAACTTTTGCCCCCATGGGTAGAGGGCAGGGGAATGATTGCCCCCATTGTCTCCGCACTGCAAGAGTCCTTGAATATATTAGTTAACTATGAGACATTCTCCACTTTCTAAAATCGTTTTTACTGATTGTGGTACTTTCCTCGTTCAAATACTAAACATATTGCACTGTGTTTGTCACATATTCCATCGAAAGAATGAATTCAAGAGGGCTCTTTTCTAAGGATATTGGACAATTTTACTGTGGTGAAAAGACAACTTGACGTGTAAAAAGCGAGTACTGTATGGACGAAAGATTCATTATAGCTACTTCGATTGATACCCATCAGAGTATAGAACAACGTCAGCGTAGAGATCGGAATGAACCCACCAATATATATGTACCAAGAGTTTGTAATGAAATACGTCAATCATGAACAATGAACATGAGTTGTGATGTTGTCATTTCTTGACCATTCCATAGTAATAGCATTCATGTTGCTTTTTGTGATTGGCGCAAATAAATTCAAAACTGGGTGGTATGGTACGCTCATTTTGACCATCACTACAGCATACGCACGTTGAGAGCTGACTGATTTTAAGTATGTCAATTGAAAATTACCGGAGTGGTGGCCTACTGGTTAGATCGCCCGCCTCACAACCGGGAGGTCATGGGTTCAAGCCCAAGCTTGGTCATACCAAAGATGTCCTTGTAGACTGTGCAAACAATACTTGGCCAAGTTGGACTATTGTCTTAGCATTTCCTATTTTTCCATATGCTGCTCGTATGGAACTTTTAATGTATCATTTTTTTATTCTGTTAATGTATTTTGATCAGTATTATTGTAAGTAGGCTTTAATTAGCTTTTTTATGCTATTTCTTATTTACCTTACTAAAAATAGATTGATTATGTTATTACTACATATAGTGGTTAGAGCGCCCGCCTCACAACTGGGAGGCCATGGGTTCAAGCCCAAGTCTGGTCATACCAAAGAACTAAAAATCAATGTGCACTGCCTTCTCATATATCACTTGACATGCAAGAATGGAGTGAACAAGCTTTCCACGCGTAGCTACCAGTGGATTGAGCCTCCTCCAGTAGCTGTCAGAGCATCAGCAGACGTGTGGCCTACGGCTACGGAAAGGAGACGTGCGCCATCCTAGCGTAACTGGCGCGATTTTGATTTGGGATGCTCTGAATTGTAAATTGCCACATGCATTCTACTGTACGCATTGTCATGCTCCCTAAAGTGGTGTCTTATAATATCGATCCTCAGCGTATGTCTGTATTTTTATGAGCATATTCATAGCATCATGCTAACGCTATATACACTGAAGACAGACAGCCGAAAAAAAACTGCAAGAAATTTCTGCTTTGAGTGTAACTATTGAAGCAAACATATTTGTGAATGGAAGCCTGTTCAGTCTCATATACCTTTTACCACTTACTTATCTCATCCAACAGAGTATGGTGCCTTAAGTAATGACTTACATACGAACAAACACAATCCCGTGCCGAAAACAAAAAGTTTTAACTCGCTCTTCTATCTTCAATTTTCTTACTAAACATGAGATTAAACTCTCTGTAATAAAGAAGGCTCTGCACTTCATGACTACAACTAGCACTAGGATAGCATTTTTGGAGCTTCGAAACGAACAAATGAGACAATTTTTGCTAATCGTTTTTTAGCTATACGCGAATAACCTACTTCATCTATAGCAAGGGTGGCCAAACCGTAGCTTGCAAGCCACATGCGACTCTTTAACACTTATCCCGCGGCTCTAGAGACACATTGAAGCTAACAGAGATAACGGAAATTTTTCGCAAATTGAACAGAAGCGAATCTACAATTTACTATGTCACTTGAATATGAATTCACAAATTTTTCACAAAAGTCTTCGTAGTTAACTATCATGCTGAGAGAGGTGACAAAATGCTTGCGGCAATTTTCATCAATCCATCGCGGCTCCCAGCCATCTGAATTTTATTGTACGAGGCATTTATAGTAAAGTGTTTAGCCACCTTGGATTTATAGCTCTAATGCCTAGATCCTTCAAACATTGGCGACACTGATTGCAGTGCATTATCAGCAAAATCTGTAGCTTTATGCTGCCAAATAGTAGTAATAGTAAGGTGACTATCTACATTAGATGCAGTTTAATACACCTAATGATATGTTGATGATTTGTTAGTTGGGGGGATTGAGGTAATTGATATTTTCACCCCTCCTTCATGTAAACAAGTTATGAAAATTGTCATGTTCAGACGCGACATGTAGGACTTAAAAAGAGAGGGACTACAGCCAATGTTCATCAAGAGCATTGTCGACGGTAGACCCCAATAATTCGTTTTCTTTGGCTGTTCTGAGTATACGATGGATAGTTCTTGATATTTAGTCAAAAACAGATTAAACTTCCTTTCCTTCATTGCCTTCTAGCTATAATACAGGTAAACGGCCAAGCTAAAAAAGTTGTTGAGCAAGAACAGAGAAACAGGTTAGCCTTGCAAGAGCAGTCAACAAAACTGAAAAGCAGTAAAAAGAAGCGCTGCTGACAACTTACAAAGGAATAAGTGCTCAAGTTTCCCTTAGTACACATGCATAATCGAATGCAATCTGAGAACACAATCATCGCCACAAGTACCACTTTCCATACGGTAAAGAAACCTATCCGTGCGCAAGGCTTACGCTTCGAATTGGGAACTTCTGAAGGTGACACTGAAAGGAGGGCCTTGGCGAGTAGCGTTCAAGGGGCATTAAGATTATAGCTGCTAATTTTTCTCTTAAGACACCTTTCAAAGAGTACAGTAGGATCTCTTCTAACAGATGTATTCAGAGAAGTGATGCTTACTAGGACATTCTGAAGTGTCCGGTGTCATCAAGGAGAATACAAGGTGATAGGTTCAACATAGCAGAATAAATATATTTGATGGCACTTAGATTCTAAATAGTTAGTAAGTCGCAGGAACTGAAAAGCGAAAAATTCTAGAAACGATGGCCAAATTTCTTGATTTCTCTGTGTTTGCTAGTTTATTTGGCTAACTTGCAAAATACAAGTCATATTCATTCTAGTGGACCGTACTCTAAATCAAATGATTCTGTACTCCCTGCATACATCTTGCAAAACGGAGCTGTACAAGGCCTAATGTGCTAAGGAGCTTGATACCAAGGTGCAAAAAATATGCAAATACAAAAGAATTTTCAAAGGAGATCTTTAAATTAGCAAAAATAACAAACCTGCTTCGAGATGATGAGCAGTATATACAACCATTCGCATCTGAATGATCATTTGAAATGATAAGGTAAACACGAATTTGTAGATGAAGCAGGCTGCGGTCTAGAGAAAACGTGATCATTGTTATATTCATGGTGTTATATAAAAATACGAGGAGATGAATGAAACGCATGATGTCATTATTAACTAACTAGAAAACTTGAATAACAACCTGAGCCGGATTTGATCAATTCCTTACCGAAGTTCGGTTCATATCAACAGAAAATCAAGACATGCATCATTCTGCATTCCTGATTGACCAATGTCGTGAGGTATAGTGTATAGAGCACCCGTACACACTGTTTTTATGAGAATATAGTCTATAGGAATATCAAGGCTTAAAATCGCTGAAATTCAAGGGTAATCTAAGAATATTGCAAGGCTCATGCTTCATCAAGGGTTAGATATTTTGCTGATTTGAGTATTCTTTACAAAAACAAAATAAGTGCGAGCTTCACTTGTCCGGTCTGGGAGCCATTATGCAATGATGCGATTTAGAACCTCTTCGGGTAGTGTCAATCATGCACTTCTCATAATAAGAATATAGTCTATACGAATATTAAAGCTAAAGATCGCTCATATTTAAGAATAATTTAAGAATATTCTTAAGCTCAAAATAAAAAACTTTAAGAATATCAAGACTCGTTGAAAAATTAGGTATTCTCATAAAAGTATTTAATGGTCGCTCCTTTAACAACAGACTGTGATAGCACTTTCTCTCCTCCCAGTGGCATAGCACAAAGGCTTGGGGCCCTTAAGAGCCTCTTTTTTGATGATCTTTTAAGCTTAACATTTTCTCCCAAATCTAGACAAAATATAATGACACATATCATAATAGGAGAAAAGAAACAATCAGTAGACTTTGAACTGAGAAATATCAGCGAATTAAATGTATTTTCGCATCAATTAATACAAAAGGTCTATCTCTTGAAAACCTCTGAGGGGCCCCTTTGGGGCATCAAAAAGCATGAAGGGCCTTGGGAGGAGTCGTGCTAACCTCAATCTTTGTTGGCTACTCCACTGTCTCCTCCATACTAGTGACAGCATGGTAGGAATCATATCTTTCAGCCTGTAGTTTGGATACTATAAACAGAATCATGAAAGGAGCCAAAGTACTTTAGGTAGATAGGCATGAATGATAATTTTCTACGAAAAAGCACAGGCAGGAGCTTTTCGAGATGACTTAACAACTATCATTCCAATGAACTTCCATACAAATCAAGTATCCGACTTCGTCTGCTTTTCTATTCTTACGTCGTAAATACGCCACAACTAGCAATAGATATAAACACCCGTCTTGTCAATTCAACATTCGGCGCCTCTCTACAATACTATACCACAGAATAGATAATAGGCAGAAGGGACACTCGCGTCGGCGCCTTTGTTGTTTTCGAGGCGCGGATTGTAAAACTTGTACACCTCTAAACTCGTTGTCAGTTCGAGGCTTTTAGCATAACTAGCCGTACGAAGGCCTAGACAGCTTGCTGCGATGAAATTGGTTTCGACTAAAAGTACAAAATCATGGCATTCATTCTGATTTAACATTAAGAAATGGATAACAGCACATTGGAAATTTAGTGTAGAAGTGCAAACTGTACACTGGTCGCTTTCATGTGCTTCCAGATTTATTGTGGCATCGCTCATTCAGAAGAGTGCATCGCTCATCCATCCAGTCGGTTTTCTTGTTAAAGTATGCCGCCGTACAACAACAAATTACACTCCGAAAGTTTTTTGGGGATCAAATCAGCACTAAATGAAGATTTAACAGGCGTCAAGGACTCTTGGCCCGAATACATACTGTATAGCATGCACTCTGGGACAAGATTCAAGGAATCACAGCAGAATCCAAAACCCCGGTTCAATATGATTTGAGGAACTCAATAACCTACTTTGTTTTGCTTCAGCTCGGTAGCTTCATTTGATTTATTACCAATATATTAGGCAGCACTTTACTTGCAGCTATTCAGCAGTGCATTGATGCAAAGCTTAAAGGACAAACAATAATCTTGGTATCAGTAAAATACTCCATTCCTAGATGCTTATCAGAAGACATGCCATAGAGTAGATGATTATGTAAGAGGCATTTAATCCATCACTGGAAAAAAATTCTAGGAAGAAGAGACTGTACCTCTCCTTCAGTACAATAAACTTGTAACTGAAGCAAACTTCAACACCATATGGATTAATATTTGCTATTTTGAGAAACTGAATAATGTTTCCAGAAGTCTCTATGAATTCTTACTGATGTGGCACACAATATTGACAATTTTTGATGAGAGTTAAGATACACTTTTTGTTTTGTTTTAAAAAGTCTAAGCATTCTTTTTGTGGGGTACATTCATGTCAAGAAACTTGAAGTCTGTTGTACTATCAATGTATTATTTGGCAAATGTCACCCATTAGTGGCTGGAAAAACATAAGATTTTCATGTACATTGCAGCTTCATTAAAAGACAGTCAATTTTCCACTTACAGAAATACAAAGCATTGTTTCAGTGAGTGGAAAGTGAGTGATAATATCCCTTTTGAAATTATTTAGTAGACATAGGTAATTTGTACTGAATTAGATATTCAACATTATTGTAAACAAGCAACCATGGAAATGAAGAATTGGCCTAGCAAAAATTCCTTCCTGTATCATAAGACTATTAATTTGTTTCTATTCTTTGAATAGTTTGATGATTATGCATTAAAGGAAATTAAGTATTAAAAAGTACTACATCTCAAACTATACTGAGCATCAGTAAGCAGGTGTGTTCAATAAATTGGTGACTTGTTATACAGATTTGTCTATCTATCTATGCAACAGTGAACAAGAACCAACTTTGGTTGTTACATACATGCTTGATTAGTAAGGCTAAATTATATTTTAGTTTAAAAAATAAATAAAGCTTTTAACAATGCTGACAGGTTTTCCATGTTAAGTATGAAAAGAAAATAAAAAGAAAACTTTGCCATAAATAAGCTATTCTGCATCAAAATAAGTTGTCACTGATCTAAGGAGCTCTTGAAAGCTACTCGAGTCTTTCTGTTTCTAATGTAGAGGCATGCAGTGTTCCATAACACTGTAGCACTTGGGAAGTATGAGTAGATCTTGTGCCAGAACATGATATTCAGATAATTCTTTGGCTTCTTGTGCAGGGTATATTTGACATAGTGAGCCTTTATGCGGAATATCAGTGAGGTGGTTATGAATCGTGTTGTTATCAAGCCTACTTGTTACTTTTGTCCTGGCTTTCCTGTCAGCAAACAGACCTCACTCAAGCTTTCTAGTTATGGCAATAGAAGTGGTAGATTTGTCATAATTGCTGCAAACAAGTCTTGCGTCTTGTTTCTGAATCATCTCTAGCTTTTCAATATTTGAGGCGTGGGAAGATCGCAAACTGCATTATAGCGTATTCTGATCTTCTGATCTTGCCTCCCTCAGTATATGCCCATTCTCTGCCCCTAACAACATAAAGAGAACCCTCTAATATGGCATACATCCAAATAACTATAATCAAATGTACCAGAGTTTAACGATAAGAGGATTGCATGGAGAATAAATACGTGAACTACTTTTGGCCTACTCACCATATAGCTCCAAATGAGACTCAGTAAACTGATTGCCAGGCCATGATTTCCAGTTGTTGCTACAATTAACTGCAGCGCAATAAGCCCCAATCCGATTACGATTCCATTCGTTGTCCATCTGCACCGGAGACCTCGAAATTTTTGCAAAAACTGCCTTTTTAGTTGAAACCCCTATACAAACGCTATAGCTTTCCTTCGAATGTTACACCTCTAAACTCGTTTCCATGTGGAAAAGTTGACGCATGCGTGAGAAAATCCGTGCCCTCTAAAAAGTCGAGAGTGTCCCTTCTGCCTATTATCTATTCTGTGACTATACTCTGGCCTTCAGCTTCAAATCTTACAGATACCGCAAATCGGTAAGCAAACTGGTTCCTGTATTACTACAAGTGATAAAAACGCGAAGTTTTGGCGTACTTCTATTGTCTTCGAGTGAGACCAAATACGAAATGGAAAGGGTTTACCTGTAATGCCAGTAAAAAAGTGACAAAATATCCCACACATGTCACCAAACACAAAAAATGAATATCTGGTATCAATGAAAAGCGAATACTTAATGCCTCTCGACTATATATATCATGTTTTGCCTCAATTACTGAGACATAAAATATAGATTTGCGATAGCAAACAAACTTCAGCTTGACTGTGAAAAGACGCAGTAGCATTATGAACGATGCTTTTCACGGCATGCTTCTCATTAGCATAAATTAGCATAAATCTCAGAATGACCACTGAAATAGTCGAATACCGAAAACTCCTTGATAAATAGCAATCGAAAAAGTCCCTTACAAACTCTCTTAAAAGATTGGCCAATGGAAAAGCCAGCAGGAGTACTAAATACAGAGGGACGCATCTACAGGGTGGATGTACGTTCAAACGTTGGTAATGACAATCTACAGAAACTGTCCAAGCCAGTGACATCACACTAAGATATCTCAGTAAAGCATTGGATATCTGCCTATTTGTCCCCCATCTTACTTTACATAGTTGGTACTAACCGAAACTATACAAGACCTGATAGACACTTCAGGGAACAGAATGAGGTCATTCTGAGAGCAACAAAAATCCATAGTATTTCCAAGCACTAAATGATATGAATAGCAGAACCGGATCTCTTCATCTACCAGGCCGTATTCGAGCTGTCAGACCGGATACATATTCTGTTAGTACCCGCAATCAATGCTTAGCTGTTTTGATATCAACTTGTTTTGAAAACTGTTTTTATTGTAGTGCTTACTCACACGATGACATTTGTCGATTAATTAGTTCTATTGAGCATAAATTGTAAACAACAATGTGGGTTTCTCTGTCTACACCCAGTCAAAAAGACCACCAGCTCTACCTGTCATACAGCATGGCCAGTACGTCCTAAATGACTTCAAAACAACACAGGGGGTCTGTGTTTCTTCCTGTTATCTAAAGACGCGTATACATTGTAACGGCTCCTTCTTCATTTAATTCACATTTTTTATGAGGAGCCTAGCACAGAGTCTAGTTCTAAAAGCTCCCTATTTTTAGGCCTAATTTGACCTCAACTCTGTACTACACGTTCGTTAATCGTTTCTTCATGCTAACTGCATATTCAATGCTTTAGGCGTTGTAAGTGTTCATTGCTAAGGCAGAGGACACTACGGACACTATAGGTGTCAACGGAGGCCCGCCAATGAAAAAATTGCTACAAGGAGTATGCACATTTTATGTGAACCTGAATTCGTAATTCTCCATTGCTTGCACTGATAAAAATATTCGAAATTGAAAATTTCCTTGAGGATAATTTCCGTAGTATTGAAAGTCGCATAGATTGTTTTTGGTTTTCTACAAGTAGGTTCCGTAATAAGTTTTCCATTTGTTGCTGAATATAGTAGGGGATTGATTCATAGAACTTAGTGTAAACATCAGCGAACACGGGCTAAATGCCAGTAGCAAATCTCTTTTCCATGTGCTGAAGTGCACCCCTTTTACTGTATATCTAGATCGAGGCTTTAAACTATGAAACAATACTAGGGCGATTCTACCCAGCTCGACTTACCTTTCCAAGGAGAGACCGCTAATGTCAAACAGGGGAGATTTCCGCAGAGGTTACTTCACAGTGAGGAGAATCAATGTGTAACTGCTAGACTAGCCGTTGCAGTATTTCGCTCTGGTAAACAGAAAGAAAATGTCAATCAACATTTGACCTGGCTAGCTCTTCTGATATTAGAAAAAGCTGATCCCATTGAAAGAGATATCATCACTATAGTCATTATTTTGTAATTGCATTTGTAGGCCATTTGTCATAATTAATTGCTTCAAGAATTATACAATGATAAATTGATAGAATCAAAATTGACTCTTCATTGAACAGCCATTGAACAAACATTGAACAGGCATTGACATTGATTAGCAGGGAGTTATGTGCACTTACATAGCACAAACTAACCCAGGTTTACCCAGGGTCAAATTAACCTGGGCTAGGTTTTTGTAGTGTAAATGCAACTAACCCAAGTTCGTCACAGTTTAAGCAAACCGATCTCCTTGAAGTGACATAGAGATCAATGCCTGCATTTTGCAAGCTTATGCCAATATTCTGGTCAAAAATTTTTGTCGGCAAACTAGAAAAATGGCTAGCATACGGTGCATAGCAAGTTCTTGCTTTATACTTCACTGTAGTTCATTCAGTGCTGATTATATCACTAAGCACAGCAGAATCAGTACAAATTGTCAGATTACACCTATTGAGCCCTAAAGGTAGATCATTAATAAAGATTAGAGAAAGAAAAGGACCCAGGCATGATCCCTGCGGAACACCACAATCTGTATCGTGCAAAATCAGAACATGCACCGTTAACTTTACAGAACTAACGTATGTTTTCCTAGTAAGATTGAAACCATAGATATTCGAGGCCAGCTATGCCATATTCCTTTAGCTTCGCTAGCAGAATCTAATATTTGACCGTATCCTATGTTTTCTTAAGCTCGATGATGACCATAGGAGTGTATTTTCCATTATCTATACAATTCAACCTCGAAAACCGATTTGTTTGGGAACTGAAACAGCGGAAACAATCTTTAAGCATACTGAAACCTCTTTTCGTCCAACACTCGCCAGAGTATGAAACGTCGGATAACGACCGAAAGGTGAGCTGAAATATATAGCCAGATACAAAGGTATCATTGCAACAGCCCCCATATATGACTAAACCGTTGGCAGTGCAAAACTTCAATATTATACGACAAAGTGGGAACAGTTTGTTGCATTCTAAACTTACCCTCTCTCCCGAAACTCATGAGAGCACGAAATGTCGGATAATCATCGTCGGTTCACTTGGTCGTATCCGACGTTTCATACTTGATATGAGTGTCATACTCGACATTTCATACTCTGAAGTGCGTGTGTCTTTCCTAACGCTTCGTGTGTCATACCCGACATTTCATACTCTAGCATGCATTCTATATGACGTTTATACTCAGATGAACGTTAGATTTAAAGACTGCTTGCAGTTTGCAACAAACTGTTCACCCGATTTGCCGTATCATATTGGAAGTATCATTATACCGGGGCACATTACAAAATAGGGGCCTGTGTTTGGATTTTAAACTGGAATATAGTCTATACAAATTCTTTTTGTTTGCTCTAAATCTAATCTTTTTAAGGGTTATCAGTTTTTCATGTAAAGTCAAACTGTGCTGTTCTTACAAAATGACAGACTTCATTCTAAGCTCTAAATCAGAGAACATCATTACGTTTGTAAGGATGGCATTCTGTTAAGGATTTATGGTAACAGGATGACAAAAGCTCAGAAACATAGTAATGAAAGTCAACAAGGACTGTAATGAGATAAGATCTGTCAGTTTATTGTGCGAAGTAACGTGGCCAGCTGGTCATGTGGTATTTCAAGCGCGCTCTTGAGTACTTTCAGTGTTAAAAATTGTTTGTGCACTCTAGTCAACGATAGAAATAGGTTGGTTTGCTTGCATTAACAGGATTATCATCAATGATTCTTAAGAGCTTTTGAACGCAAGCACTCCTGAGAGCTGATGGGCACACGTTGGAAATACTGATGTTGCGATGACGATGGGTAAAGGACAGGACCTAAAACAAGGGAAAGTTACAGGGCCAAAATTTAGCATGCATAGTAAGAGTTTATAGGTGGAACTGGAAAGAAAACCTTCCAAGATCACACCAGATTCTTACAAAAAATATTTCCTTAGTGTAATATACTTCCAGGCACTTGTTCCTTTTTGCAAGGAAATTTCGTAACAGAAACACCCTCTTATTCTCAAATCACTACATATAATTTTCCAGACCACTGTTTTAGGCAGCGGTAAATGGAAAAAGCAAACTCTCTACGTCAGTAAAGTAAATAGGGTCTTTCTGATAAGAAGAACAATCCTGGTATTTCATGGCCGCCTCTATGCAAACAGTTACTAGTACTAAACATTTACTTGGAAATAGAATTACAAAAGAATAGTTACTTAGAACATCAGCACAAATTAAAAACGGTTCCTTTTGAACATAACGGAAGAAACAGTGCCTGAATCCTGTTTATTAAACTGATAACTTTTCTTTATATGCTCTCAACTCTTTATTGTTCGCTTACACTTTATTTTATATAAGAATTCACTTTAAAGAAAGTAGTACTCGACTGCTCAAAAAATTAAGAAAGTTCAGTAACGGATTTTTTAGACCAAAGAAAATCGATTAGCCATATACCTTTACAATTCCAATATTTACCTAAGAAGATTTTCATCTCTTTACTTAGGTTGTATAGACTTCTTGTGTTAATCAATGTATTCGAATGGTATCTTAGTGAAATGCTCGCTTGTATGTGTAACAATGCAGTGTTACACAAACTTGACCATTCTTGCTAAGAAAGCCTTTAGTAAGGTCTAGCAGTGAAATCTTGAAAAAGCTAAGAAAGTTTCAGTACTTCAGCACGTGCAGCATGGGAGTGATATACTTAAAATCTCACATTCAAGCATGCAAGATTCCAGGGCACGCGAGAAGGACTGCCAAGGGAACTTTCAGATAAAGAAAGGAAACTTTTATAACTACATTAGAATCTACCCTACATAGCCTCTTTTAAATACAGTATACACACGCAAACACGTTTAAGAATGCCTTCATTTTCAAGAGCCTTAATATTTTCAGAAATCCTCAACGTTAAGCTTCTATTATTCCCAAATCATTCACAGGACGTGCCTGCTGCTCAGATCTCTCCTGCGTTAGACGAGAAAAGAAAGCATGTTCCATAGTGTTGATCTACAAAACCAAGAAACTCTAATAGTCCACGACTAATATATCAATGCATTTACTTTGACAATTTTAACTTTGCTATAAACGTTTAAGTAAAAAGGTACACTGATCTACCCACTATCACGCAGTCACCCCTTTCAAATTGTGATGAAATTGCAAACAATATTGAGATATATATGAAAGAGAATAAAGATACGCGAACAGTTGGCCATTTTTACTGCATGAGTGAAGTCAAACTTTTTCTTGTACGAATACTGACTTTGCCTGTATTTCAGTCGGACAGCATAACAGGAAGCAATTCTGAGTAAAGACTTACATCGTCTACCAAGACCTCAAGAAATCAGGTGCAATTTTTTGCTCCATTGCGACATCAGTTGGTTTGCGATATATGCAGCATCTGATAACGTCCTCAATTTTCTGATAAAATGTGAAACTCAAAAGATTATCCAATGGGCCACGTGTGTTCTTTCAGCCCTGAACGGGATTCAATTGGCTGATTCAAATCAGGGTCACGGTGTAAACAAACTGTCGCATGTCGTAAACAATAGAGGTATTAACATGGGTCTTTAAAACACCAATAAAACAAGATGGCACAAGCTGGTCTCAATTATTCTATTGCCAAGGAATTAAGTTAGTCCGAAGCTAAAAGCACGTAAAAATGTAAACCATAAGCAACTAGAATTCCTTGGGAGACCTTTTCTATTGGTTTAAAGATATGGCTCTTTCCTCCTGGTCTGGTAGTGTTTTTTCCTGGAAAAGCCCAACTCGGGTGTCCTCCAAGTCCTGTACGCAGTAGCTAGCTGAGAGGAAATCCATAAAAAGGGACCAAGGATTTTTCATCTCTAAGTTTTAAATCCACGCTCACTGATCTCTTATTCTCTATGTTTTCAGTCTTCAAAAACCAAATTTCAGAGACGGGTCAACAAACAGGTAAGCAAAATCAATAATAATAATAATAATAATAAAATGCCAAATTCTCCATTTCGGAGTAGCTACTCTTACTGTACAGTATTACGTCAGGAAAGATGCAAAATGTATACATTTGATCTGCTTTTATGACTAATTCTCTTCAGCAACTGCATGGGTTGAGTTTAACTTTCACAGGCTATTTAAACAAACACACGTCAAAAGATTATTCCACGATGGAGGTTCCTTTCCTCCCAAGTTTTTTTGCCTATATGTAACTGACAAAGAGGAAAGCTTCACAACATATGAAGCAAGAGTGGTCTTGCAAGTTTTGGCTGCTAAATATCTTTCTCTCTTCCCACTTCCGAGACACAAATTCATTTTTGCGCTTCGCTTCTGTTTTATTTTCAATTAAAAACTTCAGTTCATTGCGATTTCCTAGAACCCCACTATCCAAAACCAACAATTTATCTTTTCCCAGATCAGACGGAATTCCTAATAACCCGATCTTATCTCCGATCATCTTTCAGCCTAAATATTCGTATAGAACTCCCCTATTAACGTTTTTTATAATATAAAAATTAAAGAATGACCGAGTATGTTTGTACCTCCCAGTAATACCTCTTGTGTGAGACGATTAATTGCCCAGGTAATTAAAGATTCGGTTGCCATAATGTGGCTGTGCAAACGAAAGTTATTGATAAATATAATAGCACTGGTTTTCGATTCTCCTGTAAAGATTTTCATTTACTCTGCTCAACCAACCATCCAGACGTGACACCTGCCTGCAATTAGCAACGAGCCATTTGCTATTATGGATTGTTTCCTATGCAAAGCATTGGCACGTGCAAATAGCAATGGAAATTCGTTTGACACAGTAAGCAGCCTTGTGTGTCTGAGCGTATCATCACCGGGATGAACGTAAAGCTAAGGAAACAAAAGGCTCGCTTGAACACTGACGCAAATCCATTCAGATTTCCTGTTTCGGATAGTCAACGTAAACGCTGGGCGAAGCCAGAACGGTTAGGCGATTGGGTTGGATAATTTTATCATTGTTTCCTCAACACTGATGGCGTTCATCATAATGATAGTGAAGGAAAAGGATGTTTGCTATGATATCGAGTTACAGGATTATTGTAAATCATTGCAAATGAATACACACCTTTTTTATAAAAAATACCTAATCTCTGCTAAGCCTCGATATTCTTGAAACTTATTGATTTCGAGCCTAAGATAATTCTTATATTATTCTTAAATCTTAGTGATTTTAAGCATTTATGCTCGTATAGATTATATATATTCTTATCATGAAAAAGTGTGTAACGTCAACTCCCCGAAGAGGTCCTAAGTCGCATTTTGAGCATTAATACTCGCATAGACTATGTTCATGTAATATAAAATTTGTAACTGGCACTTCCTCAGAGAGTTGCTCAGTAGAATCATTGCATAATGACTCTCAGACCAGATGAGTGAAGCTCACAATTGTTTTGTTTTCTAAAGAAAACTCAAGTAAACAAAAAATCTAAGCCTTAATGAAGCTTGAGCCTTGAATTATTATTAAATTATTCTTAATTTTTTAGGGATTTTGAGCCTTAATATTCTTATAGACTATATTCTTGTAAAAAAATGATGGGGAGATTGTAGGTATGATTATGATGATGATGGATGATGAAGGTGATGATGATCGCTAGATCATGGTTGGAGGCCTCATCATTAGTCTGATAGCGATTCAATTTCGCAGGTTTGTAATCGGGGTAGATATTGATGACCTGATGTCCCTTTCATTTGATATTTCATATATCCATATTTAAAGGTGGTTGGTAAAATAGTAACTAAATACTAATTAAAACCAACTATTCACAATGCAAAGAGAAAAAAGTCAAATAACTGTATACAGAATATTATACACTATAATGACAAGTTAGCGGCAAATCCTGCAGATGCGTTCTTTTCCAGACCAATTTTTGATTTTCTTTTTGAATGCTAGAAGTGTTTGCTCATTTATGATACTGTAATCTAGAATATTCTAGAGGAAGCTCCCCCCAAAAGACGGTGATTCTAATCCAAAACTTGTACTTCTTATTTCTAAGTAATCTGCAAAGGCTTTTTGTCCTCAGATTATACTCTACATGTTTCCATTTATGAAATTCCCAAACTAGCGATGGACTAAGATGATTCGTTGCCTTATAACGTTCTATCATTAGTTTCTGTAAATTTCTCACATGAATGCAAACGCTACCACTGCTGGTAAGTAATATCTCAAATGAGCATTCATAGTCTTCATAGCTCCTTCAGTCAAATCAGGCTCAGCAGCTTCAGGCTGCAGTTCTTCCAAGTAACTGTCGGGGTAACAGAGTGGAATGAGTGTCATCATCATCATCATCATCATCATCATCATCATCATCATCATCATCATCATCATCATCATCATCATCATCATCATCATCATCATCATCATCAACGTCATCATCAACGTCATCATCAACGTCATCATCAACGTCATCATCATCATCATCATCATCATCATCATCATCATCATCATCATCATCATCGACGTCATCATTATCATCATCATCATCATCATCATCATCATCATCACCATAATCAGCATCATCATCATCATCATCATCATCATCATCATCATCAACATCAGTAATAATCACCAGTCATCACCACATCTATCATCAGGATCATGATGATCATGATCATGACAACGATGATCACTATGATAGATGTGGTGGTGATTGTTGCTGATCATGATTACATGAGCAGGGAATCAATGATGTTGTCCTAAAACTCAGCAAAAACAGGAAAAAACAAAAATCAAACTCCTCTGGTTAGTGACAGTAATATATGTGAACATTCAACATGCTTCCGTTAAGCAGGCGCGGCAATGTGTGATACGGAAAATGCACAAAAATATCCAATCAAATATTGGCGATAGTGTGTCAGATCTCAGCTGGGTTGGAATATGTCGTGTGCCAACTCACATCATATATTTCTAAGCCTCGTAAAGACCTCACAGCGTCTTTATATTCCAACAGACCCAAATGATCAAAACAATGAATAGTGTAACAACAATCCATGACATTGAAATGAGACAGCCTCTATTTTACGGTAATATTGCGCATTCATGCGTGAATGATATTGCAAAACATCATATATTATACTGCAAGCGTTCTTATAAGAGACTTCTTTACTATGGCCCATTATTGAAACTCTCTTAGCTATTTCATAACTGCAGTACCAAAACTTTCTTCGCAAGAAAATGTCTGGGTTTGTGTAACACTGCAGTGTTACATAGACACGTCGGTGTTACACACACACATTACAGTGCTAAACAGGTTCTTCGGTGTTACACTCACATACTATAGCGTTACACAGACAGGCAAGCACTACACAAACATACAACTAGAACACATAGATTAACACAGGAAACACACTGTATGCAAATTAAATCAAAGAGATGGGGGTATATGAACGTATCGACTTCCTTGGGTCTCAAAAACCCGGTATTCAACTTTCTTAACTTTCTGAGCAGTCAAGTACAACTTTCTTATACATAACTTTCCGATAAACAACGTATATGTTTTCAGTTGCATTACAAGGGATAAACCTGTGACATTCACGTTCTGTATGATGCAACGTCATTATTATACTAGCTAATTATGGATTTGATAAGTAAACTAAGGGACCAGTCCTCAAAAGTCCCCTAAATCTAACAAAAAATATGAGACACTGTCCCAGGAAGAACTGTCCTCTGTCCAGCGGAAGGAGCGATCATTAAGGTCGGTCAAATTATATCTAAAAGTCGTATTTCAAGCTTTACTTCTATATACGAGTCGCCCGCAGTAGTCAAATATTTTAAATTTTAAATTCAGCTTCCTGTTGCACATCTAAAACATATTCAAAAGTAGTGAAACAAGTGTCGCACATTTTTACCAATACGGCTGGGCTACCATAGTGCACAGTACATTATAATTTTGGTCCTGATCAATATAGGCATGCTTCAGCAAGACTTCATTACAAGCCGGAGTTTCGATCGAGCCTGTCCATCGTTAGAGTGATCAATAGTGGTCTTTTGTAATTGCAATAGGACATGTTTCCGTCTAACCGCCACAAAATATCAAGTCGATTTGTCAACTACGACAAAAAGTTCCTCATCACATTGGGGGGGGGGGGGCATTCTCTCTACAACAATCTCAATGACAAAAATCACACTGTATGAACTACGCTTTTCAATTGCGAATACTGCTCATGCGTGTGAGGATCTTTATCGATATTTGATTCCAAAATCTTAAGTTTGACTTCAAAGCTCGCAAACTGTGTTCATAATCCTCTGAAGTTTATACATACTTCTCTTCTCACGCCTGTTCACTACATCCTAAAATGTATTGCCGGCTTTACACTTCTATTTTTTGCATGTTGCTATGATGAAGAAACGAAATTAGCATTGATGCAAAATCATTTCCAAGCCGTGACAAGAAACAACAGTGACTTACCACATCACATACACCCCAATAAAATATCTTGTCCTCTTTGCTTGATAGATGTCTGTTTCCAAAAGTAGCGGTTGAGCTTTGCCTCTGCTTACGTGGTCTTCTTTCTACAAGGCAGATTGATCGTTCAAATGGGACGACTACTAGCAAAGCTTCAGGATTGTCGCTATGGGGTGCTGGAAAGAGCCTGGTGTGGTGTGATACGTCATCCGAGCCAAGAACAAATACGGATGTGTGGACTGGGACTTTGGTATCCTCAGGGATTATATCAAAGCCATTTCATCCAGGACAGGATGAGCAAAAGCTCGTGGAAATCAAGGAATGGGTTGGTATCCATATCATTAAAATAGCACACTATTAAACGAAAAAGTGGGTCCACATTTAGCATACTAAAAATAGTTTCTCTCTCGAAACTCAACAGATTATGGTCCCGTTCATATGATGTCGGATTTACTTTTTATCGGATTATTTTTTATACCAGATAGACAATAGGCTTTCTGGTTACTCGGCACTGATTGAATGAGATACGGCCCGTGTCTTTTCTGCAGAGAGAATTCGCGCCGTTTCGATGTACTAAATAGCTCGCACAAAATATCTAAGGTTCGATTCGTTTAAAGTCCGGGCATAGATACTTCAAACAACTTACTTAACGTATCATTCATATCATAGCTTGTTACATTTACTGTTTTATATAATCTAAATATTTGTAGCTAATATGCGTTCTGTCCGTCTATGGTAATTAACATTTTTATAACTAATACCACTTTTTGTAAATAATATTATTGCAAAGTAGGTCTTAATTAGCAGGTATATACTAGCTTAGCTTAACCTTATAAATAAATCGATTAATATTATTATTATTATTATTATTATTATTATTATTATTATTATTATTGCTATTACTACGCACGAAGAATCCAAAGATGAACGGAAGCATACAACAACAACATCTTGCGGGCTTCGATTTTTTTATATAATCAATTAAAAGTACAAAACACAAAACAAACTACAGTGCCGATCATGGTTGGAATAAAAACTGGGTTATCAAAGTTCCCAACACGAAAGCCACTTACAATTCATAAGTTACAGTTTGTCAAGGAACAACACCAAAACAAACTACAAAGAAAAAATTAATGTTAATGTTAATGACTGTCTCACTTGATGTCAGGCAATAAGATCAGCGAATATGGCGGGTTTGGAAAAATTTAGTTGCTAGGCATTGACCAGCACCGAAAGATTAAGTTAAAAATTTCAGGGATATTACCTAACACCAAATGCGAGACAGAAATTATCTACAAAAATAACTAAGGTTGGGAAGCTGAGGCGAGCTTCCATCAACATCCAGTTATATTTCTATACAGCATTCTATAACTACTAACGTTTCGTACGATCATGAGTGTCTGAAGAAAAATGCACGGTCAATATGCCTTAAAATGATTCAGCTTTTTCCATGCAGTGTTTAATTTCTGTTGTATGCGTAATCAAAAGAAAAAACTGAAACCTCAATTACAGATAAAAAAATATCGACTCCCTAGAACTGCCACTTTTAGTGCGTTGATATTCAACAGAAACAACTTTTTCTTCTTGATGTGTTGAGTTTATAATAAAAAATGAATAAACCTCGAGATGGAGATTAATCAAGCCTTCATCAAGATATATTGTCAAGAAAATCATGAACATAGTGATCAGATGCAGCTATTACTTATTCTGTCTTAGAAACAAGCGCTGGACAAACCCTGCTCTATTAGGACTTTAATCACCGTTTTTATATGCCACTTTCCAAAAGAAATATTAGTACTTGTTGTTGTTGCTGTTACTTTTCAAATAGAAATATAAAGAGCCAATCATACCGTATCTAGAATTAGAGAGGTGTATGTTTGTAAAGTAAGATACACTCATTTACATGACGTTTCAAAAAAATATTAGAAAATTTGTTTAAAGCAGGCTGATAGCAGTAGCTAAATAATAGTTAATTAAAGCCCACAAAAGAAAGAAAAATAAAATTAGTAGTAACTTCATGGAGTATCTAAAAAGTTAGAAACCTTCATCACTCCCAAATACTGCACGGAAGAATAGTTAACAATCAATGCAAGCAGTAATATATATAAATAAATTTATTATTTTAACCAAAAATGATATCTTTATCATCCTAAATATCCATTCCGTTCCTGATTACCTCTCGATAACATAAAGCTAAGCATTGTAAACGGATTGGCAATGGAACCTTCACAAGTGTTTCTTCTAATATTAGTAATTTGTAATTGAAATAGTACATTATTGAGAAGAAGAGAAAATGAAGTTCCTACTTTCTCATAGGTTAGTTATAATGCATGAGATACAGTAGATCAGTGTATATCTGATGGACCATTAGAGAGTGCCAGCAAATTAACTATCCACCAAGTACCCATGTTGCTCTCTCTCCCCTATCATTGATCCTGAACACTTATCAACAAACAGTACAGCGACATATGATGTGCACTTTACTTCATGGGACAGAATTTATGGTCCAGAACTTGGGCAGAGAATGCCCGACAGATAGGGCATCGCATTTGTATCGCCCTGTGTTTTCACCAGGTACATATGCTGCTCGGTGGGCAATGGGAAAGTATCCAGACTATGGCACAAGCTGGGTGGAAAATAGGGGAGTCTCGAGCTATGAGTCTTCCACATAGAGGACAAGCGCTCTAACTACTCGGCCACACACTCATTGTGTGTGCTATTGCAGATTGTTACCAAAGACTCTACGCTAATTATTTAGCGTAGGGGAAGATTTCTATCGCAACATTATTTGGCAGAGCAGTGCAAACTCCAGTTTTAACTCATCGCTTCGAGTATAAGCTCACATGAGTTTGTAAAATAAAGCCATCTGCAGTGACAGAGCAGGCCAGGTTGTCGAAAAGATGCTGAAAATATCTCCTATTAGCACTTAATGCCGCGATGACCTTAGTGCCAGATATTAATATTTGATGAGACACGTCTGAACCTTGAGGTACTCCAAACTCTACTTCACCATTGAAGAGTCTTGCTGTTTCTCTTGTAGACGTTCCAAATCAAGGCAAGAAATTTATCTGCGATTTTCTTCGCATTTGGATTGCAAGGAGTGAGATTCATTAACAAACTGTAGAAGGTAAATTTGTGGAGTTAACGCTTCTTTATCTTGAGGGCAAAGGGTAATTAGTTGACCGAACACACACATTAGGTATTACATTGTCTTATAGACATTGAATTACTGGGTGAATGAACAAAGCACTGACCTTCTTCTCGGTTATCTTAAAAACCAACCGCAAGTGTTTAATTGCTTTTCGATAAGCATATAGTTCCAACTAAAGGCCTGTCTATCTACAAGACCATGGTGCTGAGTGTTCGATTATCGGCAAAGATATTGGAAAATGCATTAAGTTGTACTGCCTATGCACACTTGTATCAACTAAAATTGGCAGACGATTTGGAAAAATTTTGAATTAAATTCAAATAAATAAATAGAGAAAATTTTAGGTGACTCATATATACATATGTATATATTTACAATGAAATCTTGAAAGCATTTGAAATAATAAAATCATGCACAAGGTAGCCACACACGGGCTGCAATTTGCACTCGAAATTAACGTTCAAAAATTAATCTTCATGCATAAGAAAGGAAACTTCTTTCGTTTATTACTTTCTCAAAAGAACTTACCCTCTTGCTTGTTGGGCCTTAAAATAGCAGGTAGCATACAGAAGCCAACGAAAATCTGACCTGCTACCCAGTGATCTTTCGCGCCACATTGGTCTGACCTTTCCTATTCCTTCCATGGATGCTGCAGGAATTGCCCTAGTTATAACGATCCAACAATAAGCTGTCTTACTCAAATGTCCAAATTCCAACTCAACAGTGCCAAAACATAAGGGACCAAATAGGAGAAACTAGCAATTACTTATTGTGAAGTTACTTCATATTTGAGAAAATTCTTCTGTAGAAAATGAGCAGCATTTTTCAACTGTTTTACCAATCAGTTGCAGGTCAACTGTTAAATATTCGAACTAAAATGTCAACCTGAAAAAGTGCTATGCAATTATGTAAGAGTCAAGGAGTGCCTACTCTAATCCAATGAGTAGAGGTAAATAACGTACATTGATGATTTTTCAAATTTTCAGATCATGAAGACGGTTTTGCTTATAATTGCTTTGGTAATAGTTCCGGTGCTTTTGGCATCTAGAGAGAATAGAGAGGACGGAGGAGAAGGGCTGAGAGAAAAGAGAGTGCAAATTGTCAGAAACGATGAGAAAGGTAGATTTTCAATCGAAAACGTGAGGACTGACAACAAAAGTGAGGATGAAGAAGATGACGATGATGAGGAAGAGGATGATGGCAATGAAGCTAGCAACAATGATGAACAAAACGGTAGAGATAGCGTCCAGGCTAGTGGAGATGATGATGACAAGAACGAAAACAGCGTTAATAACGATGATGATGATGACGACGATGATGATGAAGGCAAAAACGAAGCGCAGAAAGTTGTCTGCAAGAGACGATGTGCACCACCGATGACATTTGATCAATGTGCGAACCCCAGATGCGCGATGAAACACAATATTGTGAAGGAGCTTTGCTACTATTTATGCAAGCATCAACAGGTCAAGTGCAGGGAAACATGCGAGCCTGAGTAAAGCGGTAAACACTTAATACTCAAAACACCAAAATAACAAATAGACAATTATGACGTCAGAAACTTTCTGCTTATATAAAATTTTGACCATAAAGATTGAATGACAAAAAGTATAAACTACATCTGCAAAATAGATTTGGAGGCAGAAATAGCTAAATGTCAATGTAGATTCCATTAGTCCACTGTGTCTTTGTTGCAGTCCAGCCAAAAAAGGGTAGGGTCTACAACAGAAGTTTGTTATCAATTTTTTTTATTTCATGCGGTTTTCAAGTTTTCTGATTAATAAAAAATACATTTATCTGTAAGATTTTATCAGACTCAACACAGTTGAAATATGACAATGTAGTAACATAACAGAACTGAAATTTTTCCCAAATCTAGACAAAGTAACAAATAAGATTTTTATCAATAAGGGGGAAAAGAACAAATAAGCAGCTTTTAAACTGAGGGACATCACCTTACAAAGTGTCTTTTAACAGCAATAAAAGCAAAAGCCTGTCCCTTGAAAACATCTAAGGGGAGCCCTTGGGGCCTCAAAAACTTGGTAGCCCTCAGGAGTTGTGCTAGCCTCAACCTATGTCACTTACACTGCACTATCACAATGTGACACATATCTCTATGACAGCATAGCTTGGATGTTTTACTGGTCCACACACCAGAGAGGCAGGAATCGTCTGAAGGGTGGATGAGGCCCATAGGAGGTCAAGGCCACTTATGCCACACAAGGAGTAGTACATCTAGGTACTATTGAGGGCAGGGATCTAATCCATGATAAAGGGCACACTAAAAGTTTTTGTAAAGAGCATATGGCTTGAAATTCAAATTCTCAGATTTAGAAGCAGAAGAAATATTACATGAATGATAATGACTTTTAAGTTTAATGGTGGTTAGATGTAGATCTACCTAAAAGTGTAATAAAAACAGTTTCACAATCATCCAAGAAAAAGTGCACTATAATTCATTTGAAGAAAAGATAGGGGTCCTGCTTCCCAGGATCCCCAATGCTCCCTCATTGTATACATTTCTGTCACATCCATTGCATATATCACTGGTTTAGGCTACCATTTTAGTCCGGGCCTTGATCTTTCAACCTATGTGCTTTTGCCTTTAAGCAACAACACCAAGAAAGATTTTGAAAAATTAAAGATCTTGATATTGTAGGGCTTACTGTAATATAGACATCTGTTTGAATATCAAATAATAGATAAAAGTGTCAGCAAAGTGTAGAACATAAGAGAAACTTAAATCAGTAAAAGCAGAGTGAAATATGCAATTTCACACAATTGTAATCCTAAAAAATAAAGATATGATGTAATTAAATTAATTTAATTAATCATATTACTGGCCAGATTATTGATTGATAAATCAATGGACAAGGTTCTTATTACAAATTCCACACTGCAAATGGATTTGCAAAGATGTTAAAATACTTTAATCCTATAGTATGCTTGTACATATAGTTCTTATCTTGTCTGCATATACAAATCAAGCTACACAAATTATGGGAGTGGAAGGAGCCTTTTAACTTATTACCATTTACATTTTTTGATAATAGCAGATTTTTTTTAATTTGTAAATACCAGATAGATGTTAAGATATGATGCAAGAGAATATGATGATTTATTGATAAAGTATTGATAAACATGTAATATATTTCCAAAATTTATGAAAAAAATCAAAATTTTACCACATTTGTTAATAGAACAGTATTGATGTATGATTTTAGTTTACAAATTTTTTTACTAACTATGAGAAGATTTCTTTGATGTACTTCACTTCACATATCACAATCGAGAGCATCATTATAAATTCTATACAGTAAATTATACAAGAATAAACATATCATTGATGATTTTTTGAGAATTCCGCTCTAAAACATATATAGCATGCAACAAAAAGGCCTAGGTCTTAGCTGAACTAGAGCATGGCCTTATTCAACAAGATCTCAAGTATGCACAAGCAAAAAGTCAGGTGTGCAAGTGTGCACTTTGTCTCAGGTGTGTACTTTAAGTGTGCACTTGACATTCTGGTACACAACAGACCTGTCAGCTCTCCTGGTATTGCCAGGAGACTAACAGTTTTGACAGCTTTCTCCCAGTCTCCCGGTTGTTATGGATTTTCTCCAAGGTGATTTCAGCCAAATCAAGCCATATTTTTCGGATTTTTCCATACAATTTTCTGGTTTACATTCGATTTTATACACATGCAGAAGAGCTTTCCATGAATGATTTGATGGTTAGAATCATTACGAAGCTACTCTTCATTCAACTGTTCATGATTATTTTTGTTGCTATCTATTTGCTGAGCACAATTTTTTCAATTATATTTATATACCTTTAGCGATATTTGGTTGTCTCCTGGCTTTTGGCCAAATCTCCCTGTTTTCTTATCGAAAAATCCAAAGTCTCAAGGTTTTGATAATTCCAGGTTGATGGGACTGCATACAAATTAAAACCAGCTTAATTATTTCCCTATTATTTTCTCACCTTGAAAAACTCTGTAGGCTATGAAACAGCACTCATACCAAAGCACTTTTTGCTTCATTATTATCAATATGATATGATAGCTGGCATGCAGTACATCATACACCTTTCAACATGCTGTAATGCCCATTTCTGGGAATACAACATCTAATGAGAAAAGAATTTCTGAATGTGCAGTTCCCAAACTCTGTATGCTAGGTCTAGCCCCAGTGATACTGTCCTGTGGACAGAGGCTCAGGAAGGCTCACCCCTCTTTGCATTAAATGAGTCTTTGAGGGGGCCCCTCCCTTCTAATGAATGCATATGTTGATTTGGTGGATTCTTAGCTCGGTAGTATGAATCAGCCTATTACTAAGGTTTTATGTATTTGCATTTGAACGGTCGAGAAGTAAATCTTATGTCGTCCAAAAGAATGGTCTACAGCGCAGCCCCCCACCCCTTGTTTACTATACTAGTTTGCATCAATCACATCCACCGGAGAAACTGCCCTAGGGGACGTAGCAGAGGTGTTATTTATGGCACTTGGTGAGTAGGAGTAAGTCAATTGCCCACAAGAGCTAATCAGACCTTGTCTCTTCTATCTTCCACCCTCTACGGACAACTTTTAATCGAAAATAATAGAAACCTTACTAACTCGAGGATCATGTTATATCTGCTTGTCTTACCTAATATGCAATGAATGCAGCTTTGCACTTCCATCATTGTTTTACTCTGGCTTTTGCTTTGTATCACTGATTCAAGCACTATTATCAGACTGCAACAAATTTGCATCCACTATGAAATGGCGTATACACTTGGAAATTCCCGCCCTATCATGTCCAAATCCTCCTCCACAGCAACGTTAACTGTGGAAGTTCAATGGTTGTGGAGATTGCAGAGCATACAATGAATCCTCGAATTAGTCACTGGGGGCTAGTTTAATACTCTTTAGATGGGGGCTTATTCGAGCGGGGCCTATTCGAGGGGGGCTTATGATATTACTTGACACGTACTTCATAAAAAGTTCATTGTCAAAACTCCTTTTCTTCGTAATATCAAAAGAGCAATTTGAATTTGTATAGCATGAGGGTTTGTTCGAGGGGAACGCTTTTTCGAGGGGGGTTAATTCGCGGATTTACGGCAATCACAAAGGTCTCAGCGATAAACCAACGCATTCTTTCAAAAACACGTTAAACATTGTTCCTTATTCAAATGTCTTTGTAGGCAGTAGCACTCTATAACCTTAGTTGCTATATCTTTTATCAATTGTTTGACTTGTTGTTTGGTAAACAACGATCTTGCTGGTGTGAATTTCTGGCACTAGTTTAAGCAATTACGTGAACAGCTATAGCTTTTGTTTAAGCCATTACTCTCTGAAATGAAATAAGGCCACTACTTGACTCTGCCATTTTACTTGCTTTATGGAAAGAAATTAATATAGTGCCGAAGGACTCTTGAGTAGGGGGGGGGGGCAAAGGAAATTTAGAACTATAGCTACCGACAAGCCATGGTCGTAATGGCAAGCCTCCTTACCAACGAGGCAAAAAGTCACCGATGGCTCCTTCCAAAGGGGGGAATGTGACAATTCCCATACTCCTTACTTCGGCATGCCCCAGCCTATAACTATAATTGCTAGCAAGTTTTGACTAATTCTAAAAAGTGCAGTCTCTAATTTAGAAAGAGGTTTGGGCTCAGTGATTATGCAATGTTGAGTTGCTGTTGGGTCAAGTTGGCTACAATCACTAATTACAATATGCAATTACCTTCTAGCCATGTGCAATTACCAAATAAATAGTCCCATTATCCTTCATGCAGTGTTACTTGTTACCACAAAAGAAACAAATTGTATGAAATTGCAAGCAAAGCTAAATCTGATGTAAGCTTCAAGTGAAAATGGACCTGCTTTTGCATTCAATGGTTCTATGAATATGTAATTTTCGAATACAACGTGATACAAGCAAAATCACTCAGTGGTTTTCCTTTCGCATGAAGACTGCAAGAAAAAGGGATTATTTGCTATATCTTGGTTTTGAGTTATTGTTTTGCAAAGAATAGTTATACATAATTCAAAAATCCCTCGTTAGCATGTTTTTTTTACATGCCGAAAGATCTTACAGCGCATCAGCAGATGTACACCAGTTGTGGAGCAAGAGAGCTATAATCGAGTGTTGACCATCTGCCATTGAAAATCTAAGAGCTCTAAATCAACAATCTAAAGCTGAAAATGATTTGAACTCGAAATGTGTACTATACATTAAAATAGCTTGATTCGATCATTTCAAAAACGTCCAACTGAACTTGCTGGAAACATAAGCCTTTGCGTTTTATCAGAAAGCAGAAATACTCCTTAGTCCTTTCGTTTCCAGTGGTAACGGTTACATAGAGTGAAATGTGGTTTCTCAATTATCTGATGTCGACAAGTTTACTGCTTACCACCCTTCCCATTGAAGTTCAGATGAAGGTAAGCGATTTTTGTTTATTTATTCTTCTGTCTAGTAGTCTGAGAGAGGGACAAGAGGATGTATGCTATTAGAAAGCCGTAAGTAGCACTAATTGAAAGAGTATATGATTCTAACAGGTATTTGTTGACTCCTTTGTTCTATTCAAAATCATCTGGCTAGAATGCGATGTAAAGTTTGAAAGAAGAGAGTAACTTTTGAATTTATTAAGAATGAAAAGCAATGTGGATTTAATTTCACAATATCGCAATACCATTTTATAAATATCAAAATTGATAGCAATTTAGGCTCTTACTTGCGATATGATGTTGAAATTTGAAGATTACTCAAAGGCATTTGGTATCCTAATAACTGATAACTCTATATGCTGGATATGGTACATTTTTTCCAAGAAAATTCAGTTATGGAATAGCCTAAACAAGAACCTAACTGTAATTACCTAGATCTGTTAGCAACGAGTTGTTGATTCCTCGAAATTGAGCAGTTTGTGGCGTTATTATGATATTCAGTTTTCTCAGGATTGCAATACTTTGATAACGAACTCTTAAGCTATAGTTGGTTGGAATTCCTGATGCTTTTTTCTTTGACATTCGGTCAAAGCATCATATTGATGCAAAGCAACGATTTTCCTGGATATCTTCTAGGTATGACACAGAAAGATCTCTGCTTTTCAAGATAGCAGACCAGATAAATAACTGTGCAAAGGAAAGACCTTGAATCGTTAAGATTCACAGAAATGTGACTAACATCCTAACAGGTTGTGCATTAAAAATATTGCAGAGAAGTTCTAGGATTCGATCTCTGAAATTCTAAACAAAAGTTTAATGCTGCAGGGTTAATGCAAAGAAGAGTAAACTGGCAGGACAACTTTCCAAGTAAAATTTGATCAAGACTACAACGTGAAGCATCTATGTGACAAAGACGTTAGGTAGGAGTATAACACATTAGAGATACTTAGTATGGCTTCAATCTCGGTAGAAGTGTGTGCTACAAAAATGCAAAATGCACATAATTACGAAGTGTAGTACATTTGCGTATGGACTCGCCAATGATATAAGGATTTTAAAGACCACTATAAACTTCTTTTCAAACAGCACTGTATTAATTTCCAATATGTCAAACAAATACTTTGATGCAGACACTTCAGCTGGCAATGAATTTAATGGAGTATACGACGGCCCTGTTCTTCATGAACGCTTGTATCGCAAAGTGAAACAGGACAACATGAATGAGCATCACACGTTACGACGTCGCGAGAAGCTTATCCGCAAAGAAGTTAGGTTCGTTAAGTCGAAAATCAGCATGGAAAAGAAACAGTTGGTTGATAAGACCATAATGACAGCAGCTAGAGTTCGAAAGCTTGAACAAGAAGATAATCTGATCAAAGGGAAAGGCCGTAAGCACCAGGCTCCTAGCGGGCCACCCCATGCGGAGCGGAGAGCACGCCGGAAACAAGTAAACAGGTTTTCTCAATTTACAAAACAGAAGAATGAGGAATCAAATGATCGGAGTGATAGTGATGATAATAATGAGTCCAAAGCCGAGATACGCCCGCCGCCGCCATTCTTGCCGCCGCTTTACCGCCAAAAGGCGTTGTTCCCACAGAGACAGTGGGATAAGGAGCGAAAACAAGAACCGGTTAAAGTCGAAGACCTTTATGACTGCCGCTACTTGAGATTGTCAGAACGTCAGCAAACAAACAGAGATGCAAAATAGTTCAACAAAATACAGCAGAGAAGAAATATACTATTTATACAGTGAAAATTAGAAAAAAATCGCTAAGTGATTGAAAAGCTGTGAGCTGCTTGACCTATAGTTCGCATATTTCACCAGATTGTATTTGCGCCAAAAGCTTCATTGAAGATGAGATTGTGAAGATATTCTATTCCCTGTTGAGTTAAAATTATGCTCTATGTACATTTTTCAAGATGTTGAAATTATCATGAAAAATATACTGCTAATATCGATTTCAAAAAATCCTATCAACATTTCAAATTTTTATTCTTGTAGCACAGTCTTGCAGAATTCGAACCTTAGCCTCGTGTACAAGTCTCTTTAAACCTCATGGCCCATTACTGACCATAGTCCTTACTTATATGCTTGTTGGTGCTGCCACGTGATCGCAGTTTTTCACTTACAGTTTACCAGGCTGGGAACTTTGTATACTGCAGGACAAATTTCATGTTTCAGCTTTCAAGGTGCGGGTTTGTACACAGAATTTCAAAATTGTTTGTTTGGAACCCATAAGATAAATTAAAATTCAAAACAGGTTTGATACATAAATGACAACAATAAAGGCACTTCTAAGTATATCTTTATTTAAACATGTGCATGTGCCTTTCCGTGTATCAAATTGGGCGGCGACTGAAAATCTAGAGGGGTTCTGCGCGTCCAATAAGGAAAAACGCGTAGGCAAGCGCGCTGGCAAGATATTGCAGGCGTGCAGCAAAGTTTCCAGTCTAACACAGATATACACATAATCGTGACAATATATCTGGTTTTTAACCATCAATAGCAAAAGTAAATACTAAAAAGGGCGACTGAAAAAGCATTGTTTGACATTGTTCTTAACTGCTTAATATTAGTCACATCTATTCGTCATACATATAAAATGAAGACAAACCTCGCGCCATCTAGTCTTGTCTTCACAATAAATGTCTTATCTTAAAAAAAGGCCGCTTACCTGGTGAAAATCTTTTCTCGTCCAATCCCTCGACTGCAATTGTTTAGTCTGAAATGCTGGACATAAGGGACGACGAGATATCAAGGAGAAGGGTCCATGTTCATTGTGTATGAGAGAAAACCAAGAAAGAAATTGCCAACAAAATGACACTAAACAATCCAAACATATCATATGCAATAATAGAGATTAACCAGGAAATTACAGTTCCAGCAAAGCGACTTCATAATGCTAGAGCCGACGGGCGTTTAAAACATTTACGTGTAGAAACATTCGTAAAATGGTGTTTAAAAACAAAAATAAAAGAATGTGGTTAATAGTTTGTATTAAAATAACTATTGACATATTTAGTTCATACATTAGGTCACTAAAAACATTGAATAACAAGCGAGGAGTCTTTCTACTTTGCTTCGTGTGTCCATTAGAACGTCAGAACAGTATGATACACAGCATTCTCGAAATCTGAAAGAACGGAGAGTCTCTTAGTCTCTTAAAAAAACGCGTACATAAGAGAAATATTGGATGCACGTTTCTTATATGAGAGCAAATTTCCTGCTTTTATTTTGGATTTTTCGTAATATCTTTCAGAATAGAATCTTAACAATTTCTTAACAATCTTGTACAAATCAAAGACTCAGTTGATTTCATCAGCTTAACTTTTATTGCTACAGTATGTCGAAAACAACTTATCTTAAATTATGAGTTTGCTTCTAGCTTAAAAAAGGCTTCTTTTAACAACATATCAGCCATATTTTGCTTCTTAAGTGCTTAACAATTACTACCTGACTTGAGCTTCACATTTCACATACACCTGTTCCTCATAAAAAACGTGTAAATCTTAATAATCTTCTTCTAGCCCCACTTGGGTTCGTGCCAAGCTAGCGACAATTACTTTCTCGCACACTCAAGTTTTCATCTTCATCCAGTTCATTTCAAACGTGATAAATCATTTTAACATGAAAAACTATTGAGCATTATAAGAAACAATAGTATTATTGAGCTACATATCTTTACAGAATCTAAATTACAAGTACAATTTCCAAAGAAAACAGTGCAGTATTTATGCTAATCTTGCAAGTAGTCATATTCATATTGTTGCACAGGTTATCAGGCTACTTTTACTCATTCAAAAACAACGCTGCGCTAATCTCTCATCTTAGCATTGTTCACAGAATTGAGACTTCCCACAAGAGGCAAACCCTCAACATTTATGATATCTCGAATCACCTAAAAAGTGTCTGTGAAATAATGAATAACAATGAAATAATGAAATAATAATCATACCTGTTTAATTGGTCATTCATGTCATATTTCTACTCTTCTTCTTCATCCTCCTCATCATCAGATTCTTCTGGGGATTCGTACTCGCTTTCATCAAATGTACGGAACACAAGTGAGGCCCAGATGTACTCTTCCTCTTCCTAAATTGGGAGAATAATACAGGTGATAGGAATGAATGCAAATAATACTGGTGCGGTAACAGTAAAAAATATATTGCGAATTACAACAGTGAATGCTCTATTCACAGTTTAAACTACCCTTTACAAGCACACACCTCTGTTCAGAAAATTTTATAAAAACCGCAATTACACCAGCCCTGAAATTTCTATTGGCTAAAAATCTAGATAGATTTTCCAACTGTCTTTACGCAGATTTCTCCAACCTCTAGAGAAATATGTTCCACATTGCTATTCTTCGTCCAAGAATTCATTCTCACTATCATGATCTTCATTGTGTAAATATCTTCATGCGAGTCATGGTGTTATAAATAGAAATGGTAACAAGAATATGATGTTGCTACATTCTGGCAAATCGAGACAACTTATCGAAATCCATCCACGTGATTCGAGACCAGAAAGAAAGAAAGACAATAAGACACTAAACAAAAATGAAAAGGGAAACCTATATGATAAAACAATGCCAACTATAAGTAGCTAAACTATATAAATTCCCTCCTCGCAATCCTGTCTACATAATAATCTTATTTCTGTTACCTCAGAATACAGACGCTTATCTGTGTTCTTCAACTCCGTTGGATTGATCTGTGAATTCTTACGGGCTCTTGCAAAAGTGTTCTAAAATCAGAGACTCGTGTCAAAACTGAACTCCATGAAGACATAACAAGATGAATGTTTATCTAATGAATTCTTAGGCTAAAGCGAAAATGTCTGCATTAACAGAAAAATCCTGTCTTCACCTGTCCAGGGCTTGATAGCTTCAATGAAACTTTAATACAAAAAATTAAAAGCTCTACTTTAAATAAATATATGCATATACACACACATAAATATATAAATATATTTATTTATATTTATAACTCAATAGTCTCCACATTCAAATTTTAAAGCTTCATACGATATATATATATATATATATATATATATATATATATATATATATATATATATATATATATATATATATATATATATATATATATATATATATATATATATATATATATATATATATATATATATATATATATATATATAGATGTTCAGAACGGAAAACAGCTATTTAGCTTTTCACGTTTAGCTTTTTTCTGATGAACCTAAACAGTTGTATATATATATATATATATATATATATATATATATATATATATATATATATATATATATATATATATATATATATATATATATATATATATATATATATATATATATATATTCTATATATATTTATATATATATGTGCGTATTTATATCTATATATTTATGTGTTTATATCTATATATAAAAAACATAAAGGGGTATTGCAACTAAACTTACAGACAGCCAAGGGTGTTTCAAAGCTTCCTCAGCAGTCATTCTCATTCTACAATTAAATAAGATAATGATAACAAAATATATTATTATTTTTTATACCTATTAGTATCTAAACTGTAAAAATAATACCAAATGTACCAAATGCTATGCACAAATGCAGAAACAATTTCTATAAACTAGATAATCAAATCATGAAAAATCTCGTCCAATTCAACATTCGTTCTGAATAGTTGAACACCAGGTAAAATCTGCCAAGTGAGTACACCATTGGGATCAATACAGAAAGCTGATGCTTGCTGCCACGCTTGATATTACTTATGTCCTATTTTCACTATAGAACCTGATCCGGGGCAAACCAGATGGAACCTGATCCGGGGCAAACCAGATGGAACCTGATCCGGGGCAAACCAGATGGAACCTGATCCGAGGCAAACCAGATGGAACCTGATCCGGGGCAAACCAGATGGAACCTGATCCGGGGCAAACCAGGCTAAACTAATCTAGGTCGTAATCTAAATCCAGCTAACCCAGATTTGCCCCAGGTTATAATAACCCAATTTAGAAGACTGATGAGAATAGTCCGGGGCAAGTCCAAGATAGTTGCATTGAAACCACAGAACACTAACTGAGGAGATCATTATAATCCGGGGTGAACTCAGGTTAGTCTGTGTAGCATAAAAAGGACTTAATATAACTAACGACCTGGAACTAAATAATGACTAGAAAACTACATTCCCTGAGCTAAAAACCGTGAGAGGGAAAAGCTGTAAGACGAAAAGATCACTAAAGAGGTAATCACTTTGTTGCAGTATATCGTGCAGACCATACCTGTGGACTCGACTAAGAATATCACCATCAAACAAGAGTTCTCGATTATCCGAAACATTTGTAAGGTGCTTAAAGAGTTTGGAAGGTCAAATAACTCCATTCAAATTTTAAAAAGCCAATGCTTCAAATGCCCCTGGTTTTGCTGCAGATAAATGACGAAAATTAACGTACTCCGGTACACGAAGGAGACACTTCTTAATGAAATCTTTTGCTTCTGTTGTCACTCTCTCGAATGAATCTTCATCGAAACTCCAATTCACTTTTTGGACGTGAGCGACGACCTCGTCTTCATCTTCATAATAGAATGGGGAGATTCCACTTAACCTACAAAGGAAAAAATAAAACAGATCATCATGATGTTACAATTAGTGCTCTTTAATTCATATATTTTCCTTCATTCAGTCATTTAACGATTTGTTCAACCATTCAGTCTTCCTTAACTTATGGATATGTTCATCCTTATTTCTGTGCACGCTGGTACCTTTATCAATTCATTCGTTCACCTGCTAACTAGTTCGCCAATTAATTAATGTACACATTGGCCAGGTTACTTAAAAATTCATATCTTTTCCTTTCATCCCTTAAGATAAAAGTTCAGTCATTCCACTATAGATCTATATATGAATATTGGTTCATAGAATGAATTACGCTACCATTCAGTCTTTCTTAACTTTATCTAGTTCACCCAATAATTAATTCACACATTACAAAGATTACTCAATAATTCACTAGACCATTACTTCATTTACTCCTTCGCATACTCATCAAGCAATCCAATGGCTGGCTGATAATCTGATTCAACGATAATAAATACGAAATTAAAAAACTCGGGTAATTCATCTTTGGTACAAAATCCACCAGCCCTAGTTACCAAACTAAACTGCCTAGTAATAACTTACAAGATATATGTGATGACTGCCACACTCCACATATCCGAACCAGGAAGAACTGGATCAAAGTTCAGAAGCTCAGGTGCTGCAAAATGTAATATAACAATTTTTATGGCAACTACATTCCCTAACTTCGAGATGAATATTTTTCATCAATCAACATACAATCGCCTGGGAAAATAACTTCTGGGGCAAAACGATTTTGACTACAAAGAGTAAGGACTTGGATGCATCAAGGAAACATAAAGCCTTGCCTCTGTGTAGAAGACAAGATGTAACAAAGAGTTGACAACCACCGACATATATAAGTGAAGGAAGTGAAGTAATTGGGTGTCCCTTGGGTATAAGAAAGGAAATCAAGATTTGCAAAGAAAGAATAGGTGTGAAATTTCACAATAAAAGAGGTTATAAACGACGTTCGAAACAAAAAAAGAAGAGAACACGACTAAAATTGTGAACAACATATATACCACTGACTCTATAAAAGGATTGCACATAATTGCATGCAATCCGGGGCACCGAGAAGAGGGGCAGGTGGGGCATTAAATCTATGCGTTGAAACTTATTGCTCCATTCGCGCCCCATCAAAACCCACCGTAAACAAGGAAGAGATATATGCTTCTCACCACAAAATTCCGTGTCACCAATGACGTCAACGACTTCTCCTGCCATTTTATTTGCAATCATACGGCTGCTGTTAAAGTCAACCAGTTTGATATCTTTTGATCCAATCGAGGCCATACGGATATTGGTGGGCTGCAGGTAAAAATGGCCATAAAAAAACAACAGGCGATCACACATTATTCACAAACTGATTAGCTGCTTCTTTTTAACTTACTTCTTAATTCGTTTCTTCATAAATTTCTCCGCTCATTTAGAGATTCATATAATTTGTGCTAAGAGTACAAGCCTACTAGTTTTAACGTCACATGCTAGGGAAAAACATTCTGCAACTTTTTGGTGTGTTCCAAAGAGCCCTTTGAAACTAACAAACTTGAACATGATCTCCAATCGCCTAGTTCTTCTTCCATTACAGAACACATTTGTAAAACTGGGCACAGAGCCTCTTTTGACAATTTCCCTATCCTCTCTAAAACAGACAGTTCTTTTGATTTACTTATTTATGAAAGTCTTCTCACACATAGGGACAGACCTTAATTTAATTTCCAGTAACCTTCCATTCCTATGGCCATATTCTGATGCCTCACACCTTACTCTTTATTCCCTTTCTTTTCTAACATTGTTTGCTTATTTCCTTTGTATATCCTCATGTTGCTTTTCATTGGGTGTTTTTCTACTGGTTGCCTGCCATATTTTTCTCATATATATGACCCGTGGCCTCTAATATAACTTGCTGATGACGACCCTAGCCACAATTGAAACGCTTTATTATCCTGATGTGAAATTGCGAATCAAACTTACATGACCTAAACGATTTGAGCCACGCGCGATCTGCGAAGGCGCACAGTCTGTCACCGACAACTCTGTAATTCCACCTTACCAACAAGAGAGAAAACAGTGTATAGCCAAATCTCATTACGCAGCAAGATTACTCACCCTAATATCAAGATGGATAAGATTCCTACTGTGCATAAAAGTCAGAATCTCACAAAGTTGCCTTATGATATGAGCGACATCATCCTCCGTCAGAGAGTGGCGCTTTGACATGTAGGTCAATAGAGTTTGGCCAGCAGCCCTAAAGAAGAACAAAGATTTCAACTATTCAGTCCAACATATCATCATCATCATCATCAATTTATTTACAGTTGGCTGTATTTATAGCTAAAAAAGAAGCTAATTAAGGCCAACCTAAACTAACTCTAAAACTAAGAGACTAAAAAAAGGAGAATATAAATACAGAACTAAGCCAAAAAACCTAAATCTTTAATATAAACTTTGCACAATCTGCAGCCAAATGTCCGAGAGCTCTAATCAAGTCTATTTTCGCATTATGTAATTGACCAATCATCATACAAAGAGGGCCTTTGTTCAAAATCCTGCGTGGTGATTGGTCACTTAGTTTGGGAGAAAATAGACCTGAACAGAGACAGAAAACGTCAATGAACTTCTGCTAAACCCAGTGCTCACTATCATTCGTTCAATAGAATCAACAAAACGATATGAGATACGTCTCACGTCAGGAGTTTCATAAAAAATTCACTCTACACAAGACACCCAGTCACGTAACCAGCATGATTTTTTCAGGGAGGCACAGCTAATCTGATCGTAGAGAGTGTGCCCAGCAGCGGTGCTCAAAATATATTATAAAATATATATCAAAATATATTAATTTGGGTCAAGATTCTGATAAATTTGCACAAGATGTAAAAGTGTTCATAAGGTTTCTTTGAATAAGGAATCTTGTCAATTTTTGGAATTCCAGGGGGGACCATGCCTTCCAGGCAACCCTCCAGCTGAGGGCTTGAAGACATCACTACAAATGAAGAAAGAGTAGGTAAGTTTTCATTAGTGTGTGGCGTCTTCATACAGAAAATTGTTTCTTATACTCACAGCTCCAGAATTAAAATGAGGTACTTTCGAACCAAGTAGGCTTCGTGAAGCTGCACAAGACCTTTATGGTCCATCTTGCCACTGGCCATCAAATCATATTCACGAACGGCAAACTTAACAGTCTCATCATCGAATTTGATGATCTTGGCTGCATACTCTTCTCCTGTATCCTTGTGGACACAATGCTTGACGACAGAGAATTTACCTCTAGGTAAAAAATGTAAAAAATATCTTGCAAACAGCTTGATACGTTGATGCAAAATGAGCTTCCATAAAACTATAGCTTCACAAATTGTGCTTTTCATAGGCCCAACTGTCCAGGCACTCAACTAATCAGCTTGTGCACAAAAATCCTCAACAATTCACTCTGCTATATATACAAGTAGCGGAAACTATTCCAACAGTACAGTTTTAGAGCAATGGAAATATGGAGACATGTCAATATAGAAAAAGTACACAACCAAAAATTAACCCTAAAAGCATTCCCACATAACAAAAAATGCCAAGGTACCACTACAACCTTGCCCACTCATGGTTTGATTAAATTCAAATTTAAAAAATTTGCTGTAAACACAAGCAGTATTCATACCTTCCAATTTCTTCCCCAAAATCATAAAAATTTTCTGGATTTTCAGTTTTGATGCCATCTCTCTCGATTGGGAACTTCTTCTTCTTGACCTTTCTAACATGAGGCTTGTAAACACGATCAGCATTCCTTTCTTGGAAGGCAGCTGAAGATAAAGAGATCCATCAGATAAGGAAAATCCAAGGGAAAAAGCATCCCATAAGAGATTGCCTGCAATGCAAGTCTTTTTACAAAACAAAGCAAATAAATAGGAAACAAAAGGCTCAAACATCTTGGATATATGCAAAAGTTGCAACATGTGCCAGTGAGCCAACCTATATAGCAAAAACTGACAATCTGCTGATAAAAGAGGCCCGTAGCCAGCTTGAATTCGCAAGGGGGGCACAGCCAACATATATAATACATATATATATACACACACATATATACATATGTATATGTATACATAAAATTCATTTCTGTAGGGGGGGCACAGAGGTAAATTTCTCAAGTCCAGGGGGGCCTTGCCCCCCAGGCCCCCCCTTGGCTACGAGCCTGGCCTGAGGTCAAACTGATGAAATGCTTTTGAATGGAGGATGTAACATCCCCACTTGCCCCCTTCATAACAGGTCTGAATGCTCTACTCTCCTAACCCTAAGCACTTCCATTCTCTAGTATCCTATCTTCCATTATCCCTTCTCCATACCACTCCTGTTCAAGAACAAGTAATGCCAACACTAAAGAGGTACAAGAGACTTGACATACTCTTTGCAGATGAGGCTGGTCCATTGGCATCATCCTTCTTTACAGATTGAATACTAAGAGAAAATGCATGTTCTTTGTCACCATATTCATTGCTGACAACAATCTTATAATCTCCAGCATCAGTGTCATTAACATCATCAATCTCCAGTTTGGCCACTTGGCTTTTGTTTGATAAGATGTATCTATCAGTATCTTTGATCTGCTTAGACCCCTTAAACCACTTTACATCTGGCCTTGGGTTACCATCATATTTGCACTGAAACGATGCTGATGAACCTGGTTTCACACTTGCTGATTCTGGTGGGCTCTTGATTGTGGCAGGAGCTGGATGAAGAGGAGTCAAATAAAAAAATAATAGTTATCTTCCAATTGTGAAGCATTTCATTTTCTGTTTTGTTGACTCATTACCACGTTATCAATAATCATTCTTGGTAGAGATTGAAAAGTCAGCAGGAAATCATAATCTTATCAAAAACCACAGAATTAGAAACATGTTCATTATTGCAGATTTAATTGCATTTGATAAAGCCAATGTATGGCATCATATTGCAGAAAATTTCATTTCAACATTTGACATTATTTGTGCGACACTTTGGAATCCCCAGTTACTGAAACTTCTTATATGCAAGAGTAAAAATATCTTACCCACTATTACAGATATGTTTATCAGCACAACATTTAATACATGTTTCCAAAAATATATACTTGTACTGAGTACCAATATGAAAGCTATTGGCTACATACCATTAACAAGAAGCTCACACTTTGAACTGGCCTTGCCACTCTTGTTTGTTGCAATGCACTCATAGAAGCCCTCATCATCCACAGTGACACCTTTTATTTCAATCCCTACTACATCATCTTTCTCAAAGAAGAACTTTACCCTTAAAAATAAATACATTGTAAAGAATGGATTGTCACAATTCTGTGAGAATATGAGAGGGAAATTATATAAATACTGAAAAATGGATGTAACAAACATCACAATAGAGATCAATGGAATATAAATCAACACTAGGAGGAAAAGAGAGTCCCACCCACTATACTCCAAAGAGTTTCATGCATATTTTGTCACAAGCAGCCTATGGTGACTATCATAGGATGTAGAATGACAGGGCATTTTAACACAAAATACAGAGATAATAAAAATTCCAGATGCAGAATCCACAGAAAATTTTTATGGTGAAACAAGACATGGTATTAAACCAAGAGAAGAATCTTTACATCCTTTAAAATTCATTTTTCATACATTAACTAGACACACTGGTAGTAAAAAGTCAGTTAATGAAAAGGTAATTCACCTATCACTCTCCTTTAATGCCTGACCTTCAAATGTCCATTTTATGTCAGGTTCTGGCTCTCCCTCTACTACACAATCAATTATGGCCTTTTTACCTGCAGTTACTTCTACATCCTGTAACTTTTCTACAAATTTTGGTGCAGCTAGAAGGTAAGTATAAAATATCATGCTCTCTATGGGCAATGATGCTAGTGAGGAAACACTTTAACAGCAAGTAAAACACAGCTCTTTTTACCCCTCTGTAGGCTATTTAAACAGAAGCAGATGACATAACCCATGGACTATAGGCTAACATGATTTCAACAGCCACAATAAATACTCCTGTTGACAAAAATTCTAACAAACAAGCTATATAAAAAATCAGTCACTTTAAGAGAAGGAAATACCTTTAAAAATTAAATCCTATTCAGGTTCTACTCAACCAGAAGTGTCTGACATTGCCTGCTTTCTCAAGCAGGGCAAACTCATCCACAACATTATTGCTTTCAGTACAGCACATAGTTTATCAAAACACAAGCTGGTATAAAATGTGTAGATTTGAAAGTTTGTTAGGCGTGTGGTATCGGGTCACTTTTAATCACGGTCTCGGGTGTGCAACTGAAAAGTCCCAAATGGCCTAAACCTATGTATGTTTAGCAGCAATAGATAGGGACAATGCTAAAAGCGAACGTAAACTACTATGTATTACCACAAAAATTTGTCAATTTATTCACAGGAAATCAGAAGTAGTGAAAATACTTTCGTGACCAAAGGAAAAGTTTCTCAACTTTCAACAAATCCCATTCACCACTGTACGGTTCTGCTTACTAACTGTATCAAAGTTCCTGTGCCTCTTCACAGTGGACATCAGCCTCCGTTTCATTTCAAAGACCTCACTTTGGCAGGCGGTGTGTGAGTTTTGCCAACCTGCCAACCACCAATGAGCCAACTCCCCAACTATATTGTTTTCCCCTTTGTCCTACAAGTTCCAGGGACACTTTGTTCGGTTGGTAATCTTCCGAATTAATGACAATAGTTCGTTAGCCTTGATCTGGCATACTGATTTATTTAACGACATATTTACATAATTTGTTAAAATCATTCATTTTTAGCAGCAGCTCAGCAGACAACTTATTCGATGGATGTGGTCAATGCGCGCGAAAAGAAGGCATTCTATTTTAAAATAAATTATGAAAATATGTCGTTAATCTTGAAAAAGCGTATCATAGAGTTCATGAACAGAACTGTGGTGTTGCATAAGAGAGCTGCGGATACCAGAAGTGTATATGAGGGTAGTGCAAGACATGCATAAGAACTTTCAAACTATAGTGGGGTGTGCGGTGGGTACTACTAAATTTTTCCAGGTTGAAGTGGGATTACACCAAGGATCAGCTTTGAGCCCATTCCTTTTTGCCCTCATGATGGACAGACTGACAGACAGAGTAAGAAAAGGTGCACCATGGACAATGATGTTCTCAGATGATATTGTGTTGTGTAGTGTCGAAAGGCGTGATAAGGCGAAGCCGAAAGTCTAAGAAGAAGAAGATGTAAATATGTCGTTTAACAAATAATTATGCCAGAGCGAGGCTAGTGAACTATAGTCATCAATTCGGAGGATTACCAACCGAACAAAGTGTCCCTTGAACTTGTAGGACAAAGGGGAAAACAATAAAGTTGGTGAGTTGGCAGGTTGGCAGGTTGCAAAACTCAGACACTGATTTGACAAGTCACTCAGCCATTAATCTGTCCTCAGTCCCTTGCCATCTCTATCATTTTATCAATACTAACTACCATATTGCTTCGCATGTAATGTATATTCTGACCTTCTGTCCGGCCCGTGCTCAAATCTCAACTATCGATAAAGCTAGGATGTTTAAGATTTGAGTGTATAAACAACATACTCTGCGATAATGAGTTGTTATTTGCGCTGCACTGCAATTTGGATCTATTATGAAATTCTAACTAGGCTTAACCCGTATGGAAATTTTGAAAAGGCGGATCACTTCCATTGTTCGTAAGAAATAATCCCACTTTATCAAGGCTGTTATCTACCAAGCCTTCTTCACACCTAAGAAGCAGTGAAAGAGCTTCTGTTTTCCAAACTCGAGACATATTTATGCGAATATTCGATAAATATTGAATATAAGAAATACATTGCTAATGTTAATTAAGAAAAAGCAAACTTGTAGCCACTACCCTACAAGCAGGCTTGAACCAAACTTATTGCCCTATAAGCTCCATATGTATCTTGGATGGAAGATTTTACTGATTTCGTATTTCCCTAAAAGCTTAGAGCAAGCTAAATATTCAAGGTAAATGGCCACCAAACTGGACTTGCTGTTTTTAGTGCTTGGAAAAAGGAGAGGATCATTCCCCAAGAGCGAATACAGTGCAAAAGAAGACAAGCCACTACCCGACCTGACAGTTTTGAAGAAAAGGTGCCTGTTATCTGTTATCTGTAAAAACTATTCTATGCATTCGATCTGCAAAGAGTATAGTTGCACTCTAACTTACTTAAATAAAAGATATATTGAAATCTTTAAAAAAAATCTGATCAGCTGTTGGCCCAACTACAGCCCTGCGTATTGCATTTTTACATTAATGCAATAGTGCTAAGCGTCTGCGAGCTGTTAAATTTATCTGAAATTGTCATCTTTGATTTTATTGTCTGACATCAATTATAAAATCTAATCTGCAGAGGAAGCTAATTAACCTTAGGAAAATTTCAGGACCGATCAAAACGATAAACAATTAATCTTTGCGGTTCTTATTATCGGTAGAAAGATGGTATTTGTAGGAACGACAACCAATCTGAAGTAGCACTATCAAGTCACTTTACAGTTGGGAACACATTTGCTCTAATGATTGAGTCACTTCAGGAATCATCTGCTAGTGGGATACCAGTGTAAGAGGGAAAATTCCGTGTCTTTTGTAGAGCTATGTTATGAACTGGCTAATCTGAATGCCACAACGCAAAAAATTGTGCATCTTACCGGGTTTCTTGGGCATTTTGGCAAGTTCTTCGATGCTCTTCTATGGCAAACAGACTGACTCTCGCAGGCTGACCCTTCCAACACAATTTTAGCCGACGCTCAGAACAAATGTAAGTACCCAGACCCCAAGAATAACAGAGATAATCCCAGGGCATTTTCATAACAATCAAAGCGCATTGAACCATTCGAGATTACATTTATGCTTTTATGAAAGGAGAACGACTCTCTCTTGCTTTTCAGAGTTTGGCAAACTTTGCTAGCTATATTTGCACTAGAGCTCCTTCAAATAGGTAGAAAAGCCAAAGCTGTTACTTCCCTACCCAACAAGGGTTGTCGGAGGCAAAACATAACCCCCATTGAACTTCCCATGTCTGCATATTACCCTACAAATGGCCACCTGTACATCTATGAATTACCCAACCATCTCGATTTCTTTCGATGTTCGCCTTATTTGGTTAGCTGGGCGTAATTTTAAATGGTGATTCCCTTCAGGCATTCTAGTCACACAAAAGAATTCCTTTTTTCTTCGGCATAAAAAAGAAACGCGAAAGCTAATAAGATCAAAACAATCCTGAAGAGGCCTGTTCAAGAATCATCTGGCAGAAATAGGCATTCATCTGGTAATAAAATCATTACAGCTATATAAAATGTAAGCAGAGTTGTAAAAGGCTTCTCTTAACTAAATCAAACGAAATTTACTCGAGAATATCTGTTTTAAGTTCTGGTTGGCAAAACAAGTAGAGCGATATCGCCACGCCTTTTACCTCACAGAGTCAATTGTTTTAAAGTCCTTAACAATAGCTGTTTGATTTATATAGGAATAACCAGAACAAAGTAATGCATAGATATAAGCCAGGAGAGTGGGACTGTTCTTCGTCATGCCAAAACAAATAATTGGGCGATGGCAGTTATAAAAAAGATTAAGAAGCAGGAATAAATCGCCAGAGTATGCTGCAACTAGATTTATCTACACCTAAATTAAGAAACTTAATCTGGAGAGTTAGAAAGCCCTCCTTCCATTTTAAACTAGTTACTCGGACCTCTCTATTAATCACATGTCCATACTAGAGCTAAAAACCTAGAACTAATTGCTGTAATTACGAAGGGGCCTTGTCCATTTGGGCTTAATTATCTTGGGACGCATTGCTCAGCGAAACGACAGGACACACCCTTTTGCTGACAACAGAAAGGCCGTTATTATTCTTAGGCTTTGAAAGGATTTTGTTAAACTGGGAATTGTTTCGCTAAAGGTTGAGTCGTTTCCTCAGGAGATTTAATCGTATTTGATCTTCTTGTTTGAAGTCAAAGACGGAAGCAAAGAGAATGAATGTCATTTGCTTTTCTTGCCGTATGTTGTCCTTTGCATGCAGCTTTATGGATCAAAAATCAGAAGGTCTTCCAGTGTACTTTTTTTAATCATAATAACCATTGCCTACTTAATCCATTATATTTTCCATAAATTCTACGTCAATAGAGCCGTGGAAGAGCGCCCAGATAAGGAGATTTAAATCCGGTATCCTGTATTCAAGAAATTGTCGGCAACTCAAAAATTGCTCTATAGTTCCAGCTATCCATCCTTCTGAAGTTGATAATTGAGACTACAAACAGTTTCAAGAATATGGCGCAGTATTCTAGGCGCGCATTAGCCTATGAGTGACAGAAAAATCTGAACCTTGATTACCCAACTTTAATCCGGACACGGACTTTCAATAAGTTTCCTGAGGAAATCTCCTTGCACCTGCATATCAAGTACGATTCAATATTTCAAGGATGACAGTCCGGACTCGGACTTCAAATGACTCTCTCGAGGATATCTTCTTTCCAGGGCTTTTTTAAGGGAAAAGTTAGAGTTGCACATTGCTCTCGCTGGTATTGTATTGAGGAATAACCCTAGGTTTTCATAAGCATAGATAAAGTGCACCAGACAAGCAGGCATTAAACCTGTTTGTGTTTCGTTGCCGTGCTTATGGGAAATAAATCCATACAAAACACTTTACTTTAAGGAGAGTCTTTTTACATGGACGTTGAATTTTATCTACACGGGTGATTCTCAAGAACTGTATACAAATTTGTAGAACTGCACAATTTGCGTAGAACTGCACGTTAAAAATCCTGCTTCTCCCACTTGGAGTATCACCTAACATTCCGCTTCACTCCCTCCCAAAAATAAAAGACAACAGTCGCTTGGAAAAGCGCCCATCTTTTCTTTGAATGTCTATTAATCTTGCTACAAAGGATCTGTTCAACAACGATATACAATTAATGATCTAGAAAATTCGCTTAACGCAAAAGAATGGCGAAAGATTAGAGTAACGCAATGGAAACTCAGGACTAATTTTGTGGTTTCAAAATCGGTGAAGAATTTGCTTTGGAGGTTTCTTATTTGGATAATTAGAAGTAGATAGCACCTGGTTTTCCAGTAGGTGCAAGTGTACCATCAATTGGTTCCACTACCCGGTCAGCAATCCTTGGCGTTGCATGAAGACAATTCAAGGTTATAGAAAGTGTGACCGTTTTTACTGTCCTGACCATCAATAGTTAAAGTATTCTATAACAGACGAGCCGAGCTGTGATAATTTGCTGTTTCGTGTTGCATTTGCTCTCCTAACCATTGTAATTTGCGAATTTCTATCCCAAAAGATCCGTGCAAGCTCCGTTTCATCCCTATTTCGTAAACAGATGTTTGTTTTATGTGCCTGTTTGCACCGTACGTGGATCAAATCAATCGGAAAAACCTTGACATACGTATAGAATTGAACAGTACTCACATGCCCTTGGTTGCCTGCCTCTTGACTGGTTTTTGTTTAGGTTTACAGAGACTTTGACTGACATATTGTGATGAAGATCTTCGCCACTTGAAGATATCGCTTGACAAGTTCAACCTCTAGACTTTCCTTTGAACAGTCTGGACCTGAATGACAGGGCGTTGCCAGATCGGTCAAGAACAATCTTGATCTTTAATCCTATTGAATCGGAGTTGGAAGGGACTGCTCTTTGGCTCTTTATGCCGAGGGCGCGGCTAAAACCTGCACTGATCCTAGAAAAACCAATTACGTTCAAAAATCTGTGCACCAGACAAATAAATCCTTTGGCCAACAATGGAGATCCTACTTTCCAAGAAGTGAGACTTTTTATGATTGATGTCAAGGTTATAACAGTTATCAATCATAAATATACACCAGTACGACACTGCTACAACCATAGTCATCAATATCATCACAACTATCATCATCATCGCCACCATTATAATCATCGTCATCATCATAATCGTCGCAATCATCACCATCATCACCATCATCGCCATCATCATAATCGCCATCATCATCACTATCATTCTAACAAATGACTCTCTCTTTATACTCTTTTCACTTTGGCCTTGTACATCTCAAAACAATTCCAACGGACCTCAAGCCGCATGTACAAACAGCGGTGAAGGAGTGTAAAGGTGGACTCTCTTGTGTACAGAAATTAGAACTATTTGCATTTTAAATCAACTCGGTATCATTATGCAGTTAACTCCATTAGAATTGAATTACAAAGACATTTAATACCTTGCATATCAATTTTCCTTTCTCGTTTTGGAGACATTCTTCGTTAAATCAATTGGTTATAAACAATTACATTAAAATACCCGTCCATAACAAAGGCCTAATATTTATAGGATCATTGTTTAACAGGCACTAAAAGTTCATAGGTGGAATCCGATGACAAATTTTCCAGAACCCATTCATTTTCAATAAGAGACTATTTTGCATAAAATGTTTCCATACTCTTGTTTTCTGTTTGCAAGAAAACATCGTAATTGCAGCACCTGTGAATTCTTACATGGATCCTGGGCGTCTAGACCCCTGTCCTTTTCCTCAAAAAGTCAGAAGGGCCTTCTTCTTGCAGAAATTTGAAGTTGCCTATTGTATTTTTGTTTAGTAGACCTGCTTATAATTTTTGTTGCGCATGAAAGTGAGGAAATCCTGACACATCCCATACAATTTCTTTTGTTCCTAAATCTGGCAAATATTATTTTTTCAAAATACAATCTTGGTAGAAAGTGTTTAGAGTGTGCCCTATTTTGTTCATTAAACTCCTGCTCTCAAATATCCTAGTTGAATTCTTGCACTACTTCTAATATTCACTTTCGAGGTCACTGTTTGAATACGTAAGACCACTATTAGTGGTCAAAGTAACTGTTTGTAAGGTCTGTTGCATGATAAAAACAACTGCTTTTATATCCAGCGAAATATACAGGATGTGTACAAAAGTATCTCAAAGATTTATGCATTGCTGTGGGCGTGCAGCTTTTTTAATCCCTTGCTAATAAGCTAAATTGAAAATATACTTGGAAATTTGGTATGGCTAGATGTTGGTAAGGAAATTTAGTGTGGATCGTATGCAATGATAGTTACCAATAATTTTGGCTCCATAACCAAGTTGCATGAGGCCCATAGGAGTTTTCCGTAAACTTTATTCTCCAGGCCGAAGTGTTTCACAAACCATTGATTGTGATCCAGTTGGTAATGTTGATTTCCATGTGATTCCACTTGATTTCAAGTTCATGTCATTGACACATTCCTTGAATGGACATGATCTTCTAGATTTATATTGAACATCTTTCACTATGCAATGTTTCTGAATCTTAGGTAAAGCAATGGATTTGGCTGCAACCAATTCTTAATTTGCAAAGCTCTTTTCCACACTTCTTTTTATCATGTCATGTTATAGATAACAGTTGGAAGATCCACAATCAATCGACCCTAAAAATGATATGTCTCAAGGACTGCATAAAAATCAAATCCCCGGTGCAAGTTGGAGAGGGACAGAATTTGATTTCTAACTTGCCTAAATGAACATGGGAACAGAAAAGTCATGCATCTGAACTTTAGGGCACTACGATCATTTCTATCCTTCCACTTTACGGCATGGAATAAAATCTATTGCTTTTTCATAATTTGAAGGTTAGATATTATGTTATATCATGCTATACTTAAAAATTATATGTTACTACATTTTATGTTGCTGTGTTCTGTTTTGCTGTTGCTGTGTTGTTGCTATGTTATGTTATGTTATGTTATGTTATGTTATGTTATGTTATGTTATGTTATGTTATGTTATGTTATGTTATGTTATGTTATGTTATGTTATGTTATGTTATGTTATGTATGTTATGTTATGTTATGTTATGTTATGTTATGTTATGTTATGTTATGTTATGTTATGTTATGTTATATTATGTTATGTTACGTTATGTTGTTATGCTATGTTATGTTATGTTACGTTATGTTGTTATGTTATGTTGTTTTGTTGTTTTGTAGTTTTGTTGTGATGTTGTTATGTTTATGATATGTTATGTTATGTTATGTTATGTTATGTTATGTTATGTTATGTTATGTTATGTTATGTTATGTTATGTTATGTTATGTTATGTTATGTTATGTTATGTTATGTTATGTTATGTTATGTTATGTTATGTTATGGTATGTTATGTTATGTTATGTTATGCTATGTTATGTTATATTGTAAAATACTTGTTATGTTGTACTAAGCAACGCTATTTCTTGTACTGTTATACTATTCTATGGAATGTTTGGCTAAGGTTTGCCCAGACTATAATGCAATAACGAGTAGACTTACTGTTAAAAAGGATAATTAGAAACAACCAGGATCCTAATGGCATTCCATTCCTTCAAAGATCTTCTTTTAAATTTGTTCTCTGACTAGAAAAATCAATATCAAACCTATCGGATAACATGACACGTAATTTCTTCTAAGTGAGACAGAATAGAATATTGAGAGAAAAAGACTAGACTATGACATAACCTTACCTAATAGCAGTTCTGCTACTATATGAAGTCGGTAAGTTACCTATATTAAATGTCAGATTTGAGGATCATGATCAGTGCTGCCATTTTGATGTAGGTAGAACACTGGAGCAGGCCTAAAGTAGTCGGAAACTTGCGTTTTCCTCTTTGCTTGGCACTTTAGTGTTCCCAAGATATCAAGGGCTACCACTTTATCTATATAGCATCGATTGTCAGAAGTAAGATGATGAGGAATGATCTTCAGTTGTCTCAGAATTCATACTTTACAGACATATTTAAAGCAAATACTGCAATTAAACAAATGGCAAAAGCTAGCATTCGTCTTATGAACAAATAGCAATTATTCATATGTTGTTCTATCTCTTCTATGTATGAATATATGCAATACGGAAAGAGGAATAAACTTTCTACAAAACACGATACTTGTTTATAATGAAGAAGTCGTTTTAACCGGAGACTGATACTCATACGTAAGGGATATACCATGTATTTTTAAAGAGCCAAAAATAAACAAACTACTTGGACACCGTAAGGCATGTTTTGAGTTTCTAAATTGCAACATCAAGCTCCTTCATCGAGTGACATACGCTTGAGAGTCGACAATTCTGCTAACTTGCAAAACTTCGGGCAAGAGCAAAGTAGGCCGGGCTGAAATCTAAAATGCTGAGTAGCATTAGCAAAGGGCATTGTAAACACTTCTTAAAATGGCAGATCATCAAAAGCAACTCAATAATGTCCCATGTGCAAAACTTTAAAATGCAGAAGGAAAATGTAAAAGGAAATTTGCCAACAATGGGCTAAGAGATATCTCATGCCTTATAAGAAACCTGAATCTATCTCTTTGTGCACAAGAGAAATATTTTACAGTAATGGCCTATCAGACAGGGTGATCAGTTGCCTGAACTGTAGTTAAATTGATGTAAATTGCAGTAAACTATGATGGATCACACTGTCTAAAAGCTACCTTCCCTCCCTGCCATATTTCCAGCGGAGCTTTTAATGAAGTCCAACAATTTCAATGATAAGGCTTAAAGCTTTCTGCAATTCCAGCCGTTATTTCTCTGCCCAAACCGAAAAATATACTAAAGCAATGCAATCTCCAAAGAAGCTGTTAGTAGGCATCCCATACATGCCATCCTCTCTTCCAGAGAGCAATAAATAAACCTTCAAAGATCCTATTATTTTCTTCTACTTCTGGGCCAATTTTCTACTTTGTCAAAATTCAGCCCACCTCCTCTATACGACGAATATATTTAAATGCCTAAGCTTTGGAAGAATGTGCTATACACTAAACTTCCAGCAGCAAATCAAATGAAACTCCTAACAACTTGCAATCTATAGTTTAACCATTACGAAAATTCTTAGGCGCCTGTATAACTTCTATGTTAATCACATTTTACAGAGTTATTTGTGTCCACGTGTGAGTGCGATACAATAGTTTCTTCAACCTCTGTAGATCTCAAACTTCTACCAGCGGTCAAACGTCTTTACAATCAATCTCTGATCCTGCAATCAAGTTACCCCAATCATTAAAACGCAATAGAAGTGAAGGCACATTGTTTTTCAGATGTATCTTATGTTTCATGGAAATGTATACAGCTAGAGACTTTTTGGCATCTAATAAATTACAAAAGGTTATCCATATGACATTTGATTATAGCTTTTCATTTCTATCTCAAATTGTAAAGCTTTTATTACAATATTTCAACCTTCTACAATTACAATCAACATTCTCAAATAAAATGGGTAGGTACTTTTGGGTGCCTAATAGTAGGGGGTTGGGATAAACGGAGCGGTTTGAAAATGTTCAAGAATGTAACAGGAGGGGTATGAACATAAATTTCAAAACTGAAGTCACAGACTGAAGCAATACTAAACAATACAACATATGTGATCAGCAAGATTATCTTATGATAGTTTACACTTGCATGACAAAGTACCTCCTCTAAAAGTGCTTTGGATGGGAGACTACTTAAAAATTAATAAATGGGGGGGAGGGTGAAATAAAACCACTCTAGGCGGAAGCTTTTTGAAAAATTAATTAGCGGGGGAAGTTTATTAGGCGCCCAAGAGTACTGATAAGGAAAAAGAGAGAATGACCAAAGTTTAACCATAGAAGAGAAACGGGAGAAGTCGCCAAATGACTTAAGGGGTTATTTTAGGAAAAAGAGATATAAATCCTTGTTTCATCGAATTTGCAAATAGCAGAAGCAAGTCAATATTAAAATTCTATAAAATTGAATTTCACTTCTTTAGTTAACTGAATCATGGACTCGAGACGGTTAAACAAATAGAATCCCAAACCTTTTCTAACCACTACAGTTTAATCAGTAACCGTTTGCAGTACAGGTTTGCAGTTTAGGCATTAAGAAGGAATTTGAAGGGCACCACCGACGTTCCAGATCCCAAAACACTGAAATGCTTCCAATGAAAAAGATTGCTAAATGACGTTCCTCACCTCGACATGACCTCCGAGCAAATACCACCTTCAAACGCCATTAACCGTTATTTCTGCCATTTGTTTGTCGATATTTTTAATACCAACGTCATCCTGTTCATCCTGTGCATTCGGTTCAACTGTAACTTCTCTATCATCCCTCACTTCACCATCTAGAGCTCCATTCTCATCGATGTCTCCTTGGTTACCGCTGGCAGCTTCGCCGTTCGCATGCCCCTTCAGACTTTTAAGATTTGACAGCAACCCATTCCCAGACGACCCACGATTTGGGAAGCCGACTTTACCCAGTCGTTGGACTGCCTTCAAAGCATTGGTTGTTCGCTAAAAGGAAACTCCATGTGAGTGGGTGATTCTTAAACGCATGCAAAATCTCAGGCAAAAACATGTGCTGTTGTCTCATGCAATGCCTTTAATAATTTAGAGAGTATTCCCAAAATACTATGATATTTTTGCAAGACATGTTTCGGAATATCTTCATCCATCTTTAGTTGTTTAATACAGAATGCAAGTTGAACAATTAGAGCAAATAAATGTGCATTCAGTCTAAACAAAAACGAAACTTTAAGGGAAATTTGATTATTTCTTCACACGAGTTTAAAATTGGAAAATAGTAATACTTGTCCTAAAACAGTAACTGAAGTGCAACAAACCTGCCACCGTCTTCTTGCAATGAACTTCTTCAATCTATCAGTCTTCAGCTTCTTCCCTTCGGCTCTCTGATGAACAAATTTAGAATATACAGTGGTTTTGAAGGTGAAAACTATGTTAATGGACTGATACTATTTTGATTTGACTGATGGGATTTATTTTCCATCAGCTATCAGTAATAAGACCTGAACAATGTTTATTTTTCTACGGTGTGAACATAGACATAGTCTGTAATTAAGGGGATGCTCTCTGCTCCATAAGTCTATCTATTAAGAGAGCCCCTTCTATAAGAACTTCCCTACACACAACTCCCTCCTCTACTTTGTGTTTTTCTTTGTTGTATAATTGTATTTCAAACTTGTTTTTATTATTTAAGTAAATATATTTTTACAATTCTGTATACTTGTATGTAGTGGAGTTTTGAAATAAAAGAGCTGAAATAAAAGAACTGAACTGACGGAGAAACGTCATGCAATGAAAACAATTATGAACGAAAAATTAAGTTGATTTCTATTAACTTTAATTTATCATTACCACATTAAAGTTTAATTTTACAACTATTTCTTACAATTGCTGATACTCCCATTGGACATCATGTTCAAAATGCTAAATGTTTAATTCTGACCAACAAGTTATTCCACAAGGGCCTCACCTTACACCATTCATGTTGAAGGCAATCATCTACTGTGTTTCTCTGACTACGGAGAAGAAAATTGACAAAGAATGAAAAGGAATGATATCTTCATTGGTCTTGAAAGATTGCCAGTGTTGACATTGGTTACTTCTAACTCTTCTACCTTTTCAAGGCTACTTTGAGAGGTCTACAGTAACCATTCTGGTATTAACATGTGATAGAAGCTGTTAGTTACATCTATATAGTAGAAGTACACAACTAGAAGTTTGAATGAAGTCTGAGAAATGTATAGTTCTTAGAAGCTATAACCATCAAATGCTTTTTAGAGTGATGTTAGATAGAAGGTTTTGTATATAGTAAATGATAGGTACAATAAGATGGTACATTATTGGAATTTCAAATCCCCAAGTATAATCAAAGTTGAAAACTTTAAGAATCGAATTGAGGGTATGTGGAGAATAGGAATTTTGTTAATAGAATTCATCAGTTGGGAGTAATGAACTCTGGAAAATATAGTGGATCTTCAAATTCATATAATTGTCAAACAAAAAGTATGATATCATAAATATATTATTGAATCAAAACATAAGAAAGATCAGAAGGAAGTGACATGTTTCAATAGTTGTCAGGAACTTTCAGGCTGCAGGCTTTTTGCTATGACCTGATTGGTGAATCCTAACACAAAAGCCTGCTGTGAATTTCATTTGATAATGAGAGTGCTGCCAGTCTTCGATTCTTCAGTCCCATTCTGTCACCGTCAACTTCTCATACTATGTCAAGCTAAATCTCAAATACATCAGAACATACAGCCATTAAAAGACTGAAGCAGTTCAAAAAAGATGAACCTACCTTACATCCATGACCAACAATTGCTCGATGAATTGTTTAGCCCCATCTGATATCTGATCAAAGATTCCTTCATCATCTTCAAAATCATACGTTCCGTTTGACACATTCATTAGTGTTTCGTTGTCATCATCGCCAAGAAATGGGGATAGCCCACTGAGAAGAACATACGTTATCGCCCCTATCGACCACATATCAACGGCCACGGTTATGGGATCGAGTCGAAGAACCTCTGGAGCTAGAGTAGAAATTAGGACATAGAGCTGTTATGATAAAGCTATATCAATGGAGATCTAAGGGGACTGCTGTAAATACTGGTGATAACACGGAGGGATGGGGGAGAGCTGCCCTCCAGTTGCTATCCAGGGTAGATTTTTAATTCTTTTAAGTTTAAGGAAATACGTTCCCGGTAGGGGATGGGATATTTCTTTGCAATTTCACACCATGTGATGGAGGTCATGGTCCTTAAAATGCCATGTCCCGCTAAATTCGCCCCTCCCAGTGGGTAAAGGCTATCATTGCCGTTGATTGTACACATTTGCAAGATAGACTAAAATTGATGGAGATTTCTACTTACCAACAAATTCAGCCGTGCCGCAGGCAGCAGTTTCTGGTTTATTTTTATCAAGCATTCTGGCCATGCCAAAATCAATCAATTTCAATTTTTCGTATCCAGGTGGATCGCCACCAACACACAGAATATTCTCTGGCTGTGAATAAAAACGGGGCAAGGAATTCCATTAGTAAAAATTGGTTACGATTTAAATATATATTATGTCTTTGTTTCTTTTGTTTCAATGGATGTATGTTGGGTAGACAGATACTGCGTAGCCTACTTTAATTAGAGAGAATGACAAACAATTTATAAATTTTTGCATATCTTAACATTATGTACCTTATGCTATATATTCAAATGATACCAACAGCTTCATTATAAACTGTAGAGCAAGTAGGACACGAGAAAAATAGCTACATCAACAACTAAGTTTCTCGTCGTCCTATTTGTTCTATGGATTATATATTTATATATATTATGCATTTTTAAGGTATAAAAAAGTTACCATTAATATTACCATTATATGGCATGCTTAACATTTAGGCAATACAAAGTACCACTACCCCTTCAGCAACTATTTTCTCGCTATGAATTGCGAAGAAATATTGTAGCAGGTAGCAAATGAGGTACACCTCTTTCCTGGCATGGTTTTGTATCCCAATTTTCATTAATTCCAAGCACTCCTAGTTATTTCATTCCAATGATGACACCTTCAATATCATATTCTTTTCTTGTTCAAGTTGAAAACTATACTGAAACAATTACAAATCTAGAGACTTTTCTCATTGTTCGATTTTGAAGGAATTGAACTCAGTTCAAACTAATCTGACAAGTTTGCGCTTGAAAGGATCAAAAGCACTCGTACACAACCGAAGAATAATGATCACTAAGCATATTTGAAAAGCAGCAACTTTTCAACTCTTAATCACTGACGGTAAATATATTGCTTTTAGATACATGGCATTTTTGTTGGGTTAATTGAATAAACTGAAACTGAAACTGCAGCACGTGATTTTCCCAGGTATGTTTTAAAGCAAATCATAGCAACAAGTGACGTCATCGACAGAGATGTTTTAATTACAGTACTGTTTCTCTAGTATGTGCTTCTAAAGATTCCAAGACACGACAATTAGCTTAATGCTATAACTGTGTGGATCTATGAAGGACTTAAAACACTTCAAACAAACCGGGAAAACTAATGATACAAGTTTTCATTGAACATGAAACCCGTGCGCCACCCCTGAGGTTTCTCCCGCACTTTTCTGTTCTTCTCAACATGCAGTGCCCCACTTAAAACGTAGTTAGATGTTCATATCAGTTCTTACCTTCAAATCTAAATGAACCATATTGTACCGGTGCATATGCTGTACAGCAAAGAGAATTTGTCGCAGGTACCTCACGACCTGTCGCTCAGTCAAGTTGTCTTCCTCGACGACTTTCTCGAAGAGCTCCCCGCCAGTTATAAGCTCCATAACAACAATCATGTGCTGAGGTATCTCAAAGGCATCTATCAATTTCACAAAGCCCTTATGATGCAATTTTCCCATCATACATATTTCCTGTGTCACATCTTGCTTAGACTGTTTCGTCTTTTTAACATATTTGGCTGCGTAGAAGGTCCCAGTTTCTTTGTCTTGGCACTTCTTTACAACGCCAAATTTTCCCCTTCGGAAGAGAGTAAGCTATTGCTCAAACTCAAAGAATGGACGTTCAACTCCCTCCGTAGTGCATTGATTGAAAATTCATGTAAACTTGATACTATATGACATAGGACACAACATAATTTTATAACATAATGGAGAAGTAAATTTGGTTGCGCCACTTTAGGGGTTGCTTGCAACCAAACGGTTACGATTTCTTCATAATACAGAAAACCAAAATTTGCTTTGAAAAAGCATTCATAATAGGAAGTGTTCTCGGAGCTTTTTAAGCAGACACTCGTCAGAGCATAAAATGTAAACATGCTGATTGAAATGAACCTATCAAATTTTATACATTAATTGCGGATTTAATTACCAGTTTATATCAGTTCTGTTGCAGATCATAGAGTAAGGAATGGTTAATCGTTGAAAAGGAAACAATGATCGTTGATTTTCAAAACTTTTGGTCGTCATTGGTAAATCATCTGATCAAATAGGCTGAGATTAAAGTTACACTCTATTTTTTATAAGATCACAAGCCTCAAAATTTATGGAAAATTAAGAACAAATAAAGAACAAACTGAGGCTGAAGCATTATCGTAAAATGATTTGAAACTGATGTAAAACTGTTTAAGCTCTACAATGTTTGCCAAAAGTCCTTGAAACACCCAAATCATCATTGTGTAAAAGGTCGTAAGTGTACAAAGACATTTCGCAAGGACTATACATCTGTAGGAACGTATGCCATTTTTTCTTCTGTTAGTGTTTTTGTATATTGTCTAATGTCTACATTGCCTACACCCCAATATTTTCAGAACAAATTTAGAACAATTCAGCCTTAAAATTTTGGAAAAATTAAGAACAGCCAGCCTGAACCTCAATTTTACCGGTTCTTATAAAAAATGAGTGTAAATGGACAATCAATCCATTTGTGACTTTAGTATTTACAGTTTCAGATTGTGCACATGTCACAATTCTACAAACGAGCTTCCTTTACACGCGATGAAACTACTCCTGCAACAAAACCTACTTCCAAACACATCTCATTATGGAATTTCATATAGCATAATGCAAATTTCACAAAATCCTTTGTAGCATCATAGTTTTACGAGGAGATTCACCGGAACTTACTTTCCAAGTTCTTCCATGATGTAAAAATGGTCTTCGAGCTTCGTATCGGTTTTAATAGCTGCTTCCTTCTCTGGCTTGGGAAGCAACAAAGCATCACCCTCTTCCAAAGGCTCCAGATCAACAGCTTATAAAACAGAAATACAGATAGAGTTAACATCAAGATCAGGGTTTGTTTCGAAGGGGGAAAATCGCCTCTTACCATGGCATGAACTACCTTCGGCAGTCTCTATACTTGACTAATTATATATATGGCTGTACTCGGACTTAAAGCAAGATATCGATATCAGGTATCGAAATAGTACTGTGAAATATTTTGCATATTTTGATAAAAGTCTACAGAGTGAATTATGATGAGAAATCTAACCCTGTTAAAACGAAAGTTCATAACACTTTGACAACATGGCTCCTCTACACACTTTTTTTATAAGGAACCATTTTGTAAGGAACCTGCAAATTTGAAAAATCTTTATAACAGCAGGCAATCAAAAATTAAGAAGCCGCTTCAATTCAATAACAGCAAAAACCAGCACAGATTGTTTGCTATGCTGCTCTCAAGTAATTCATGTTTTATTGGTCTTGAGTCATAGTCAAAATTTAAAAACAAAATTCAGAACTTCAATGTTTACTTGTGTTTGTACCATAAGTATGATACTAAATGTGGAGTGAAAATTAAGGAACTATTAAGGAACGTTTAATACTACAATTTCACTATTGAAAGTCCAAACAAAAATAAGGACTAGGCTAGGCCTTGGGACTAGGCTAGGCCTTGGGACTAGGCCTTGAGCTAGGTTCCTTAGATAAAAAAGCGTGCACTTCCAATGCGTTCTTGTAGACAAGCATATGTGGTATAGTATATAAACAGTGTATGACGTAACAGGCTTAGACAGCGCTCGTGACCATGGGAAATTGGAAAGAGAAAGCATAATTAGACAATTTGATGAGTAATTATCATTGAATAATGTTGATTTAATTTGAAGGACTCTATACTCATAATGCAGATTAAGGAGAAACTAAGCTAAAATAAACAATAACTGCTTGAATTTCGCAAGAACTCCTTTCAAATATCTAGCTAAGTCCTATGAAAAATGACAACGACAAGATTTTGCTTTTTATTGTATACGTCCCGTTTTCTTGATTTGTTCAAATCAAGGTTGGAATTTAATAACAAAGATATCTGTGGAATTTAGTTGATCTCTGTTCTTCCATTAGCTGCTCTAGACATTGCTAGTGACTAGAGTGGGCATCAACAAAAAGCTAACAAATTGGGATCGTCTTCTTTTCAAGCAGGACCATTAACTTCACTCTCTAACTATCAATCCTGCTTGCCAAGACCAACAGCAGTGATCTCTTCTGAAGCCAGTGGTGGAGTTATGACACGCACTGAGCTAGTAACTTTTGATGAAGATAGTACAGTAATTCATAGTCAAAGAAACTACCAATCAAGGAATCAAAACAGCATGCACAGCTTTAACATACCTTCCATGCTGTCAAATGAAGTGCTAACTAACTCTCTCAAAAAACTTGGCTTAGGCACTTGCTGATCAAGAGAAGACGGCCATAAACAAACGTCCCCAACTCGCTGGCGAAACTGCCTAATTCAACTGATGAATATCCTACTTATGTCACTCCCTACAAATCAACTGTGGAACGCACACCACAATGATAACTTTTGTTTGAGGATAGTTGAAGTCAACTATGCAACAGAATTGACACCCTAGACGCGCCATGAATGGCACAGTCGATTATTGCCATCGTCAGCTAGGAGAATATTCCACCGTCTAAAATATCGCTAACAAAACGCACTGTTGCGGTAGTGAGGCGTCCTTGTTTCTACATGTTCAAAGTTCTTTAGCTGTGGGCACGAATAATCAGCTTTGGATTAAGTGGAGGGAGCTCATTGAGGACAAAAGATTCGTAATGTAAATCCCATAGCGAATAAATAAATCAGTACGACTGCGGGTTGTAGATGGACAAAGATTAGTGCGTATCGTGAGTTTTTAACTATGTTTGCAGCAGCGATACAAAAGTATCCTCAAGGCATACCTCTTACTTCAAATTCCAACCTCCCTCTGACTTGCATCGTGTCAAGTGTTCCACTGAGGTTGCGATAGAATTGGACTATTTCAAAGACTCTAAAAAAACTGTGTTTTCATATTGACAGTGAGTGGAAGATCGATAATTCAGTGTTCCTTCTCTTCCATAACGCTTCATAATCAGTAACTGTCTAACAAGTAGGCCAGAAAAGAGATGATCTCTCAGAAGGGTTTCAAAGGGCACCAGAATAAATAAGAGATGCGATTTTTCTCGTAAGGAACCTAGCTATAGGTCTTATCAAGAATCTCCCTTATTCTGGACCTCTTTTGACCACATTGTTATACTAAAAGTCCTTAAAATAGCTCCCTAATTTCAACTGCATGTTTAGTTCTATAGGCATTGTAAGTGCTATGTGTTACAGCAGAATATTATCGATAGTATGAATTTAAACGCAATGATATGAATGTCTTAGCATATCAAATCACGTCATATCATACCTTACTATATCATACCTTACCATATCATATCATATCATATCACATCATATCAATCATATCATATCATATCATATCATATCGTATCATATCATATCATATCATATCATATCGTATCGTATCATATCATATCATATCATATCATATCATATCATATCATATCATATCATATCATATCATATCATACCATATCATATCATATCATATCATATCATATCATATCATATCATATCATATCATATCATATCATATCATATCAAATCATATCATATCATATCATATCATATCATATCATATCATATCATATCATATCATATCATATCATATCATATCATATCATATCATATCATATATCATATCAATCATATATCATATCGTATCATATCGTATCATATCGTATCATATCGTATCATATCGTATCATATCGTATCATATCATATCATATCATATCATATCAAATCATATCATATTATATTGCATTGCATAAGATATCATGCTTCATCACACAATGATCGAGTAAAGCTTTAACAAAAGGTCTGTTTTATTTTTGCAGTTTACTCGATGCTCTATATCTAGTAAAACATCCTGAAAGCCATTCAAGCTCGTCTCAGCATTCCAGAAATTCATAAGCAAACTCTAAGTCCGATTGTCTAATTGACTTGGACTCATCCCCTCGCTAAAGTATCATTGTACTTCAGATAGAAGTTCATAGATATTACGATAAAATTTGATTACAAACAGATTTCATATTCTGTTGTCCAAAAGGACACCTACGATTAATTGGTTTCAACACTATCTTGTTTAACATGACGTTTAGCAATTCAAATATGGCACTAGTTCTCTCCAAAACATTCCAAAAATTATAACTGATTACTATAGTTTCCCTACAACGTACTACATGGGAATTTCATTTTCGAAATCTCTGCAAGAATTGTCATTGAAATGAATTTGTTGAAGCTGAGCTCCCATACTGGTAATTCTTTTAAGGTTGCGTGCTTCAGTCATCTAGAAAAATGCTAGAATTCAAATAGATACCTATAAAAAGTTCGAAAATCTTATAGAACCATGCAGTGAATATATTTATTTGGCTCTTGGGTGCGTGGGGTTTGGATTGAATTGCTTTTAGAGGGAAACAAAACGTTCTCCATACTGTGTTTTGTTTCTTGTTCATGGCAAAATTAATTGCATTTGATAATGATCGAGCATCTGAAATCAAATAAACATTCTGGTATCGCCTAAATTTGATGTGAATTGCCCAATTTTCTGTGATACGTTGAAGAATCTATTTTCAAGCCTCACAGAAGTATGCATTGATATAGCGAATGAACTTTTATACAGATATATTCAGGAAGTAGGACAGCTGCGGCTCCCTCCATGCCTGCAGAGGAGTTTTATGTGCATCGTTGCTGGTAATAAACATCCCTTTATAAGGAAATTACGTGCGTCAAACGATAGATCGCCTCAACAGCAAATTCATCTGTTAGTTTCTTTTTAGTCGTGTAAAGTTTATTTCATTGTAGCTTTAGTGGTACACTTATAATGTTGGGAGTGGAGGCAGCTCGATTACAATGTGCTTTTTGCCTCCATTTCAATAATAATTAAATTAAACCTGTTTTATTTTTTTGTCTTTAGCTTTATATAAAAACAACGTACGTATATAAAAATAAGAATGAGGCTAGTTGAAGATAGATAAGCCAAAATGCCTTGTGCTATGTCAAGATGACCCACACAATTTGTTCTGGATACCACACCCAATTCCGTACTTTATCCTGTGCAATGTCGTGGACTTTGTTACTCATTTATCTTCATTAAAGGAAGTCCTGAGTCTCAGTCGTGAATTCTGCAATTACCAAATGTGGTGATATCAGCAACCAGGTGCTAAGAATTGACTGGTTACAACCATTGAACGTGATTGTAATGGGCCTAAGATGTGCATTACCACTAAGACTTAAGACTCTCTGCCAAAATATGCAACGTACCCGGACAGTCATATTCCTACACCTATTACGTTAGACGTAAATGCTTCGTTGCAGAACTGCACAACAACACTGCTAATAGGATTCAAAACAAAAACCGCATTAAGGCCAAAACACACACAATGACTGTGCATGAAAAATGGACGTCATCGTGTAGGGATTAAGTTAATATTCACTGTAAAAAACATTTACGCCTCAAGAAGGTTACTTTGTTTGAGATATGCTACTGTGTGTCCGACTTAAATCAATTTAACAGTAAGTCTAAATTAGATCAGTCCCACTCGTAATCAAGGAAGAATAGGTACTAAATCAATTTATGAACTACTTGATCTTTTTATACGTAAATAGCATTTAAAATAAAAAATCTATCCTCTAAGCTTGGTCATGCTCCCTGAGAACAGAATGTGTCTAGCATATAACTCTTGCATTGTTAGGCCATTGATCGTGTGTCACAATAAACAGAGCACCACGGGGCAACAAAGACCTTTTCTTTTAGCAAAGCACTTAAGTGCAACACCTTGCAATTTTTGTGCGGTGTTTTCAGAACAATATGAACAAAGAGCAGAAGCTCTGCCCACAAAAAGGGACGAAGTAGTAATGGATCAGGAATATTAGGTAATGTGATGTGGCGGTAGCTAGGTTTTAATTCTCGAACCATGAGGGAAGAAATTAACCAGAAATACGTGACAACTATCAACCTATCAGTGCCCATTTAAAATGGAAATTTTAAACAACACACTATGCTGACAAACTTTGCTTGATGTTGCATTGAATTATGTTGAACGTTCTTTTTGGCATACCATTAAGTGTTACAAAAGACAATCATAAGGAATGATGACAAAACAGGATGAAAGAAATTTCAGAGATTCGGCAGTATCAAAAGTTTCAAAATATTTTAAATTTCCAAGTCGAAGCTCTCGTTTATGGTGAAAACCACACTAAAACAGGCACTTTCATATAAGCGAGATAGAAATTTCAAATGATGAAACGCCCTTTCAGTGTTCTTTGTGGAAGTTCTTTAGCTGAACATTTTGGTTTGTCAAATTATGAGACAGGATATTTTCTAGTCTTACGATTTTGCCTTTCATCATTCAGTCTTGAGTGGTCCTTCGGCACGGCCGTGTACATAAGAAGCAACAAACCAGATATTTCTCATGTAATGAGCTTCTTGTGAATAGGATAGTTGCTTGTATTCAGAGGTGCATGATATGGCCTATAGTTCAAGAACAACTGTGGCTACATCAGACTCAGTTAAATAGACGTATCATGATCAATATAGGAATAAACCGCGGTAGTCTAGAGCGAGAACTTAAAGGATCGTTCACCATCACTTTGGAACAGTAATCCTTGCGTTGCTCCTGTCCTAAAACCAGATGAAGTCCTCATAACAAGCCTAGATGAATCTGAAGGCATATTTCCCGAAGATATATCTCGCAGAGCGTAAAGTCGGCAGGGATGTCTTGATGTTCTGGCACAAAGTTTTGGCATAGGACTATGCTCCAAGCAACTTTTGGCACGTAACTATTTGGCGCAACGACCATTAAAGTCACCGCAATCAATTGGCATTTCCTAAACTTAATCGTTAACTCACCCCCCTTTCTGCATATAATTCAAACCCTTTATGTTCTACTCGAGACGCTTCTGGCGCAGAGGAAACTGCGCAGTTCATGCTTGGGGCACAGAAAATATTGCAGAAGAAAAATCTCTGGCGGACGCATAACGCTAGATTCACCCAGATAACAAGGACATAAAAATGCTAAATGAGTCATTACAATGCATTAGAGTTACACGTTAATGCTTTTGGAATGATGTCCGTTACTTGGTTGTATGCAAAAACGAAGACCGGTATGCAAAAACGAAGACCGCTATGCAAAAACGAAGACCAGTATGCAAAAACGAAGACCGCTATGCAAAAACGAAGACCGCTAAAGCAGATTAATACCCCGCAATCCAGATGAATTTTTAAGATACTTAAATGATTATGGGTCAAATAAAAAGTCTTACATGAACGTTTATAACTAAGAACTCAAAATGCCATTTTTGAATTGTCATTTGCTATTCATTCATTCACTCGTTCTCTCACTTACTCAATCTTTCATTATTTCCTTTTATCATTCTTCCCAAACTCTACTCAAAAGAGATCTATTTGCTTGTACTCCTTCGGCCAACGTTCTTTTGTTCGTTGATACTTTCCTTAACTCATTCATTCATTTATCCATTCATTACTTCTTCTATCTGTTAAGACAGCACTCAAATTATTTTGAATTTTCATTAATGCAATATCTCCTACTCCTATTGATAAATTAAATGTTCATATTAAAGCATTAAAATGTCGCAAGATTAATTTAATCCTTTGCCCATTACACCATATAAAACTGACATTTTTATACCCTTCCTGATGTATCTTCTTCCACTTACGTATCTATTCGCTCTCAATGGTTCAAAGGTTGACTAAAGAAGTGAATTACGTAAAAGCCAGATACTCCCGGCCGGTTAATATTCAAAGGCAATTTATGTCAAGGCGCCTGTTATTTCGCTCATGAAATACAAATTGAAAAGCTGATTATAGAATTGTTTACATGACTGCTACGAATTTCCTTCTAAACCTGTAAAGCAATAGCAAGTGAACAACGACGCTGGTAAGAATGTTTTACATATATCTGGACAGCATTGTGCGAAAACACTGCTCTGGTTAGATCATTAACTGGGTTGACAACAACTGACACACGATGTTATGATTACAGAATTATATGCTACGATAGAGCATAAACAATGCGTTGAAAGCCGGCTCGTTGTACGTTGGGGTTACATGATATGAATACAATAGTCAACAGGTACGGCAGCACTGCCGAATGGCAACCCTCCTGAAATATTGAAATGGAAACATATAACAGGGACAACAATGGACCGGCCAAAGATGGTTGAGGCCTTTGTCAAAGTTCTACAATTCCAAACTCATCGTTGTAATTGATGCTAGCGATGTTCTTCATGGTAAGCAAGTAGTGGCGCATAACTGGGAGCTGAGCCCCCCTAAGTCCCCTGGCCCCCAGCACTTACCACCGTGAGCAAGTACCGCCAAAATAGGAAGTTTCACGACAAAATAAGTCCTTGAATCACGTAATACTTGATCTTGCTTCTTGAAGCCAAAATGGGCTGCATCTGAGCTGTTGTACTCTTAGTGGGGCGTTTGCTGTCTGCTTCCAAGTAAAAATATCTTGTTAACGAGCATTAGTTGGTTGTCGGGCTAAACTTTCCATAAAGATCCACTATCAGTGACCACAAGACCAACTAATATCATTCTAAAATCTCCTGTTATTGGTAAAAGGATCCTTTTTGCTTCATTCAGATTATCCTTCCAGCAAATATGAGCAGACAAATTTTGAGAGGATCAAGGGTACGATCCCGTCTCAAGTAATGTCCTTGCTTCGCAAATCATTAGAGCCAAAAAGTCGCTGTACTCAAGTGGTGAACCATAAATGGGGTACACATATTTATCTTTTACAAGGAGCCGGTTTATATGAAACTGCATGAAGAGGGACAAAAAACAAAGGGACGTATACTGGTAAAAAGTAAAGTCCCTTAGAAACTTACAAATTCGAATATCGTATCCAATCCTTTTTAGCACTAAAATGTGGTCAAGAGACGTCAAAAATAAGGAACTTTAAGTACTAAAATGAGGTCAAGAGGCGTCAAAAATAAGGAACTGTCAGCACCAGGTCCTAAGCTAGGTTCCTCGTGAAAAACTTGTACGATCGTGTGATGTAGGTTTGGAAGCTGAATAACGTAAATATTGAACTTAATATTGAAATGTCTCTAGCGCAAAATAGCACAACAAACGCACATTTGCATTCACAGGGAGTTTCTTAGGACACATCGGATTGAAATTCGGATGAAAATTGGATCAATAACAAGAACAATACTAGGCTGGGTTGACAAATATAGAGCTGACCAACTTGAGAGAGCATTCTTATCAATGTCGGTAGAAGAATAATAAGATATTACAAGAGTTGACAAATGGTAGCCAACAAAGACACCAACGATTGCATCTCGAATATGGCATTTTTTAAGGGATTTCCACTATTAGGGGAATCTCTCAAAAAGGCTGCAAAATAAAAAATCTTTCTGACTACGCACCGTATACGCATCGGTGGAAAGTAGGCAACACTCACGCGACGTTCACAAAAATAAAATCACACTATGACGCTAGAGGAGTACTAAACAGTATCACTCTCTAAATGAAAAAGCTTTTGAGCGGGCCCTACCAATAGAGGAAATTATCTGAATTTACTGGCCACTGCTGGAGAAAGCATTGGGGGCACTGGGGAAGTACCCCCAGTAGTAAGTATGTTAAAAATGCCCTGAACCCGAAGACAACTCAAAGAAAACTCGAAGACACCTTGAAGACAACTCGAAACCAAAAAAACAATACGCCACTGCAACAAGGAACAATTTTTGGACTTGATATCACTAAGAACAAGAAAACCTTGACAAAATTCTTGGTCATCACACCACGAGACCATATTCGGAAGGAAACTTCATGGAATAATTTAATTGCACTTACGTAAAGTAAAGTATGAGGAACTGTAAACCAACATGACTTTTGGAACTAATATTCTGCTCATCTAATAGTTTGCTGCTAGATATTGGCCTAAATGTATTTCGAGAAAAATTTCAACTAACTGAACAGACAAAATTTAGTTGCAAAGCGTATATACAGTACTAGCGTCCTTACTCTGTAAAAAGGTACTCGAAAATAGTGACAACGGACCACTTGTCCTGTTCCATATTGTCCCATCGCAGCAAGCATTCGTAGACTCAATAGTGGTGTCGCCCAAAAGCATAGTATTGCTCTACGAAGGAATTGTGTTGAAAAAATACGTTGAAAACTTACAGTCAATTCGTTTTATGTTAGGCATCTTGTTATTCCGATGGTTGCCTGCAAATCCTTAGTTGCTTTAAAGAGCGTGAGTGTAGAAATTTAGAAGCACTGAGTATTTGTATGACCGATGACGTGAACTTGCTCTGATCTTCTGCGCTTCGCCCACATTCACCATACCTTTCACTCCTTGAGCAGCAGACAAAAGCAAACAACTTTAACAAACGTCTATGAAAAAGCCAATGGAGCGATAAAGCGTCTTTGAAATAGAAATGCTCAATATAACACGATCAGAAATGTGAGGGATTTAGCACTTTCAGTGATTGAGTAGATTTCAATGTCAGATTGTGCGTATTTGCCCGTTGTATTAGAGCATAACCACATTATTTTCCTATAGGAATACGTCATGCAAATAGCGAAACGAGGCCGTACGGGAAATAAGACTGTGCGGGAGAGTCAGCACTGGAGAGTCATTTTAATTGAAGTGCATTAATTGCCGGAATTGTGATACAACTATGAGTATCCCAATTTTTTGTAAGACAATATTCTTGGAACATTGATTATGAAGAAACGTGAATTGGTCTTTTAAAAAACGGGTAGGGAGATATTTGATCCCTGAGAAGTGAGCTCTATGACAAAGAAACAGCAGAATGTAATTTTTTCTTATTGCATCTGTACACCAGACAGTTCACTGCAATGTATCATATAGCCTTCCGGCCAGTGGCGGAGTTTCGGCAGTCCGTAAGGAGGGCATCGGTAGTACATCTGGCGACTTTTGCACAATAGATATGCCAAATATCCATACTTCAAACTGCCATTCAATCTTCTTTAGGGGACATTTGCCCCACCTGGCTCCCTCGAAAATCCGCTACTGCCTTTCGCAGTTATTGACTCAATCATTAGCAGCGCCACAGAGGAACTGGGGGATATATCCCCCCAAGTTCTCTTAGGGATAAATTGCTATGGTTCATCTGAAGTAGAGAAGAAAGAGTTGAATGAGTGGGAGACTTGTAAGAAGGTTTAGTTCCATATTAGTCACTTCCATGGTCTCTGTCAGTCTTGCGTTGTGTATTTTGTTGTACGCTGTTATGTTGAATGGTGTTCTGTAAAGGGCGCGTTCTGTAAAAGTGACCTGGTAAAGTTTACTCGGTAAACGCCCCATCTCTTTCAAACGCCCCTCTCTTTTCAGACGCTCCGTGCCAATTTCAAAAAAATTATGTTTAGAGTTTATTTCCTCTATTTACTGTCCTCCAAATAAAGACTCCATCGAAAAATCTATGAAATTACATAAATGCCTTGGGAGTTTATGGGAGAAAATATGCAACAATGGTCTGTTTACACACATTGACTGGTAAGGTGAGATAGGTGAGGTAGTTGAAGTAGGTGAGTAGTTTTTCCTCCTTAACAAATTTTATGACATTGATTTACTTATCAAGTTACAAGTGTTCCTGTCTGTTAAGAAGTTTTACTCTTTACCACATCTATACTTTGCAGGATTCCCTTCCACCACGAACAGCTCATTCTTACATCTAACATTGACAGCAGGAAATTCAAAGTGCTATTGAAATTAGCACTTCATATCTTCAATATTTCATCGAAAGTGCTCTCTCCGTCGTTTCAAATTCACTGCAAAATCGGTTATTGTGACCTTTTTGAAGAAAAACTGCTTGCAGACTTTTAGGTCTGTACTATAAGAACAGCACTTCACCACTTAGACATGATGAACAAGTTATACCTAATGGTAGAGTGTAATCATAACCAATTTGTGCAACAAAAAATTGGTATTGTGCAATGATAAAACAGTGAAAGTGTGCAGTAATAAAACGTATTCTCGTGACCTTTGCAACAAGTGTCTTTGATTGAACAATCAACTGACAATCATCACTAACAATTACTCATCAATGCTCATTTAGGTAACTTCGCAGAAGACGCGAAATTTAAGGGCGTGGTCAGATAACACTTCGTAAGGGATCCGCCCAATACATTCTATTTTCAGCAAACGTGCAGCGATAACTTCTCCTTGTAGTTAGGTACTGAAGTGCAGCTATAGCCAAACAAGATTACAAAATTGACAACACAGTAAATATGTACTCTTTTTAGCTAAACTTGCCAAGAAAGCCACTTGAAATACTGCACAATCAGTCAGTTGTTGACCGAGCCAAATCCATTGTAAACCCGAATTGATTCGATGATGGTCAAGTTTCAACCACGGACGCAAGTAGGTGAAGCTCTATTAGGTTTCAAAGTCCGAATTAACAAGTATAGATTTCTGTGGGAGTAATTTAGTTGAAGGTCTGTTTAGCATTTGGACTTAAGTCCAAGAAAGATTTCCGTGACACAATTTGGTAATGATTGTCAGCAGCCATTCATAATGCAAGCGACATGTGCTTTTTGGCTGATCGACCTCATATGATCAATATATGCAACACAAAGTCCTATATACTAAGTAGTTTTTCAAATCAGGGGTACTTTGGAGGGACAAAGATGTTTTGATTGACACTTAATAAAGCAATGAGTCTAACAAGCGACGGAGGTCCCCTCAAACTTTTCACAGTCCGCCTAAGACTTTTCGCGGTCCCCCAAGGAACCGCGAACCCCAGTTTGGTAAACACTGCTCTATGGGAAATCTAAGTTTTTAGTTTTCAAGTCCAGTGTGATTAAAAGGTACACCCTACGAAGTTCGATAAATAAGAGGAAAAGCTCCCTACTAGCATAAAGATATATTGCTGAAGATGATGATATGATGATGATGATGATGATGATGATGATGATGATGATGATGATGATGATGATGATGATGATGATGATGATGATGATGATGATGATGATGGTGATGATAATGATGATGATGATGGTGATGATGGTGATGATGATGATGATGGTGATGATGATGATGGTGATGATGGTGATGATGATACTGATGGTGATGATGATGATGGTGATGATGATGATAATGATGATAGCGGTGGCTAGCCCATGGTTGGAGACCTCCTCGTGGCACAGAGAGACTCTGCCCTTAAGTTGATAGTGATTCATTTCGCGAAGATTCAGAATTGGGGCAGATGTTGACGACCTGTGGCAAACTGTCCAACCAGGCCCCTTCAGTGAAAGTCAGGCACAGCAGCTTCAGGCTGCAGCTCTGATAAGTAACTGTTGGGGTAACAGAGTGGATTGAGTGTAGCCGACTCAATCACCTCTTTTAAACAATTTGAAGGCGACACTGACCTCAGGGTCAGCCTAGGCCCCGTAAGGGGCGCACAGGAACAGACAGACAGACAGACAGATGATAGCGGTGGTGGTGGTGGTGGTGATTATGATGATAATGATGTGATGATAATGATGATGATGGTGGTGGTGGAGATTATGATGATAATGATGGTGACTGATGGCGATTGGTGATGATGACGGTGATGCAGAACAATGGGACCTGAAATTACTCAACTCAGCAAAGTACGAAGTAAGATGACCGTGTTGTTTTTGACAAACATCTCATAACATGATACGACCTTTTGCTGACCTATGGCAAATATTATCCCACTTGGTCTGGAACAAAGGTTAAAGGCTTCCTACAAACAATAACCATATTAAGATACAAATCATATTACGAAATATCTTTACTACAATGCTTTTATTCGTTCTTACAGGATCGGTTCTAATCAAAAGGGCAGCACACATAGCCTAACATTGAAAAGGGGGAGACTGCCGATGTGTTTCAGTGACAAGATGTGATCCTGACATTGCCAGCGCCACTTTGCTAGGTCATGCAATACACGTTTTTCATTTAAGAAGAAAATTTTTGGCCCTGCAAAGAAACTCTCCTAGCTTTGTTATGATTTCAGTACCAAGAGTTTCTCAAGATTTGATTAGCAGGAATACCTGCGCTCGTGTAACACTGCAGTGTGACACGGTAGGCACTACACAAATACAGCACAAATATACATTGATTTTCTAAGGAAATATGTCCAAATTAAACAAAAAAGATAACGGGCCTGCATGAAAATTGGCATTTCTAATTTTTGTAAGTCTCAAAAATCCAGTAATGAACTTTACTAACTTTTTGAGCAGTCGAGTACTGTTCTCGCATAAAAAACGTGTATGGAGTGATGCTGCAAATGATATGAAAACTAAGGCTGCTACTCGTAGGTCGCGTAAGGAAAGCCCTGTTGCTAATGAACCAAATTCTCCTTAATCAAGGCTCACTCGAATAGTTTACTGACATATGAGCAATGGGCTAAGAGTTTAGCACTAACCACTGCTCCAAAGTGGTCGGGCAAAACTGGGTCATTCAGAGGTCTGTCAGTAAGAAGGGAAAATTCTTACAAACAGCTAATCACGTGAACGTCCCTTGAAAACACAACGTATATTTCACAACCATTTTGCCTCCCATTTCCGTATCCTTGAACAGATAATGGTGCTATATCAGAAAAGCTAAAGAGAAATCCCGTAAGTACACCACGCAAAAGTGAAAAAGAAAGAATTAATCCAGTGGACTGAAGACATGATGACTTCACACAGTATAACACAGAGTATTCTAATTGTGCCACATTTTAGAATAAGACGTCAACACTATGAACTGAAGTCATATTCCCTCAATAGCAGAGTATTATTTTAGTAGGATAACTCTGTATTCCGAAGAGTAGCTATTCATAGTTATCGCCTGAAACTCTGGAACCAACCAGGTATTGCGGGGATGCAACTTCGAACGGTTAGCGAAGGCCAGCAACTAAAAACAGGTATGATATAGGGAAAATGTGTGCTTCTGGTGGTTGAGGCCAAACGCAGCCATTCAGTGGTGGCAAAACTTCAAATGTCAAAATAGACATTTCAAGAAAGTAAAGGAACTTTGAGCTTCATAGCGTCAGTCAGCAGCACTACATATTTATTGTCAACCAGCCAAGCACAGAACTCTGGAGATATCAAGTCTTCATAAATAGGAATCCAAGAGATTGACACATGGGTGGGTGGGAGAAACTGGATGGTAATCCACTAGTTTTCCTCAGTTAACCTCTCTACTGCGGGGGTGAGAGAAAATTGGGAAAGTAGCAAAGCAGCATCTGGAAGGCCCGAAGTAAGTCAGGTATCAACCAACTTGAATGTTTTACTTATGAAGCAGTTAACCGTCAGACAACAAAACTGTACTTTGCTTCCTCAAATTAATATGCAACATTGGATTTGCATAACTTCATTTGGTTTTCCTTGATTCTCAGTGTGAACATCACAGGTTTGCAAGTTACTTCATGACGCATTAACTTCCTAAATGTTGAGCATGTTCAGCAAGGAAATTGGCAGCAAACTCTCACCCAGCGTGCATATGATACGGCAAAGTAGCTCCAGGTTAAATCTCTGATGCTTCAAGTATCTATGGGCGCCAGGTCAGGCTCAAACTGTCACTCAGCATGTTAAATAGAATCTGCTAGTTGTACTGGTACTTAAGGATACGTTCAGTTGGCATTCAGAGCTAGTCTGTTCATCTGACTATCATCTGTTTATCCTATTCCATGCTGTTTAGTTCCAGTAAGAACATTCTCAAGTTTCGTGGTATATCAAATTGCCAAACATCCTCGGGTTTGTCGATCGATCTCATTATAACCTTTCTGCAGTGGTCCATTAAACTGATGTTTCGCTGCAACGGATGCTCTAACTTCAAAGGTACGATCTTGGCGCTATCCCCTGCTTTACGATGAACCATGACTAATTGCTCCTGTTCTTTCGTATCCATAAGTCTTTCTATAAGCATTATCAGAGTTGGTTCTCTGGGCTGTACCTTGTCATCATGACACAGTCCGAACAGCCCATTTTTGCAGTGTACCCTCGCGTTCCCCACCACGCCCCCAACTTTGTAAGTCAAAGAAAATGCATACCCAGCCGTCTCGCTCTTGCGAACCAGAAATGTCCCATCTGGACAGAGTTTGATTATCGACGTTGCACTTTCACAGCCTATCTGCGGCCAGTACCATGGTACAGTTGATAAAACATACTTGTCCTCCACGAACTTCAATGTGTGTTTGCAAACGTTCTGTCCTTCAATTGACATACATTCCGACCCTGGATGGTGGATTCTGCTCTGTGGTAAATACCTTCGATGTCGAACAAGATTTTTGATGGTCTTTTTCAGCTTTTTCAACTTTACGTTCATTGTATCGACCTGACGCAACTCGAGCATAAATAGACTGGGCACACTGCAGTGATCGGCGTAAATTTATACCCAATATGGGAATCCCCATGGACACATGAGCTATTTTGGGTCAATGTAATATATCGGACCTGATGGTTGGAGACCACTTCTAGTCAGCAAGAAGTGGTCAAAACAAAATAGACGCAAAGGAGACCTAAAGACGACAAAGGTTAACCCTGAACAATCCTGATACTTTCACACAAAGAACTCAGGTGGTAATCCGGAAAATGGTCGAATAAAACTGACAGATACTAAATGCATTAAGAATCCCTTTTGAGACCATCTTGCATTTTGAATATTGACTAAGTCAGTTTACATATATTTCTAAAACTTTTGCCGTCAAAGTTCCTTATAGTTGAAGTCCTTTGGTAAAAACGTGTCGCAGTTCAATATGTTTGAAGACACTAGAAGTACACAGCTTTTTTTGAATAAGAATACCTAATTTTTGCTGAGCCTCAATATTCTTTTAAATGCTGTTGATTTTGAGCCTAAGAATATTCTTAAATTTTAGTGATTTTGAGCATTAATACTCATATAGACTATATTTTTATTATTAAAAGTATGCAACTGACAATCCGTAGAGAGTTGCTGAGTCACATAATCAACTGCGCATAACAGTGTAATAACTCAAAGATCCTATGAAACTTACACGTGTTTTGTTTCCTAAAAGAATTCAAATGGGTAAAAAATCTAAGCCTTGATGAAGCATGAGCTTTGCATTATTCCTAACTTAGTCTTAAAACCAAACGGTTTTGAGCCTTGATATTCCTATAGACCAGGGGTGGGCAAACTTTTCAGTGCAAGGGCCATATTCACAAATTCTAAGTCTTTCAAGGACCGCATAGTATGTTGCCAAATATTTTCTCAAGACACAGAGTGGTATATAAGCACTGAAACACATATATTTGGAAAATGAAGTCACGTAATGACTAACTGTTATGAAAAGGACAATGTCAATGAGAATGTCATAAACGAAAGGACAATGTCATAAATGAAGTTATTTTTGCTTCCTAACAGTTTTTGGCGGGCCGCAAAAAAGCACTTGGCGGGCCGTAGTTTGCCCATCTCTGCTATAGACTATATTCTTCGAAACTAAGTGTAGAAGGATCATGGCATGCGCATGCGCAGCGTTTATTGTCACTACGAATGGAGAGTTTACAAGAACAGCTAGCAAACCAAAAGCTTCCTGAAAGCCTCTTTCGATTAAAAGGGTGTTTTGAAGCGTAGTGACATCGCAAGACCGTAAGCGGCAAAGCATTCAGTGAATTTCGGCTATGCGTGTCTTTGTCATTATGAAGCGTCGACTTTGAATGTACTGTATACGTTTTGACTTCTAATTGGTAGCAATTGGTCGGTGGAAGGAAATTGAAGTACAAAGGCATACAAAGATTGATCGCCGGTTGCAAAATTTCCTGCACGTAGGGAAGTACCATGGGAAGTACCCTCTACCAAGTAGTTGTATTGATAAAGGCCGAGGACGGACCTATAAATATGATTATTACCAACCAGGGATGTTGTATAGTGTTTCTTTCTGACAACAAAGGGACTCGTTCAAACGTGCCCAAATAAACAATAGATTGCATGATATGATTCAATAATAGGTAAACAATAAGGAACAATACGGGGATGCCAATATAGATAAAGACAAGGCCAGTTAGAGCTGGTAAGCTACACAGAATTGGATCAGATTGGAGTGGTGAGTAGCAGGCATTCGCGTTTTTCTACCAAACATACACAACTGCGTCCAAACATTGGATTCTGCTTTACAGGTCAACGGATGCAATGATGAAAAAAATACGACATCTGATATCAGTAACACTATCTTCTCTATTCGGACATATCACACCAAAATGGGAACTGGAAGCTGGAAAACAAAAGTGCAAACAGCGAACATTTATGGAACTTTGTGGAACCTCGCAATTTTTCTGGCCAAATATTACCCGTGAGAATGTTGAGTTGGCCCTACGAGATAGACCTGATGGAACATTTCTTGTAAAGAGTACATACAATGGACCGCACGAGACAATGGAACTTTGCTACAAAAGGGAGGGAGATATAATGACGATGTTTATTGAGTTCAATGAAAGAGGGTTTAGCCTGGATCACAGCAATACAAATCTGCCAAGAGACAAATCTCTTGATGGCCTGATTCAAACGCTAATGTCGAAATGCAAAAATCATTCCCTTGTTGTTGCTGACGAAACGAAACAAAATTTTGGACTCGTGAAGCTGAAGTTTCCGCTAAAAAGAAACATCACGCTAATGGATCATTGTAGGAAGGCCGTTTTGTCGTCACATCCGTGCATTGAATCACTGGACTTGCCAAGGGAGTTAACTACATTTCTCGTGGGCGAGAGGCAAGTTCTTCCTGTCCAGGACAGACCGTGCATGTGAGTCGTTAATAGCCTCTCTTGCAAACATAAGCTCTAAAAGTACCCCTTTGACCAATGTACGTATTTAGACGCGTTCTTCGTATCACTGCACAATATCAAATAGCTTTAAGCAAATTCTTCGATTTCTTTGTGGAGACAATGTATACATACATATGATCGTTGCTAGATGCTTGTTAAAAATAGAGGAAGCATATCGCAAGTAAACCTGATCTTAACTTCCATACTGTATAGGCAATTCCGCACAACATGGAGAACCGCAAAATCGCCAGGATCATAAGGGGGGGGGGGGGAGAGGAGGGAATGGGATATAATAGCAGAGTATGTGTAAAGATGGATATATTTCAAAAAATGTATCAGATTTGAGAATAGTTTTACAGTTGAGTTTTATCAGTAGAGTATTTTTATATAAATTTGTATTGCAATTGGATTTAAAACATTTGACTTCTCTCAGACAAAAACAGCAAAAACCATCCCTCAGGCGCAGTTCAATTGTCTATTCTATCCCTATTTGATGTTAATTTTAGTCTCATAAGATATCCATGTCGTAAAGAGAATACAGACTTTCAATACAAACGATATAGTAACAATACACTATCAGTTCAATCCTCGTCATTATATGAAACGTCACATAGTTACTGGAAGGTCCAAGGGAAACCATAGTCAGGTTGAAGTCGCATCTTATTATATATTTCCGTTAACCTTTCAGTTGATAACAGACTTTCATACTAGAGAATGTCGGACAAAAACGGACCTTCAGTATGCTAAAAATGTTCCCGAGTATTTTATTTTCACTACTTTCCTCAGCAATACTTTCTTGGTATTTTTAACAATTCTAAATTGTAATATATATGAAGAAAATATCATGAGAATTAGAGACTGCTTCTTTATGTATATATTTATTTTGATAAAGTATCATGAAATATAAGAGAAATGGTTTATTTTCTGACTGATAATCCTAAACGTTCTGGGAAGCAATTTCAAGTTGTTAAGAGCTAGCAGGCTAGTTGTTGTAAGAAATATATGGAATAAAAAAACCACATGTTCAGTTGCAAGGGCATTGTGGAACCTAAATTGCCACTCAAACAGGACTTACATCAATAGCCATGAAAAATGAGCTTTTGAAACCAGGCACTTATCTTGTTCAACCACATGGAGTAATATACTGAGGAGCCGTCTCATATCTAACTTCAAAATAGACTGAAAAATGCCAAAATAAATTGCAAAAAAGATTGACAAGGGAAAGATATAAAGATTGCAATTGACTGTGGTCACAATTTTCAAACCTCAAAAATTTTTACAGTTCCATCATCACTGGCAGAGGCAATTTTCTGGCCATCTTTAGTTATTTTAAAATCAAGAATTGCATCTCTATGTCCACACCATTGTTTAAGACACTCTCCAGATCGTATATCCCAAAGTCTAATAACCCCATCAAGGGCACCAGTAAAAACATGATACACTACAGATGGGCCCAATGCCAGCTTTGTGACACCGGCACCTATTGGGTGCCTACATTCGTGCCTTAGTCTCTGAGCTGAAATATCCCAAACTGCCAGTACACCGGAGAGCGAACCACTCAGGACATAAAGTGTGTCATTTGAGAAAGAGACACATTCCACACTTGTACTTTCACCATCCTCATTTCCATGTGGAAATCCTGCATCAAATGAAGTAAGAATTTTCCCATTGCTTGCATGTATAACTTTTACTTTTGCATCATATGAACCAGAAACTAACAACGAACTACTAAAACAGCTTGCAACACAATTCACTGTATCCTCATGTCCATGGTCACCTTTCAAGCAAAACAGCTGTGCAGTTGTTTTCAAATCCCATAGGACAAGATTTCCATTCTCATAACCTGCAAATAACTGCTTCCCATTTGGTAGAACACAGCCAGCAGTGGTTTTCTGGCCACTTCCAGGCAATATTTTACAGTCTCCGCTTGGTACAGTCATGTAAATGTCCCCATCAACAGTGCCAATAAACAGAACAATGGCTACAGGGTGCCAAGATAACCATTCAATGTCAGAGAAGTCAAAGTTCCATTTCAAGGAATAATCAGAAGCTGTCCACACCTGTACAGTCCCACTCATATCTGCAGTGACAAAATACTTTCCATTATTACTAAATTCAGCAAACGTGACAGAATCCTTGTGACCTGATATTTCTTTCACTACCTCAGAACTCTGAAGGCTCCATACAAATGCTTTGTCATCCTCACCACCTAGGAATATGCAAACAATACTAAGTACAGTCTCTGAAAATCAGCAGTTATGATAAAGGGTTACCCTCCTAAAAGTAACATATTTCAAATGAAACAAAATGGAATAAACAATGCTGGGATAAGTGGCAGATTGTGAACCCATGCGGGTACTCCCTACTTCTCTATATGGTGGAGGGCCCATATCAGTATTTGGGGTTTAGGACTTCACAAAAAAATAATAGCTGGGATCTATGAACAGCTTTAAAAAAGTCGATATTTGGGGCCTGAGAATTACAGCATAAGAAAAACTCAATATGTGGGGTCTGAGAACTGATAATGACACCCTCATATCTTGGTGATTTATTGTTTCGGGTGATATGGGATTGAAGATGTGAAGTTGTGATATTCAACAAAAGCTTATGGAAGCGGAAGTCCAAAATATGTTATAATAGGTAGGGTCTCAACATTATGAGACTCAATATTTGGGTTTCCTCAAAACTGTGACTCAATATTTGGGAGTCAGCAACAAATTTTTGACATGGACCCCCCATATATAGAGATGTAGGGAGTACCCCTTGGGATTGTGAGCAGCAGATATTTTTTTCTCAGCTGGTTAAGTTGGGAAAGGCTGAGGACTAGAGCAAAACCCCTATAAAGAAGGAAAGAGGCTAAGTAGAGAGGGAGACAGATCAAGTCTATTGATTTTAGGCTTTAAAGAAGAAAAGTTGTAGGATTCTGTGAAGGAAGAGGGAGGTAAGACATTTCTAGTAATTGACAAAAATACAGCTACAAAATAAATAATATAAACTTTGGCTACATATATAAGATTACAATAATCTATAATCTAAATAGCTAAATTCTGAAGGTGTTGACATCAATGAAAAAAGTATGTTGCAAAGTAAAATAAGTAAAACCAGGGGAAATTTGAAGGACTTAATACACAGGAAGTATGCAACCACAATGAATACATAACAAGGAGTTTTTAGGGCTATATGGAGAACATATTGGCAAAGTAGAGATTTATACCACAATCATTTGATAGACAGTGCTGCACAGCATTCTTTCTTACATTTTTCAATGCTATAAAGAAATCCAAACTCTTTTGTATTCAAAGTTGCACGCCTCATTTCAATACCCAATAGACTCCTTTCAATCTTGCCCTCCTTCATACCAGCAGATCACAACTATTATTTGAAACATGAAATCATCTTGTTCTCCTTGTCTAATAGATTAAATTTCTATAATTAGTTTCAAGTGCTGTCCTTATTTAAGGACCTATATAACAGAAATTATCAAGGTGGTCTGGTCTTCTGTTACTCATCCAAATGAATGGAAAAGCCTGCCCTGTTCTTGCTCATAAAAAAGGGACATGTGTGAACCATTGAATTTCCATCCAATCACACTGGTATCCATTCCACTCGAGATATTTACATCAGCTCTTCAAAATTCTATCTTTGATTTTCTGAGCACAAACAATTACATTGAGCATGGAATAGAAAAGGGCTTTATACCAAAATTGTCAGGAACTTTAGAGTACACCTCTTTTGTGGCTCCTATCATCAATAGAGCACAAGCCAGACAGTGGTCCCTAGTCACTACACAGCACTATTTGACCTCATAAATGCCTTTGGCAAAGTTCATCATAATCTAATATGAAAAGTTCTCCAATACCATAATATCCCTAATCACATTTAAACATTTAAAACTACTTTTCCAACAATTGCCAAGACTTTTCAACCTTTTTATCTTAACGTGTATTGTAGACTTTCCTAGATATGAGCCTAAGCACTATATTACTTTGCCAAATTTTAGCTAGGGAGATGGATTTTATGCCACCCTGGAGGGTAAAATTTGAAAAATTCTCTGTCGCGTCGGACCCAACCGAGGTGGGTCCTCCTGTGTCACTATCAAAGATGATCTACTTCCAGGTATTAATATATTACCGATCCCCCCTGTAAATGAGCGTAAATTTTCTCAAGATTCAGATCTCTTATAATCTAAACAAGGAGTAAATTTAATTTGGTATCCTTTCCGTTATACAGCTGATTTATGTAGCTCCTTCATCGGGACTAGCCCCCTGTCAGGGAAATCCTGGCGCCACCCTGTTTGTTTAACGTAGACCTACCTGAAATAGCCAAAGTTTCATCTATTGGGTTTAATGAGACGCAGAACACTGATCCACTGTGCCTCTGAAGGGACAACTGAGAGTCATCTTCGATTTCCATATCGTCATTTACTTGTATTTCATCTTCATCGCAAGCATCTTGACCGTTATTATATTCTCCAACTTCATCATTTAGGCCATCTTGCAGGTCCAAGTCGCCGACACCTTCGTCCAATCCATCACCTTCTTCCAGCTCTATGATTTCAATTGCATCACCTGCATCCAATTGTTCCTCGCCTGTAACATCTTCCTCTGTTTGGGGAGGAGATGGTGGATTTCCCTCCATTTGTCAGATAATAACTTTCAACGCTAACTCCTACTTCTCAACATGTTTAACAGACAACGTGAGCGAGGGCAGCTGCTTTGCCTCGAATCCATCTTCTATTCGGGACATATTTCCTGATCCAGAATGTCCAGAACAGAAATCCGGAACAGTCCGGCTACTAACATGACAAAATGACGGCCCTTTAACGAAGACGAGAGTTCCAAACTTGGGCCATCTTTGCTTGGACAAAGCAGAGACAAACAGGGGCCTGCCGAAGTGTGTGGTGTGACACAGAGTATGACACCCCTACTTTTGCAGAAGCTATTGGTAATTTTTGACTTTGTTGTAAGAGTTGGGATAACAATCATGGCTTGTCGATAAGTTTGGGAAGAAGTAAATGTAAGACTGACTATTTGCATTTATATTGCTGTTGCTTTACAGGATAGACATTACTAACAATAATGGTAATTGTTGAATTGTCTATCCTGTTTAAAAATTCGCATTATTTATTTATTTATATATTTATTTATTTATACAATACAATACAATACAATTTACGCATCACAATACCTACAACTGCTTTACAATACATATACGATCACTGGTGCTTTTAGCCTTTGGTTTGAACTCACTGAGGAAGTTGCCGAAGGGGACCAAAAATTTTGAGATAAACGAACAAAATAAAGTGTAAGTTTATTTAATACTTATGACTTTTGTAATGTACTCCATATAGGTATGAAACTACCTAAATACAACTTATTTTATAGTACTGCTAAGACAACACCATGGGGATCAAAAGACTATGGCTTTCCCATGGTCTTACGTAGAAAAGAAAGACTTTAATTGCATACGTTTAACACAAATGCTACACGAAGGAAAGAAACACGAGACAAATATCTAGCAGGAATCCGTTAAACGTAGCATTCAGGTTAGGGCTGTTTAGCATTGAATTTAGCATAGACGCATTATTCATCATGTCACGTGTATCCGCATCTGGCTATATATTTCAGTTCACCTTTCGGTCGTTATCCGACGTTTCATACTCTGGCGAGTGTCGGACGAAAAAAGCTTTCAGTATGCTAAAAGAATGTTCCAGCTTTTTCGTGCTATAGTGAAGTTAGCATTTTATGTCTTGTTGTATTGTAAAACGTGTGAGTATTTCTTTAGGTGGCTTTTGATTCTTTTTATCTTTATTCGTAATTAGCTATAGAATTGCGAGTGTTATCCATACTGTGAACTAGATGACATTGTGCCTTTCCCCGACATAAATGTCGCATGTAATTAAAGTTCGGTTTGATTAGAATTCGATGTCTTGTTATAGAAAAAGAACTGGTTGGGAATAGGCTTTTAAATATCATTAGACAATAGACCGCTACAAAATTTGTTTATTTCTTGTCAAATACCACAAGTCAGGCCCGGCACTACTAAAAAGAAAGTGAGTGGGGGCTGGCAAATTGACGGAGGCTGAAGCTACCCCAGCTTCCTAACATTACTGTGCACCAACTCCTACGTGATTTGAGTTGGACTTTTAGTTGAAACCCACTAGCACAATGAATGTGTATTAAACTATGGTATAGTTGTGGAAATTGGCTGTTTCTCGATGTAGTTTTGCACTTTGATCTGTCTTGTTCTCCCCTCAATCACCTGGTTAACGGCAGTCTCTTTGAATGTAAAATAACATAAGATGCCAAAAAGTAATCCCATGCTGTAACTGCTAAGCTCGTGCCTAGTCAGGAGAACTGTGACAAATTTAGTTCCTTTGGGGGAAGAGAACAATCAAAATTTACCATGATTAAAAAACACTTTCGGTGTAACTCTGTCCCGCAACATAATACCAATTTTACAATGCCGGCAGTTAAGCTGGTCCGGAATCATTGCCCGGGATTACCTTGTTTCGAAACAGAGGCTTCAGTATTTACATCCGAAGTGGAACCGAAGTCACAAAAAGAAGTTAGTCTTCTAAACACTTACGACATGATGGTTGAGGATCAAAGTCGACAACTTTGCCACTTAAGTATGAGAATAACTCGCTAGATCTTTACCTGAATCTTTAACCGCAATGATATTTTCATCAGCCATCAGGTGCAAGCTCCAACGCTCGTCACGAGGATATTGAAGCAGAGCTTCATAATACTATATTTGAAAGGTAGAGAGTCAATGTATGTAAACTAATAGGGCAAGAATGGGGTGCAGTTTTTGCAAGTCATTTTGGAGGAATGCTGAGAACCGAAAGTTTGCTGCGGGGATTGTGGTCTTGCTCATAGTTGTTCTTTTATGGGTTGGATCAGCTGAACTTACACAGGTAGGCACAAGCCATCCCCCAGTGGGCTATCTCGTTTACGAGCGGTTTTTGGTTGTTTTGTTTTGCAAGAACCGAATATTCCCTTGTAATTGGTTACTATTCCAGGTCGTGATAGCAGGATTGGTTATGGATTTCCCTTTCATTGCGACATATATTATTAATAATGAATGCCAGAAATAGCCACTGAAGCAGCAGAACCCAGGAGCAGAACTATGTTTTATACTTTCAATCAATGAATACGAGTGCACGAGGGTGAAATCAAACCCTTCTCACCATTTGATAGATAAACTTATGTCAGTCATAATTCAGCTATACTTTTGAGAATTCACATGGTACATCTGTGGTATAAAATTCCCATAACAGATAAAGCTAGGTGACAAAATGAAATTACAAGTGAATATCAAAACCAACTGGATGTGCACATTGAGGAATTGATTTAGGGAAGAGCACTCTCACTACAAAAGATAATCAAGAAGAGAGCATCCTGCACTTTCTGAAAAACTTTATGTTGAAGGAGGAAGTTATTAGAATTGATTGATTTAAGATAAATTGACTTCTAGAATTTATACACTCAACAGCCAAGAAACTGTCAATTGATGACAGGAAGTCATTAATGTAGGACCTTGTCTGATATTGATAATTGCTGTGAAGATTTAAAATATTATCTTTTATTTATCATAAAAATATCAGCCTTTTAAGCCTTCCAGAATGTTGTGGATTGCGCATGTCTCACGCAATATGCGTGAGACTTGGAAGGTCTTATATGTGAATACTTTCATAAGTTTGGGATCTGGTGTAACCTACCCTGCCCCCCTCATGGTGTCCCTGTATGTTAGGCAAAACTAAGAAGCTCATAGATTTCACACCAAATTGCCTCATGTTGTTTATGAATATCTGACACTGACAATATTTGTGAGAACTTACTGCTGTTTTTTTAATAGCTGTAGAATGCTATATCACTTTTCTCAATTATTGAATCTCTGTTGTAGTATATATTCAAAAATGAATCCTTTGACAAGCCATTTTTTACCACATACACAAAAACAATTCTGTTCATGGTTTACTTTGTTGGGTTCCTGTTCTATAAACCGTGGCAGTTTCAGTGTGGGTTGTGTATCATGCAAGTAAAACCTCATCAGACTAAGAAGCAGAGTAGCATTATCCGGGAGGTATGTTTACTTGTTTACTTTCAAGTACTTAACAAAGCATTCAACTAGGTACTACATCAATTGTTTCGCTTATGCACACCCTACCAAGTTTTACTATCTAATCTACAGATTCTATCCCACATATAATTAGTCATTAATTATAGGAAGCTATCAGCTGTGGAATGTCTTACGTTCCTTTCCTGTTCCAAATCCTATAGTTTGTCATCTGTCAAGTATGAAATCAACCAGCCTGATCTTTTCTCCCTCTTTGCCTACCCTTTCTCTTTCTTCCTTTGGTGGGGGCCTTGCTATAGGCCTCAGGGCCTTTCCCCAATGTTCCTTAACAGAAATATGAACAGCTTTTGTAGAGAGGTTTCAAAGTATTTTTCTGTGTAATTTTATGTTTGTTGTGACAACTATCTGAGCTTTTCTTCAAAGTTGCATGCCTGAGTGGCCATAAAGCAGGGAAATGTTTGCAGATTCAACTATCTGCGCTTTTCTTCAAAGTGACATACCAGAGTGTTTATGAAGCAAGGCAATGTTTACAGATTATAGGTTATAGGCCATGTGACTTATTTGCAATATCAGTATTGGAATTTCCCATTGCATGAAAAATGGTATTTGTGTAAAAATGCTATTTGCTCCAAAGCAGTAAATGTCTTTTTACTCTAATATATGTACTTCAAACAATTTAGAGGGTAACTTTGATATGATTCTCATTGGAATATCCTTTGACTTATTGGCAGGAATCTTCTGAAAGTAGCTCATTGGGCCCAGATTTAAAAAAGTTTGAGTACAATTCAAATTATTCATCCAGGTCTAGCTCACCCACTCAGAATCCCTTGCTGGTAAGTTTCCAAGAATGAATTTGTCTTAGAAATCTGTTTTGTGCAGCATTTTATCTATAGAAGTTTTTCCATTCAATCAATATTATTATCTGTAGTTTGACTAATATTTGGTACTGTCTGTTATTACCTTCATTAAAGAAGTACAATTCACATAGTTTTTCAAGTAAGTTTTGACCCAGATGGAAACTCACTGTTCTAGGAGGCTCTTTATTAGTACTGTTTAGAGAATTATAATTATAATAGAATAGACTTTCACCATGCAGTTATATTTCTTTTTTTGTATCACAGACTGAGCCAATGTATGAGAATATGACAGATGATGACCTTAGTACAACTGGAAGTGAAATAGATATTGCAGATAGAGGTAAATCTCATAGCATGTCAGTATTCCAAAGGGTGCAAGAAATCCCTGAAATGAAGTCAATTGTTTTCTTTGTTAAATTTACTGGATTATTATTCTATTAAAGGAGGCAGAGGACAGGGGTAGCTGTAGCCCCCAGTTGCACAGAAATCTATTTCATTTGGGCAATTTCTTCAGAAAGGACAATAGTTTTTCCCAAAAATGGCTGCAGATTAGTAGGGCTAGATAACAACTCATTTGTGATTCAGACAGATAATTAACAGCCTCCCTAAATGTAATGCCCCATGATGCCCAGGGCTATTAGGTCTTTCATTGAACTATACTGGAATTTTTCATCCTCATCATCCCAATATATCTCCTCTTCCACAGTGCTGCAAAATTTAATTCAGTTAATTTTTCATATTATTGATGTCTTTGTTGTAGTAATTATTTTGTCAAGATAGTTTTGATAGGAGTCTCAATAAAGATATTCTTCTTATACCTGTCAGTATTTTGCACCAAGATTGTAACTGTCAAATAGCTTTAAGTATCATAAGATTTAAGGCCACAATTGTGTATTTTCTAGTTCCATAAACTCAAAAAGTTCAAAAATATGATTTCTTGTTATGAAGATACTTTAATTGGTATCTTCATCAGTATTGATTATTAACATTAGCGTTTATTAAAAGATATATTATTTCTATTATTTTCAAGCTAGAAGACGTGTCAGATTCAATAAAATAAGAGAGATCAGACATTTGTCAGGTAGAGCATAAATTTTCTGCTTTCATCACTTACTGAGATATCTACATATGTATATAAGTACTTATATTCACTAACTCATTTGTGGTTTTATGACCAGCTAGAATATGAAAGATAGTTGCAACTAAACTTTATCAAAATCTAGGATGGGTTTTGTTAGAAAGCTGCTACATAGTGTCATGTGTAAGTGGTAGGTCAGCTTGTATATCATGTATTTTATCTTATAAATGCTGCCTGCCATTAAATGTCCTGTCTTGAGAAGCTTTGTTCACTAGAAAACTAGCCGAGCAAGAAATGACAATTGGCTGCCATTTATCAAGAAATTCTTCCACATATCCCTCCTGGCATTCTTTAGTATTTTTCATACTGTCAACACATTGTGAGCTTTAAGCATTGATCAGGCAATCCAACAGTTTACCTAACATTTGACCCAAATTTTTTATGCTATGTTTGATGATGTTTAGTGTGGGGGTGGTCAAACAGTCCATCATTTCACTACTAGTTGAAGGCAGTAAAATGTTTTATGCAATGTTGGCTTGTTTTTTATCTGAAGCTAATTCCATGTAATATCATTGAGTGCAATGTTGGGTGACTGACTGAACATCTGAACATGGTCAGATGATCCAACATTTCACTCAATATTTATGTTCTGTGAATTTTGGGTGAAATGTTGATCTTTTGTTTTGCCTTTTTTGGGAAGGAAAATATTGTTCGAAATCTGTTTTTATTTGATTTTTACATATTAGTAAATAACACCCCTTGATAAACACCACCCTCTATTGAATGCCACACCAAATTTAAAAAGTCTGTTGGTACTACAGAACTTCACTATAGCACTAAAAAGCGGGAACATTCTTTTAGCATACTGAAAGCTATTTTCGTCTGACACTCGTCAGAGTATGAAACGCCGGATATCGACCGAAAGCTGAACCGAAAGGTGAGCCGAAAGGTGCATCTGGCTATATATTTCGGTTCACCTTTCGGTCGCTATCCGGCGTTTCATACTCTGACGAGTGTCAGACGAAAATAGCTTTCAGTATGCTAAAAGAATGTTCCCGCTTTTTCGTGCTATAGTAACTTTTAAAATTGACCCATACACATAGGGGATTGGTATTTTTGTGTTATTGATGTAAAATTAACTGTTAGTAATTGACGGTTGTTAAATTTCTAAAAGTGATTTACTTATTTTCAGGGAGAGACTATGAAGCTTCTCTACTATCACGTCTCTCTTACTCAAGTTTGGAAGAGTTTCAAGAGGTGCTGAACATGATTAGCAATAGAGTACCATTCACGGATACAATCAAATTGGCTTTGATGTTCTGTGTTCTGGTGAGATCAGATATCAATTTGTAGATTGTACCAGGATTTTTTCTTTTTGCTGTCAGGAGTATGTTATTAGATAAATGAATCAATCCTATCTATGGTTATGTTTTAGTCATGTTTATGTCTTAATTCTGGTTTACGTTTGGCTTGTCGACATATAGTTGCGTCTTAATTTTGGTTGTGTACATCGAAATGGCCTTGTCAATATAATGAAAATTCCAATAACCATCCTGGCAATGTTTTTCATTATGGTTCTGTTACTGAAGTTTATAATCAAGCTGTGCTTTCCAGATACTATTTCACTTTCAGAATATTGTCAGAAAATGCTTACCCCAATTTTGTGTAGGTACATACATCATACCTGTCAAGTTTCATTGTTAAAAATGAGTGAGTAGGAGCGGCACCAGCCACATCAAATGGAGGGCGATAGACCACGCCCGATTGGACTACACTCATTGGTACAGTGTACAATAAAATTTGCAAACGGCATGGTTCTACTGCTTTGTCGACTGAAATTTGAACGAGCCGTTACTGTGAGTGGGAAATCCGCTCAAGAGGGGAATTCCAACGTTTCACAACATTTGTGGAGAATATCAACTGCAGAATATATCTCGTTTTACCATAATTGCGATCACCATAATAGTAGGCAAAAACAGGCAACAGTTTACATTTTCATCTCATTCAAGATCGCAGTCCATCAGCAATCTAAGCGTGGTACAAATTTTCACGAAATGCGTTAAAACTTCCTTTCATGCGTGTGAGTGTGAGAATGTTATGGATTGCGTGTGTCTCACGCAAAATGCGCGAGTCTTGGAAGGTCTGATACATAAATGCTTTCATAAGTTTGGGACCTGGTGTTATCTACCTTGCCCCCTCGTAGTGTCCCGGTATGTTAGGCAAAGCTATGAAGCTCAAAGATTTCACACCAAATTGTCTCATTTCCTCTTGTGGGAAGTGAAAGTGGACTTGTACATCCTTTCGTATGATTGAAATCTACTCGGATTTCACAGAAAAGTGCTCTGCTCGTAGGGGAAATATTGGCCAAAACAAGGAACACAGTATTCGTGAAATCCAACCAGACAAATATGGGAGCAGTGTTTGCCTGAATATAACAAGTCATTGTTTCTTTGTATAGCAGAAAACAGATTCTGTCCTTTCTTCATTATCATTTATCTGTGCCTACCTATGCATTAGTTAAATCCAGCATGCCCATTTTAGTATTGATGATTGCTGAGAATTCTTTGGCAACTTATTTACTTATATTCCTCTCGCTGTTCGTAGCTTTTCCAAGGTAGTTAAGTAGAATGAACATATCATATTTCTATAGGCACCATTTCCCTCAAACTTTCTTTTTCTATAACTTCTTGGTTGATTATAAGAGGTACTCTTCCAGGTATGGATGGGGTGCAAGACAGCTTTGCGGAGGGAAATATCTTGAGTGCTGTTGACAGCTGTGAAGAACAACATGCCCAATAATTTATTCATATTGATCTGTGCGAGTTTTTCAGCTAAATTTTAAAATGTGACTTTTAGATGTTCACCTAATTTCATATTCTTTCCTAGCTCAACTTCATATTTTTCTGGAATATATTTCTTTGTGCATTTCTTATTGCAAAATATTTATCTTACCTTCTTAGTGGATGATTGGTTCATACTTTTACCAAGCTGCTTTATCAGAAACTTCTGCTGCAGCAACCAACATTCTCTCTTCAACATCAGGTAGAATGAAACATCTTAGTATGCATGCATGATTTATTCGTACTTATAACTAACGAATGTATTCCTTAAAGAAGTTTAGTTGAAGATATCCAACAGATTTCTCATCACATGCTTAGGTATTTGTTTTTGGAATGTTTCCAATTTACTTTTAGTTAGGAATTAATCATGTTTTATGAAAAACCGGCGTCATTCTCACCATTTCATGACTCTCGTCCTGCCCAATAATTGCTATCTTCAATTTTGTGTGTACAGTACGTCCTCAATTATCCAAACCTCGATTGTCGGAACCTCGATTATCGGAACCTCGATTATCCGAACCTCGATTATCTGAAGAGCTGATTGATATCATACGGATGTGCTTTTACTCAAGATGCAGTAATTAAATTGTGGGCGGTATGCTCCCGTATGCCCCGTCATAAAACTGCCATGGAGGCCTGTAATACGTGCTTGACATGGCGTAGATTTCAAGAGGCATAAACACAGTTGCATTATTGAATTTACGTGAGAGGACGACTAAGGACCTGTTTACATGGAGGCAGGGTCACCCTCCTAGGAGGGCTATCTTTTTGTTTAGTAAACGCTCAAGGTAGGGTGACTCTAAGTGGAGGGCTATCTCAGTCGACCTCGATTCGATCTTACTGATGTGGCAGACGAATTGTCAGAAGGCATTTGCAAAGAAGTTAAGAATTATGACAAAAACCAAAACTGATAATTGCAACGCCTCATGACAGTTAGTTGCTATTTTAATGATTACGAAGCTTTAAATCATATAGAAGTGCCAAATATATCATTGGAGCTTTCGTGCTCAATCAGAAAGAGACTTAAATGAACTCTGCGAAAAACAATGACAGTTGCAACCACACCATTTTGCTAGCCCTACCCCTAGAGTGGTCCTAGCTTGTCTAATTTGCCTGTAAAGTAGGACTATTGTTTTGGCTCCTAGGAGGGTGACCCTATCTCCATGTAAACAAGCCCTAAAAGGGAAGAAAGCGCCCGAAAGCAAGAAACTATCGATTCTTACTTTAAGTAAACCATTTTGGAAATTTTTTATTATGAATTTTGTATCGATACTTCAGACACTATAGAATAGGTTTGCACACCTTGTTTTTTGATTTTCCTAGAAACATTGGCATCCTCGATTATCCGAGTATTCAGCTTATCCGAACAGCTGTTCCGGAGTTTCATTCTGAGTTGTTCGGGTAATCGAGAATGTACTGTATTTAATTTGCTCCTTTGTTACCTCACAATTTAGCTGGTAGTCAAGAAATTTCATTGCATTTCTTGTAGGTTTTTTCATTTTGATATTTTCTGCAATATTTCTAAACTCTCCGATTGACAAATTTACGTTATCAAAGTTGATTGTCGTCCTGACCAGGTATGTTTAGCTATGTTCTTTTACATACATAAATTTACATAAATATACATAAATACACATAAATATACGTAAATATACATAAATATATATATTTATTTGTATTTATTACTATATATGTCCTGTATATATCTAGTATGTCAGAACTGATGGAGGTTTTTGCCGAAACGTTTTAAAAGTTGGAGTTTTTTTGTAGATAAAGTACTTACCGAGTGTTTTCTCATTGAGTCATTATATATATATATATATATATATATATATATATATATATATATATATATATATATATATATATATATATATATATATATATATATATATATATATATATATATATATATATATATATATGATAGGACAACTATGTTTGGCTACCCCTCCTAGCTCTATGAAAGTAAATGAAAATGAAATGTTTCCCCTTCGATCTTTCAGAAGTTCTTATTTGTGATTTATTCAGAATTGTTTCATCTTTTAGCATCTGTGGTATTGCTTTGGTGTCATATGGAGATCCAAATAATAATGGCTCGGTCAACAAAGGGGCAATATATGCTCTCTTAGGGTCTATCTTGTAAGTCTTGCAGTTAATTATGTACTTAGTATCTGTATATTTCATACTGAATTCGTTCTGTATATCCCATTATCTGCAGTGTATGTACGTAAATAAGTAACTGAGAAAGGAAGTAAGTTTTTTTATACTTCATTTTTAATTGAAATAAACTGCTGTAAACGTGTCCTTATGCACTTTGAATAGCAAATACTAACTATTTTTTGCTATTCAATGTGCATAAGGACGCTTTTATAACATTTTATTTCATTTCTTCATGATTTTTTCAGATTTGTATATATTCTTGCATATATGCTAACTGAGTAATATCTGGACGCGCCCCTGTCATTTTATCAAAGCGAGTGATATGAGAAAAATTATGTAACAATATAACAATATAGCAATATAATATAATCGATATAACAAGAAATATCCTGTCTAAATATACAAGGAGCCATAATAATTTACAATCGTTTTTAGAAACTAAGCTCTCATGGTGGTTTAATTTTTTTTCATGAACAGATCCGGGCCCATTAGCCGTCCTGGCGCTCAGTCCATGTCCGATTTGCTTGTCCAGCCTGTCCGCCCCTACCTCTTTGTAGCCATTGTATATGTTGTAATTGCAAATATCTGGCCGTGTTATCAATCTGTATTTTGCAAGTAGATCCTCCTCAAGATACCTTTCTCTGCGCAGCACACCATGTCTATATTCTTGCGATCTTAAGTTGCCCACTCCTTCATGTTATGGAACAACTCTCTTTCCTTTCCATTCATTTTTTGTCACACGGAGACTGCACACTCGCGATGAACTGCTTTCAATGAAAAGCAGCACTCTTACTTAAGAGTCTTAATTCTCTATTGATCGAAATGAATTCAAACGCAGTAGCGTTGTTAAATATATGTTTCTGATTCGAAAGTATCTTTTAATGTCTACGCAGATACGGTCTGTATCTTGTGCTGCTTACTCGAAAAGTGGGACACGAAAAAACATTAGACATTCCTTTATTTTTCGGTGAGTTATTTCCTTCGTCTTGCACGTGCATTTTTATCATTCGGGAACATATTCACTGTTTCTTCATTAGTGTTCAGTTTGCATACAGTATGATTATCTATGTCATCTTGTTGCAGGCTTTGTTATGGAACAGATTCACTGTTTCTTTCAATAGTGTTCAATTTGCATACAATGCGAGAATATTATTCTGCCTATATGTCATCTTGTTCCAGGGTTTGTTGGATTATTTGCAGCGTTATTGTTTTGGCCATTTTTCTTTATTCTGCATCATACCGGCATTGAGACTTTTGAGCTCCCACCTTCCAAAAGTGCATGGTTTTGTATCATCATGAATGGCGTGTTTGGCACCCTTGTCGCTGAGCTTCTCTGGCTATGGTAGTTGTTTTCAGTTTCGTATTCGATTCCAATGTCAATTTTTCACCTTGCTGTGAATTTTTAATTGTTTTTAAGATTGATATGCATTTTGTCAATGCATGTTTTGTGTTGTATGCTAATGCATTGACTGTGCAGTAGACCTATTGTTCAGGGGTGTACAGAGCTTTCTTAATGAGGGCCAAACACAGAAAAATTAACAGGCAGCCGGGCCACAAACTAAATATGCAAGGTGCACTACTAAATTCAAAATAAGTTAGGTCTGTTATTTGAAATCCATTACAAAGCGTTGCTGCAGGACAATATATCCTAGACTGTGGGCCCGCAGTTGGCCCCCGTAGTTTAGACACTCCTGCTTTAGTTAAATTGTCTGTTAGCACAATAGAATTTCACCTAGCACCCCTCCTGTCACGTGAATTCATCGGCACCTTGTTATATATTTACCTTCACCTTTCGTTTGGTATCTGACGTTTCATACTCTGATGAGTGCCAGATGAAAAAATTACTTTGAATATGCCATGGAATATTTCCATTTTTTCGTGCGTTAAGTGAAGCCTTTAGTTCTTTTGATGCTTTCGTAAAGCCATCTTTTCCAGTATGACATTATACGAGTCATAGAAAATGATGCAGCTCAAATTTTAATGGTGATTCTTTAGTACGACTTGAAAATATTGTCATTGATTAGCGCCAGTCAATGATGAGAAATACTTTTATAATGGCGCGATGTATTTATGAAAATTTTATGTGAATTGTGTCTTTATTTTGTTTACAATGGAGCTGAATGTTAGTATTTACCAGAAGTACTGCTGGAGTTAGTACAACACTATTGAATGAAATGTATTACAGTTGAATGTAGTACAATGGAATATGTTGCAAGTAAGACCTAAAAGATAGCAACAGTACTGTACATTCCAATGGAGTACAGTGCTGCTGAGTACAACATTTGCAAGTGTATTCAATATATGTCGATAAAAGGCAATTTAAGCAACACCCAAGCAACATCCGATAAAGCCTTGAGCCAAGCAGTCTGATATTATGTGCGGAAGTGCATTTTATTAGCGAGGACCGTTGTAATAGCATCCTTTAGGCAGATGGCGTAGTTATTATTATTGAATTTTTTCTAGGGGTTGTTTTCTAACGTCGTCATTGATAGGCACTATGGCCTTGGGGCTTGTTACACCATTCACTGTGCTATGGGACATTGGCATCAATAGGGTATGTTTTACTATAACGTCATCAGTATATTTGTCTATGAATAGCATCAGGGAGGCCTTGGCTCGTTCTGTTTGGTGACTCTCCCAGCTTTTCCTCTATATTCTTATCTGTTACATGTTGATAAAGTAGCTTTGTGTTAGCTATTTTTGTAAAGCGTTTAAAAGCCAATATTTCCTCATTCCTTCTCTGTTTCACTTTCTCACTTTCTCACTAGCCAGGTTACCAATGTGGGCACTAATTCACTATCTCACATGTTTTTCCTCTGTTCACTCACTCACTTACTCACTCACTCACTCATTCACTCATTCATTCATTCATTCATTCATTCATTCATTCATTCATTCATTCATTCACTCATTCACGCTTGAACCCATTCACTCATTCACTCATTCATACCCTCACTTATCACTTACCCTTTCATTCACTCATTCACTCACTGACTCACGCACCCACTCTCTCTCCATCCCTCTCTCCCTCCCGTCCTCACTCACTCACTCACTCATTCACTCACTCACTCATTCACTCATTCATTCACTCACTCACTCACTCACTCACTCACTCACTCACTCACTCACTCACTCACTCACTCACTCACTAATTTCTTCCCTCATTAATTCATTACTCACTCCTTCATATACTCCTTTATTCACTCATTTTCTATTTTTCTCACCTATCTTGTGGTTTCATCCCTACACTGCTTTCGTAGTGCCCTGCTCATATTGTGTTTGATTCTTGTGCTGATTTTAGGTGCTCTTAAAGATCTGTTGTTTCATTTTAGATCAAATTTTCTTGGTTGTTTTTCGGAGGGACTATCCCAGTTTTCTTATCCTTCTTTGGTGTTACCATATTGGGACATTACAAAGACTGGGATCCGGCCTTGAACATTTTGAAGAAGATCTGGCGTGCTTTATGCGGCCGTCAAACTTTGTGAGTATATTTTACACTTTGAAAAGATAAGCTACTGAGGGCTTCGTGATTAGTCTTTGAACAGAAAAGATCCATTTTGTATGTTGATGTGAAGAGTCAGCCGGGGCACTTTTCGGCACGGCGGCACTGTATTGCACAGCATGATGTACAAGTTTTAGGCTAAATAGCTTGTGATGCAGTGTGGATTCAATGCAGCATTCTCTTACTTATTGTAGTGTCAGTGACAGCATCTGTGTTGTCTGTACTCAATAATAGTTGTTGTGTAATAAACGTCCTGAGAAACTTGGAACCTTATGAACATCTGGTCAGAAGGGCAAAATCGGTGAAGAAATTGGTGCTAAATATACATATTTATTATGCGTACATACAACTACGTACGCACAGATAATGCATATAAAATTTGTAATAACATCACCAATAGTACAGACTTGAGTATTGTTTCTTCCAGCTGTTTTTTGCTTCTAACATGTTTAAGCAGACACAACAATTTGGGAACAAATGAAATTGAAATGAGCCAAAATTTAAGAGACAACTCGCCTACATGCAGCATGTGTAACAGATGCTTCTTAAACAAAAAGCGTGTCTAGCACATGATATGCTTATGTTATTTTTAGAGCCTTCTCGTTGGCGCTTTTTTATGTAAGTAACTGTTTTTATCGTAAATCTTATACCTCGCTTCATGTTCTCCAGGGTCGAAGAAAACCACGAGCAAAGAGAATCACTGATTGAAAATGATACGGAAAATACAATTGAAAGTGTGTCTGAAGATCCTGATGGAGTCGAGATAATTTCGTCCTAATGTTTACTTGCAAAGCAATGCGTTTCTGTATTGTCTACTTTCATCATTCTACTTTCAAAGTTTCCAGTTTGTTATTGTCATTGCACCAAAAATTTAGAACATAGTTGTAGGGGGTGGTTTTCTTCACGTTCGGGTTATTACCTTTATTAACCTCGTAATTTTCAACAGAATTATCATCATCATAATCATAATCATCATCATAATCATAATCATCATCATCATCATCATCATCATCATCATCATCATCATCATCATCATCATCATCATCATCATCATCATCATCATCATCATCATCATCATCGACGCTCTCACGTCCTTTCAATTATTAATTTATAGTTAGTTCAAAAGCGAAGCTAGTTTGTGTATTATTTTCTCGAGCGGATGTGTATAAGAGAAGCATAGTAATTTGAACAGCAAGTCTCATATCTTTTCAATTCCATTTTAAATAAGTCATTGCAGACATTACCTTGAAGTATTATTAACTCTCTTACAAAAAACGTCCAAAGATTCCTTCCCCGTTCTTGCTACGTATTTATAAAAAGGAAACTTTAGTGTCAACAGATATCCCATAGATTAATTGTTTAAAAGGGTATAGTAGTTAATTGATGAATGAATTTAATGTCTTGCATAAAGAATGATAGTGAACTGTACATAAAGTATGCTTTGATGATTAACGAACTTATATGGTATAGTTTTTTCAATCATTTCTGCCTCTTTCTTTTAATTTTGCTTTCAAATGGAGTAAAGGAAATTGCTGTTTAATTATTGGAAAATCTTACTCCATGCTTGAGGAATAGAGGGTTAATGGAGGGTGGTTTAGGGCCACATCCCCGTGTTGACGTGAGGTAGCGATTAACAAGACTGTAGGGATGACATGCCGACTGGCTGGGAGAGACTAATTAAACTATATTCCACACTGGCTGGGAGTAACTACCTCACAGGCTGGGACAGGGAGTGATTGCCACCATCAGGACACTACAATTGTGTCCTCGTCTTGATGCAGAATGATGTTTACGCATGTTTGTTGATGCCAATGAGCAGCCATTATGAATTCGTGAGTGCTACTTGAGTATACTTAGCAGTTGAGATCAAATCAAGATGGAGAAAGGCGAGTGAGGTGTAAAGCCAAAGGGAAATAGAAACAAAGATGTGGCACGAAGCGAGGAAAATAGAGAAGAGAATCAGAGGGATCATGATTGATTACCGTAAAAGAGCAGAACGCCGAACTGCATATTATCAACGAATGGTAATTCACTGATTTTTGCGATTTTGCACTTTATGGTATCCCTCTTGATTTGTGCATGTGATTGACTGAGTCGTAGGGCTGCAGCTTTGATAAATAGAGCCTGGGCTTTTTATTCAGCTAGTAAGTGAAATATTTACGATAATAGCATTTTGGTTGAAATACTATATATATATATATATATATATATATATATATATATATATATATATATATATATATATATATATATATATATATATATATATATATATATATATATATATATATCCCGTATATTATATTAAATGATCAAGGCTTGTGCCCAAACATTTTTATCGATAGTGACGGCTATACCAGAATGGAGTTCGCCAGAAATTAAATTTTGTTGGTAATTATAGCAGGGTTAATGAGTGTGCAATTAGTAAGCAAGGTTTCCAAGAGATAGGAATTATACTTTTTTTTAGACAACCTCTACAACAATGGTTTTTAAGCATACTGAAGCTGTCAGGCCTAATAAGTATTCTGCATTTATTTAACTCCGAGTATTTGGAAAAATAAAATTTTATGATTTTTAAATATGAAACATGGATTTGTGTTAAATCTGTGCATGAGCACACACAATTAGTGTGGTTAAAAAGCATTATATGTAAAGCAAACATTTGCACAGAAGAAACAATGAATATTACCTCTATGTCAGTGTGACCTTTAAGATACATTTCAGAAATCAATTCAGAAGTTCACAGTTTCAAACTAAAACTCTTCCATCATTTGCAGCAAATGTTGCTCTCCATTTTACTGTCAGACCGATAGTATTGTAGCAAACAGTATGAAAATCTCATGTGCCTCTTGTATTACTAGGAGGGGATAAAACGAGTCAGTGGAGCAAAAATTGTTATGTTTATTTTGAAATTAAATGGGATTTGCTGTCCTTAGCCTTTGCTAGATCTGGCTCTCTTGTTGGCAATTACCCCCAGAGACTTTGAACTCATGCAGATGTATTACATGTGCTTAATTCAGTTTTGTGTTTGACTCCAAAAATTGGGGGGGGGGAAGAACACAGACATACTTTGTCTTGACCTTATCATATCTGACAATGGTTCACTGATCAACATTAGGAGGAAAATAATTTGTTATTGCCTTTTTCATAGTAATGCTGATAGTAATGATCATACTCATCATATCATACTCATAATTATTAGATAATTATCATTATCATTGTTTTCATCATCACAGTCACCACAATCATCATCATCTTTATAGTAATCATCATCAGCACCATCTTCATATCTGAGTTTATTCAATTTTTACATAGCAACTTTCAACTTTTCATTAGAGAGAAGACCCCCATCAGCTCTTACACCTTCATGGCCAGAAGTGTAAGTTATATATTGACAGCAGGTCTGAAAAGCCATCAGAAGAAAGCCAGTTGTAAGTCTGTGTAAAATAGTAGTCTGATAAACTCTATGATTTTTCTGTCTTTTGTGATCATATATCATAATCTTTTGATAGCATAGTTATAACTGTTATTCATACCAACATAGATTAATAATGTCGTTTTGACAGCATATTTTTTTTAAGTCAAGAGATAAAGATTTTATCTCAAAGAGGTTGAAATTTATTGCCCTTTCACAGAGTTCCTTGGCAGGGAGATGCTGACATTCTTATAGACAGGTGTGTGTGATTATGTTTTTGTATTACAGTTTTATAACTTTGATTTTTTAAGTGGATAGCCACAAAGTCTCTGAAACAATTTTATATTCGTTTGTTTTATGTCAGATCTCATTCTTGTTAGCACATGATTAAACCCATTCATCATTCATTAGTTCTTATTCTTGAGAGCCATGTGGTTTTAGTAAGTCACTCTTGAGCACTGATTCTACCATCAAACTTCTCAAATGCAATTAGTACAACTCTACACATTTACTCACACCCATCTGATTAAAAAAAGGCCATTTGCAGTAGTGTGCCCTGTTTTGTTTTTTCTGGAGATTTATGTAGCCATTTTGCAACTGTTTCAATTTTCTGACTAAGATTTGATGCAAGATCTCATTTGGATTACCTACCAGATGCAATCCTGAGAGTATCTACAAGCAGGTGATGTATAGTTTAATAGTTGTTGATCTGTATTTCATTTTAACGTGTCATTACAGTCTGCCATGTATGCTTCATTGATCCCATTCTTCTTTAGATAATGATCTTAAGAACAGTTTTATTCTAGCAGAGATTAGCACATTGGTTGGCAAATGCAGCTTTATGATAACTTTTAGAACCAGGAAAAAGTCCTGATGATTTAGCGAATCTTGATTTTGAAATCATTATGACACATACATTGTTAGCATTTCAACATAAACATTTTGGACCCATTCTAGGATCCATCGTCAGTATGAAAAGTATTCAACGGACATACTAACTTATATGCTAGGGGGGAAAGAGCAAGTAGTAAACAAATAAAAGGCAGACACAAGTGGCCATTCAAAAATGTGTAAGAAAGAAGGATGACATTTGTGATTTAGGATTATTTCAGTCTCTAAGGATAAGAAGACTCCCATGTACTCTTCACCCAGGAAATCCTTATTACAGAACCCCTGTTTATTATTGTTGTGTCTATAATTCAATTGAGTATTAAGTAGCAAGAAGTTGTGCTTTTCATTTTGTTTGCAGTTGAAGTGAGTTGTGAAACTCATCCATAGCTATTATAGTTAGGGAAATGTTCCATCCACCCTAGTTAGTCCAACCCCCCATATCTTAGGTTTTTAGGAAATTTCTAGCTCCCCTACTATTCCAACCCCTATCTATTCAGAACTTAAGAATATTTGGAGATCCATGTTGTTGAACCTAATTTTTATGTTATAAAATGACATCAATATTATACGCTATATTTTCACCATAGGCTTAAATTTTTTTAACTCTCATCTTCCTTCCTTACATATTTTTAGCAGAGACCCTTTTGTTTTGAAGTTGGATAGCTAGAATTTTGTCATTGAAATTTTTATATGTTTAGTGATAATGAAGAGGAAAACGAGTTGAGTTATGAGAGATATAGAACTTTGGTAAATATCGAAGCTACGGGTGGTAAGTATGTGTTTTCAGCCTCATTCATTTGCATAATCTAGCAGTTAGAATTTGCCCCAATTCTATGGCAACTTGCTATAAGATACGATAATTGTACAAATGAGGCCTACGTTTGAATATCAAAACTAAAGTGAATTGAGTTGAGACTCAGTTAAGTCTCTCATTGGTTTTCCACCTCATTTCTTTTCTTTGTTTGCCACACATCATCCCGTCTATCAATGTATACCCACGCTTTTGTTACCGTGTTGTTGGCTGATTGCCTGCTCGCACTGTATGTGCTTTTTGCAGAAGGCCTTTCAGCACTGTTAACTGATATTATATTGTTTGTTAATTTAAGTTACCGAGGAGGCTTATTTGAAGCAGTTGGCGATCGAAGAGTGGTATGGTAGAAAACAGGCCGAGAAAGCTAAAGCAGAAAAAGAAGAGTTGTAAGTCTCTTAATATTTCGTGATGCTTTTGTAGCAAGGAAAGAGGGAAAGAGATTACACGTTGTAATTGTGATGGAGCTGTGAGCTATCTAAGCTACCCTCGTTTGTAGGATCATCTAGAATACCTGGAACGAGACACAAAATTAGCGATCAAGATATTAGCACAAAAGAAATTAGTACGAATACCAGTAGCAATTGATAGAAAGAATTTACTCAACGCAAATCAACAAATTTAACACCCAAAATTCGATAGACGTGTTTATATCTGTTCTGTTATACAATTTAAGTTATAGCGAAAACGGGTTCATTGGCGCAGATCGTATCGTTATTCACGTGATGAAGAAGTAGATTTTGAAGTCGCATACTAAAACCTAAATTTTTACATTATAATATTGTTTTAAGTTAGTAAGTGGCTTTTTAAACGTCCTGGATATTTACAATCCATTTGATCACAAAGTTATTTAATTAGGGCAAAATCGGAAAATATTCGTATAATTTCCTTGAGTATTCTAGGCGTATATAATACCATACCTTTAAACAGAAGTCTTATAAAATGTAATACTTGTTAACAGAATCTTCATCTAATCTTTTATTCACCTCGTGGTCTCGTTATATTTATCTTTTCGTAGAGCTAGAAAGAAAGCTTCAATCGGATACAAGTATGAAGGGAGTTCAGTCCTTTCAGATGATTCCGACAAATCGGATGACGATTCGGATTTGAGTGACATCGATATATCAGTGAATGTAAATGAGCTGACAGATGATCAGAAGACATCTTTGGACAGCCTCGCAACTACCTATGGCATTGCCTCCAAATATTATTGCAGGTTTGCTTGAGTGATGTATTGCGTAGCACGATCTTTGTTAAATAATCTTACGTCATTTATTGAAACCAGGATGGCTGGCCCTTCGCAGAATAGTATCACTCTGTGACGCCTCCTGTTAGGAATGCAGAGATTTAATTTATTAAGAACTCGGAAGTAGAGATTCAGACAAAGCCCATGAGATAACAGCACTTCATGTGTTGAAGAGGTTACCCTGTATAAATATTGTCATTATTATTTATTATTATTATAGATAATTGGAAAATTACAAAGTATTATTTTGTGTTGTCAATGTTGCCATCGTACTTAGAAAATGTTATGTAAAATACTAATAAAGAAACGCAAAATGTGCGGAAGATGCAGTTCTTGGTAGTGACCCTCCTCACAGTTTGGTCCGGCTGTAAGTTTTCTTGATTCTAGTGGCTCTGCTTACTATTCTTTCAGAATTAAGCTCTCTATATTTTTGTATTAACTATCATGAACTATCAAGACTGGTAGAAAGTAGGCAACAGGTTAGTAAGTTTTCCACTGTTTTTTGAACACCAGGCAATTATTAAAGGAGAAAAAGGAGTCGGAGTTTGCGAAGATTTTAGAGGAGGAAGAGGAAGAGAGATCAAAATTATCTGTGAGTATATATATATTGAAGATTTTTTGTAGCTTGTTGTCTGCTTACAATATTCATTTAATTCATTAGTTAATTCATTCATTCATTCATTCATTCATTCATTCATTCATTCATTTTGAATTCTTTATGTACGGTGGCTCCGTCAGTCACATATGTCTACTTTTCAGAGGGCCGTTGTAAAGCCAAGTCATAATAATTATTGTGGAAGCATTGCAGTTGTCTTGCTTCGTAAACATGTTAGGTAGATTAAAGCAGACTGAGCTTTGCAGCACTGATTGCAGAGAAATCAATCTTTGGTACAACCATCTGCAAAGTTTGTTGCATACCAAAACTCATTTTGTGTTACTTTTCCGTTTTTCCCAATTACTTCTTTGTTATGAATGCGACTCAGTTCTCAGTTCATATATTTTAATTCCAGTACATGATATTTATAATTTACTATTCTAACAATGTCACTAACCTGCAGGGAGCTAAGATAATATTACAGAAGCCTCAGAGAACTAATACACTGATCTGGACATTAATATGATATATAACACAAAGAAGCAAATTAAATTGTTCTTGGGGAATTAGTGTTAGTAAAGGAGGAGATCTGTCAATAGATAATTTTGTCGATGAAAGATTGCATTAGTTTTTTGAAAGACACGTCTATCCGCCATTTAAAAAGTGTACTTACGAATCTTTCACTTTTGAAAGTGAATTCAATATAGATCTATAACAATTAGTATTTTGTCTTTAATTCTGTGCTTTTATCTTGTTCATTTAACAATCAAACACCTATTTTATTGTGGTATTGCTTATCAAAGTTACCTTTATTTATTTGCAACAAGGGTCGAAGGCGAAAACGAGCCAGGCGAACTTTGAGGGAAAAACAGAAAGCCTGTCGAACTACTTCTCCACCAAGGTATTGGCTTTTAAAACTGGTGATTTCCTATATATTGCCTTGCAACATATGTTGTTAACATGATCCTTGATTCATGATCAGCTTGAAAGTTGTTGGTTGTAGATGTATTCTCAGAGCTAGATGGCTGCCATTTTTTTTCTTATTGTGATTACTGCCTGGGTGGAAATCGTTTCCATGAGCATGGATTTATCATAAACTGTCTCGTGTTCTTCACTGTAAAATTTTGTTTTTGTTGCATTTGATTTCATGGAGTTTGAAGAATACTTCATGCCCAGTTACTCTCAAGCATATATGCATCTCATCTGCTGACGAATTGTACAGTAGCTCTTCACAAGTAACATGTGTCAATAAAAGCGTTTTGTTATGATTGTTATTAAGAAATGACAAGTCATTGTGTATAAAGGGTGAAAATATGAATATCGGACTTATCAGTATGAAAGTAGGAATTTTTAGAATAAACTACAGAATAAGTAATGCTCTTAGAGTGGTTGGTTTCATCCATTTTATTTTTGAGCTATTATATATCTTTAGAATTTTATTCGTTGAAATGCAAAAATGTCCTTGTATGTAGAGGGAATTCCCTACTTTGTGGCCTGGAAACAGTCCTGTTTCAGACTGAACACCATATTGCCTTAAACGATATAACTTCATCGGATTTTTTCTTTGGCAGCTATGCAGTAAGGGGCAGCCCAACTTACGACCCGTACAGGTAAGGATACATGCTGACTATAGTTATTGCTAGGGAGACATTTTCCGATTTGCCAAGACATGCGCAGAGTTATTTTCTTCTATGTATATCTTGCAACTGTAGATGGCATAAAACATTATCTCACCTATTAGACACTGCACACTGCTATGACTTGTATGCCTCATAGTTTGTGATATCAAATGTCAAGAAATTAAGCCAATTTTCCTTTTACAATCAATCCTACTGATTTCTCTCTCAAGTCAGTGCTATATTTTAACGTATAGAAGCTCTTAAGTTTATGTCGTAAGTAAAAAATCATTACCTGTTTGCAACATTTTCTACTCTCTACATAGATGTTAATGTATTTTTTCTTTATCAACAGTCCACCTGGAAGACGAAGTCATTCTCGCTCGTCATCATCGCGGTCTCGGTCACCAGACGATCACGGGAAAATCGAATATATCACAGAATTCGGTGGTACAAGTAGCTCTCCGGAAAAACCAGTTTCGTCATCCTCCCGGTCGGTATAGCTTTCTTTTTGTCAAAATGTATAGACACACGAATTGCCTTTGAGCTGTTTAGATACAAATGCAATATTCCGTGTTATTGAACAGGCTGTGAGATCTTGCGCGCAGAACATCGTTTTCGTCCGACCAGTATTTAAACCTGAGCGTCTGTATTATGTTTAAAGTGGTGACATCATGGATATTGATAGATGGAAGTTTGGCAAATCTCCATGCCATCTGGAAATGGTAGGATCATTTCGATGCTAACGATCGAATGAGTTGATTGTGTTTCGCGGCTACTTCAAAATGACATGTTCGCTAGATGTGCTTGCATTGGATGCATTTAAGGAAGGGTCTTTCAGTGTATTTTTTGCCACTTTGATGGGGAGGCATGTTGTTGCAGCAGTCGTTATTTCACTTTGAAATAATAAAGTTGTTTTTGCTTTTATACATGTTTTTCATGACCAGTTATATATATGAGTCTTAGAGTTTCCAATTTTTTTGCAGTCCAACACATCTCTTTCTAAGGACGCAGTTTCTTTCCCAGTTGCCTAAAACTGAGTTTTTGTATCCTCAAAAATCCTGTTGTAAACAGTTCTTCGTTTACGGCGGTATAAGTACCCTTTGCTATTTTAGAGCGCGGCAATGTTGCTACATCATGGATACACCGTTTTATGCGATGTGGCTTGTGTTTGTAGTGATTTTCTTATAACCAGCTCAGGTTGAAAGAAACTCTGCTGTGAAATTTGCGTAATGGGTAGTTTTGCTGTTTGGATGAATGTTTCTTGTATCGACTTCATTTGTAAATCCCTCCACCATAACTATTCTAGTCTTAGTGAAACGAAGAAATTAAGCGAAGAGTCAAGCCCTTACATGGTACACCATGCATCATTTATGCACCTCATTCTAAGTGACTTTGAACTGTCCTCTTTCCCAGTGAAAAATGTGAACCTATCAGTTCCTCTCATCCATCTTTTCGCTTCCTTTCCGCGCAAATTCATAGCGCGATTTCTAGTTTTTTTTTCAGTTCCTATTTCTCATTTATATCTTTTGTTTCTTTTTCATATTGGTTACTTTGCTTCTTCGCCACCATTCATTATTGGTATGTATAATTGATATTTTTCTTACATCTGGATGGTTTTTCGATATTTCGGTATGCAAATTTCATTATTGTTGCAAACCATTAGCAACACTCATAGGGATAAAAGCCACGGATCGGCACACGATAGGGGTAAACATGGGCACAGAAAGGACGCCCATCGCCAAAGATCGAGAGAAAGACGCCCTAGAGGAAGTGGAAAATCGCGCTCTCATTCAAGATCACGTCATCGAAGGAGAACGAGGTCGAATTCGAGGTCAAGGTCAAGGTCAAGGTCAAGGTCAAGGTCAAGGTCACCAAGAAGGTCTCGGTCTCGCAATAGAGAACGGTCGAGATCAAGGTCAAGATCTCGAGATGATCGCTACAGAAAAAGTAGGTCCAGATATTCTAGGCGCTCAAGATCATCTTCATCAAGATCAAGGTCACGTTCATGGTCAAGGTCGAGGTCAAGGTCACGCTCAAGGTCACGCTCAAAGTCACCAAGATCTTCCTCAAGCTCTGTTACTAGGAAGTTAGAGTCATCGTGAGTGTAGTTTGTTTTTAAGTGAAATTCAGGTCCCTCAGGCACTTGTTGTTCCCAAATAGAGCGCTCATTATATATATTTATATGCTTCATAAATTTCATTGTGTATTTGGCCCTATTGTTTTCAGTGGTTGCTCATTGTTTATAGAACAATATGGGTAAGATGTCCAGTTTTTGTCGATATTACAGTCGCTGATAAATGACCTATTCTCGTCAAGGCGTTCCCAGTGGTCTTATAAAGATATTCATTACCAGATTTAGATTATCCTCGAATTCCTAATTGCTCTTAGTAGCCTATGCTCCATTTTTCGGATTTTAATCTTGTTTGAAATAGCAATAGCACATTTAGTCATGTGTCCTTGCATTACTGCATGATTTGAACTCTTATGTTTCTGTTTTCAAGGGGATCAAAGAAGCCGTTAGGAGCCAGCGCTACGAATGAAAAGGTATACATTGATTCGTCAGCTGCCTTGATGTCTTTCACGATTTTCAGAGAAGGCTCCGCATTTGATGTGATTTATAAAATGTTTACACCTTGGTTAGTCCCTGCAATATTACCAATAATAGTTACAATTAATGCCTTGTTAAGAGCTTCTCGATAGGACAGGGAGAGGGTGCATCTTTACTGATGACTGTCCTTAGGTAGCGACCATTGTTTAGTTACTTGGCTCTTATTACGTGTATTGTAGCCAAAATTGACGCCTCAAGAACGGTTGAAACTTCGAATGCAGAAGCAGTTGAGTAAACAAAGTAAGTATAATTGCATGTATGTATTTGTATATATGTATTTGTATGTATATATTTGTATGTATCTATGTATTTGTATATATGTATTTGTATGTGTGTATTTGTATGTAGGTATTTATGTATGTATGAAGCAGTTGAGTAAACAAAGTAAGTCCAGAAAGGTATTTGTTATCGTTACTAAGACAAAATGTGCAGATTAAGTGAATTTTGCTATCGATGCATCCATTCAAAGTTTGAATTGTCTTTTTCATATATCATAGAAGTTGTATTTACCCTCTGCTCATTGTGAATGCTTCATATATCGGAGATTTGATAGGGTGCAATCCCTTCATTTGGTTCACCTTAGTGATTTTTGACCCATTTAGTAAAACAAGACAAGCAAACCGAAAAGAAGAAGAAGGACGACAAAGAAAAAGAGAGAATGGTATGTGTTGTTTTGATGGGGGCTTATCAAAGACCATTGAAAACTTTAGAGCTGCTTGTGGTCGCATTTGTATAAATAGGGCTCTTTTAACTTTTCGTTTTGCAGTTTTGTTTATGGCGGGCTCAAATTTGCTTCATATGACAAGCCTTGCTGGCCCTCAATAAGTAGGTTGTTATTATCATCCAAAGGACCGTATTGACATTTATGGATTAATTGTGTAATGGATCGGTGATAGACAGCTTGGGTAGTAAGCAAGTTAGAGTAATGCTATACTCAACTCCACCCGGGGTGACAGACAGCCTGGATGGCAGACAGTCTGGATGGCAGATAGCCTGGATGGCAGACTGCCTGGATGGCAGACAGCCTGGATGGCAGACAGCCTGGATGGCAGACAGCCTGGATGGCAGACAGCCTGGATGGCAGACAGCCTAGATGGCAGGAAAGTTTGAGCAATGCTGTGCGTGACGTAAGCGTTGTATTACCTTCAGTTGACAATCGGGGGTCAGAATATCGAACAGTTTGGATGAAACGCTTAGATGTTGAACTCCTGTTGTGTACAAGCACATTCGCATACATACTCACTTTTCTACATACATACTTTTGTATTGAAGATCGTGCTAGGCCTTATAAAAAAATTTATTTATTGCTTTTATAACTGTTGTTGTTCGTTTTGCTTTCAGGACAGGGACAATGACATATATGAAATTCAGCGAAGAATAAGATATCGGTAGGAGTATTCTGAGGTTTTGTGTTGTTTTAATTTCGACGAATTATGTTCATGTATCGGAAGTTAAGACCAATCCACACAGATATATATATATATATATATATATATATATATATATATATATATATATATATATATATATATATATATATATATATATATATATATATATATATATATTTGTTTTATTCTTTTATGTATTTGTATTTTTATATTTATGCATATTTTAGCTTTATGTGCAAAATATGTTTTTGCTTTTTATGGTAGTTAGCTACGTATTAGCAGCCTACATTAAATAGTGTTATAGAAATAATAAAAGTAACAGTAATTTTTTAGACTTCTCATTGAATATATCAAACTACTTACAGTAATATACCTCTCAGAAACTTGGCAGTAGTAATAATAATAATACTTCCCTCTTCGTGTAGAAACTTTGTGCACGTAGTCTACTCAAGTTGGTATTTTCTGTGTAAGGAGTTTGTGCAGGTTTCTGTAGTTTTACTTGAGCACATTCGATGTCGAACTTGAGTGAAAAATCGAATAGAAACAATTCTGTAAGATGTTCGGTTCCACCCATCATCGTCTTTTCCTTCCTATTGCCTCAATAAGATCCTAATGTGGACTTGAAATAAGCATCCAGCCCTTTAGCGAGGCTGTGACTGAGAAAGTTCTTTACACAGAGCAAGCACACATACCACTCTATAACTTGCTGCAAGACGTGCTAAACCTTGATGGTGTTTCACAATGGGCGACTCAGTTACACACAAGCATATAGTTTTTTAGGTGTTTGCAGATTCTCAACTTATTTGCAATTGAATTAGAGTGTTTTTCGTGTAGATGGCTCAAGAGCAAAATATTGGGAGTATTTAGGGGTCTGTCAATCTGTAAATGTGCACAGTGAAATTGGATCTAGAAGATACACATCTTCCACTAATTCTGTCATCAATATTTGGAGACGATTCTATATTTGCTGTTGCATATCAAGCTTCTCTTCTAGCTTGCTTTTCGACCAAGGGATGAAATTCCATGTAAGATGAACGAGTAGCGCTTGCAGTGGCTCAAGAGACAGTTTATATTTCTGTATCATTTCGAAACGCAGATCTTTACTACGAATTCTTTCTGTATCTTTTCAGCCCAAGGAATGAATTTGGTTATGGAAGGGACAGATCACCAGTTCGTTCACCTCAGCGTGGAAGTTAGTAACAACCATGTATTTTAGTTTGCATCTTTTCATTTCCTTATTGAAACTTCTTGCATATGTCTTAGAAATGTTACATTACTGAAGTTTGACCATTGAATTCTCATCATTGTTAGTTTTAATTTTTTAATTCAATATTAGATTACTAAAGCTTTTTTTCTGGAAACGTTTCTATTCTACCGATATCAAGCCAGTGCCTTATACGTTGAACCAGAGGTTGGCAGCTAATTCTTCAAGGCTTGCAGTTAATTTCTTTACAATCAAAGTAATAATCTAAATTTTAATTGATGCATTCTTTTATTCACCAGCTCGAAGTAGAAGATCTAGGTCGCGTTCCCATTCAAAGTCTCCAAGAACTAGGTACACATTCATGTCTATCTTGCTCTTTTCTTTATTCTTCTTTCCTCTACCCTTTGCTTTCTTCATTTTCTTCGTAATGTTAGTCTCTATTGATTGATTGGTATCCATTCTTTTCCTTTTTTTGCACAATAGAATACAATGGGTGTGGAGATTTTTCATTGCTTTTTTGTCATCATCATTATTGGTATTATGAGGAGTGGCACAGAAATTAAAGTGTTTAGTATTGTAATTGCTACTTGATATTGTTGTTGTAATAGGTATTTATCCTTTCTTATGCTTTTCTTATATTTCTATATTACTTATCACATGCTTCTTACGATGTTTGCAATATCTTCCTTAACTGCAGAGCTTATGAAGAAGTTGGTTGGGAAGTGTAACTGACGCCCTCTCTCAATAGGATTCTAGCTTTATACGGTAAGTTTCCAGAATTCACGTTTATGGGCCTAAGTTTTTTTGTGACCTATTGCTACTGCTCAGGGAAGGTAGATGGGATGCAGCTGCCCCAACGATCAAATCTGGGGATTTTGTCGAGCAATTTCTTTTGCCTGCTCGTATGTTGATCGAGCGTCTCTGTAGGTTTTCTTGTATGTCCCTCATTCATTGTTGCTTTTTGCACCCCCTGAGCATTATGAACAGATTAGATTTTTCACAGTTTTTGACCCCATCCGTTCTTTAAGGCATAACACACCCTTTGCAGGCGACGCTCTTTCGTTGAACATCTATGCTTCACATCCACTTACTGGAAACAATCAGGTTTCGCCCCAGCTGTTACTTACATTTCGACTGGAAAATGTGTTTCCTCAACAATAATAGCATGGTTACAATAAGATGCTGCAATTTTGATTCGTGTTTCTTGGAGCTTTAAGTAGTACCAGCTGCATGAAACCAAATAGACATGTTTCTTGGTTGCGCAACGGGCGTGATGATTTATTCATTTGAAGATGTGAAACTTCTCCCTTGTCTGAATAAGTTGATTGAAAAACAGAATTTACCTGCCTGGAGGATTTAATATATAAGAATTTTCATAGCCTGGCTTTTTCTTATCCACCTTCCAATAGTTTTGCTTGAGAATTAACTCCTATTGTACACTTTAAAAGTATGTTTTCAGATGAGCTGGTAGGTTGCCATTGCATCCAAGTTCTTGTTTTGGATTCTGCTTTAATGCGTAGGTTTCTTTTGTAGGTAAATTGCTGGTAAACGAAGTGTTTCAATACACCAAAATGGTTATAACTATATGAAGGAAGCAAACCAGTTTATTTTAAAGCTCTTTTCGATCGATTCTCAACATGTCTGCTATGATACCAGGTCCAGCACGCTTGCAAGGGAAGCTAGGCTGTATTTTTTATGCCAGTCTTCCATACTTATTATTGCGAAGCTCGTCGGTTGTTGCTAGACCTCGAAATGAATGATTTTGTATGCCTTAAGTGCTCGAATTGCTCTCCCTCGAAGAATCCCCCACCTCAATTAGGCCCCTGAGCTAGAATATCAAATTTTTATTATGGCCCCTCACATAAGCCCTTATCATAGAAGATGATGGGCACTTTGTTATATACCGAATGTTGTTTTTGGCGTGCTCATTTTATATAATAGAGAAAGAATTTTGAAGATATGCTTGTTATGTGGCATGTGTCAAAAAACTTTACAAGTCCCTTCCAAAAATTTTAGAAAATATATGAGCCCTCATGAGGCTAATTGGGGGATTCACAGTACAAGCGAAGAACTGCAGTATTGTTAGCTGCTGACAGTTGCTGATTGCAGAATCAAATTTATGTAGAAATAGGATTGATATAGAATAGTTGCATAGCATCGAACCATCACTGACGATACCCTTATTCATTGAATCTCAATCTGTAGACATACACTTAATAGCATAACCGCCAAATGTTGAGACCTCTAATCGGGACTGTTTTCTCCCGAACTAACGGACCATTCTGCATACAAAATTGGCCTAAATTTAGCTGTGGTGTGTGTGAATCCTGCATGACGTATATGTGGTGAGAATCCTGCATAACGATTGGTCAATTAGGTTGGGAGAAGATACATCTGATCAGATTCTTAAACATTTGGCGGATATGCTACGCTGAATATAGCATGCAATATTCTATTGCTCATTGGGCCTCAGATCTGTCACATATATCTTGCGCTGAATATGATTTGTCATATTCTACCCTACTGCCTTAAATCATTTCTTAGTTTACACCACATGTATGCCATTCGCACTGGCTGAGTAGATTTTTATTTTGTCCTTTCAAAGTATTGATACGATTTACCATACTCTTGCATTGGTCCCGAATATACTTTTAAATACAGACATTAGTAATTAGGTGGCTGCCTGTGTAGTATACACGACGGCGTAGTATTCTGTTAAAAAAATTGTATTCGAAATTTTAAATCTTTACAATAAAATTAAAAACATATTGTTTTAGCTGTTTGTTTATTCCTACCTTTTTAGTAACAGGAGCCATATTGACAGTAATAGGTAATACTGCTATTAATTATCGAGCCAGAGTAGAAGAGGCAAGGGGCTTTGGAACCTTCTTCTGCAAGGATGGAAGAGATGATAAATCCATTTTATAGTTGAACTCATGGTGTATATGCATTTCATCATAACTTTGTACGGCCTTTTTGAAACTTGTTTTTTGCATTTTGTACTGACCATATTGAATATTAAAACTGAAACTCATGGTGCTGATTGTTTAGGTCATCTGATTTGTCATGGTCGACAAGTCTTCTTTGGAAACAGTCATAGCAGTAGCAGGGCGTGTTAAAGCAGTGGTCTTGACCACTAACAAGGGCCTTAACAAATGAACAGCGGTCTTTAAAAAATTAAAGTTACTGATGTAAAAAATATCGGGTACTGCATTTATAAAATTTTCTTTGAAAAGCCGTTTCTTGTAGGAAATGAGTGTGGATCATGGACAATTTTCCTTTGGGTCCCCCGCTTACATACCATTAATTCCTGCTAAATACTGCTCCTGTAAGTTTCCGTGTTTTTAGGACCTGAACAGCAGCGATATTACTGTTATCTACTTGCCATTGCAGATAGACCTTTGGCATTGTATCGCAGCTAAACTAATGTTTTGTCATTAGATATTCAGGTTTCCCTTCTCATCTTACGATACGCTATGGCCGTTGTATCGTTATATGGATTGGACTGACCAGAGAAGCAAAATTGAGCAGAAACGTGAAATGCTAAGCTCGCTCCAGGAATTAAGTGCTAGCTGATATTGTAACTTTGCTATAGTTTATGGGAGATGCCAAAACCCTTGTGGAATGGGTGTATTTTTGGCAGATATCAGGCGTATAAAACCCATTTCTTTCAGTATCTCAAATAAGCACCTAGCACTCAGCCTCGAGTTCAAAAGCTACTTTGATCACTGGACTTTTTCCGCAAAACGAAATCAATAAAACGAGGCCGGAGCAAGACGTAATCAAAGTCCCGGATGAACTATGGCGACAGGTCGGCTGTAGTAGAATTCTTGTCTAGAGGAATTCTAAATCTTCAAAGAGAAAGAACTGATCTATCATACCGCTTTTATGTTGCTTCAATTTTGTCAGAAGACGCCAAGCTGGCAGTTTTGATGTCTGTGAGAAAATACAATCGGCAATCTGAAGGGTTAGGGCATGTTTATTGATCTGCTCTGTGGAGACTCCTATCATCTATTGAGAGTACTAACACAATGACTTAGTCCGCGAGCTACATTACACTTATCAAGATTTTTATGTCAGTAGTTAGATTTATAGTTGTATTTGTACATTTTATTGGAATGTGAAATTACATATTGCAAGCGGTTGTTCCTTTTATTTGTATGATGTAGTTTCCCTTCATAAGGAAGTTTCTATGTGGAATTCTTACACACATGTGAGTGGTTGTTCTCAATTACAATCAGTAACCTTTAATTGTTTCTATCACTTATCTTCTAGGCATTATGACAAGATCTGCCTTCCAAATGAGGTAAGTACCTTTCAACTCTACTGTTGCGCGCGAAGTTCATTGTTTTGCCAGGTAATTCGCCTTTTGAAGACTACAAAGTGGAAGGAAAGCTCCAAGTTTGTCTTGAATTCAGGTAAGTTGAGAAGGAATGCATTGAAATCGATATTGGCAACAAGGTTGGTTAATTCTAGTTGTTGAATGTGTATTTTATGAGATTAAGGTTGCACAAAATTCTTTCTGCCCTTCTGTTCTGTTGCTGTTACGCGACCTCGTGATAATGATGCACACGGCGTTCCTATCCCTAATGAACCCTGTGCTTAGGCGTACTTTCTCTTGCACGGCTCAGTATTTTGGGACTTTTGGACACTAGGCAAAGATCATCACATAGGGTTCTTAAAGTTGTAGCATGAAAACTAAAATGTGATAGACTCTTCACCCTTAATGTGGCCTAAATCGAAATAAAACAGGTGCCTACTTTTGCCCAAACACAGTAACCATGTGCTACCTATACGTACAATATGCGCGCTGTTTACAACAAGGTGGGCTTTGTACGACCTATTCATAACTGACGATTTTTAGCTGTTACACAAAGTTTGCAGCTATTTGGGGTTTAGCTTCATAATAGCATTGTGAACTTTTAACTGTAATCGTACGGTACAAGTAGGGTAGACTTTGGTGAAGGAATTGTTCTACTGTACTTAAACGTGAGTTTATCAGGGAATTATTTTACGCTGAAATGGAAAAGTTGTCTGAGCGATTCAGGGAACTTGGAAAATGCAATTTTTACCTCCTATTAAGCACTTAGAAATGTTGAATAGAATGCAAGGTTTCTATTATGGCACATAATTGTTCCTTTATTGTGTTTTGTTGATTTGGAAGACAGATTTGACTTTTCTGCAATTTTTGTTTGTATTGTACAGAAGTAGTTCTGGTGTAGCTTTGAACTGTGTTTCTCAACATTAGTATAAGAAAATTAAAATTCTCATTGAACATATGGAATGATTCTATTTGGGAGAGATAAGAATTAAGTTTATAGATGATGGTAGTTTTCTAAAAATTTAAGCTCTAGGATCATCATAGGCACCAAGTTGTTATAAATAAAATGGCAAAGCTTTGAGAAAGCATATATTGAAATAATGTCCCAATAAAATCAGAATGGAAAGGAAAGTTAGATGTGTTACTGTTGGATTAGTACAGTGAATTTTGTATAGCACTGTTGCCGCAAAAGTTTTTATAGTAATACTAATAATAATAATATATATATATATTTGTACAGGTTAAAAACCTTTTCAGTTCCTATCAGAACTGTAATCAATAAGGGGCCTGTTTAAACTAAAAACTGATGTATCGTTATAAAAGGAAAGCTGGTTCATCTAAAAAGTCAAAATACAAGAAAATCATGAAAAATTGTCCAAAAATACAAAGCCTAGTTGATACTAGTTACTTAGAAAAATGGGCAATATTTGTTTCAGTTACTGCTCAATATCTGAAGAGAGGCGGTATGCTAGATTATATTTTTTCTTTGCTTTTCCATGATTTATTATTCCAATTCATCTAGGGCCTCTTGGTGTAAAAGCCTGTGGATTATTTTCTGATATATTAGTATAAACACTAGTGCTGTAAATTTGGTTTTCATATCAACCCATTTGGAGCCTTGTGGCTACTGGGTAGTGCATCTTGAAGTGTCTATTCATGTCTGTTGTTATCAAAAAGATTAATAGGAGCATCCTATTAAGCCTAGTGCTTGCAGTTGTAGAATCAATAATTGTTAGTTATTATATTAGATGGAAGTCCATGTATAAGATATATTTTCATGATGGCGCTCTTCCTGGCAGAGCTGAAAATTGCATTGAAAATGAGGGTTATTGGCAGAGATAGCCACACTTATCAGCATTGGTGATAAGAGAAAGCACCCTAAACATTAAAAGTTCTTTACAGATTAATTGATGCAAAATGTCAGAACTATTCTGGACATGAATAGTTCTGATATTTTTCATTTATTGTCTTTTAAAGTGCACTTTACAGTCATTGAAATTTTCTTGAAAGATATCTCCAGTGTAAATGTATGATTTGTTTTTGTTGGTGAAACACCATGCCCACATCTTAATTTGTTACTTGTGTGTTAATAGTAAAGTGAATATATTTAGTGTTGTGATTTTCATCAAAATGGTGACCACTAGTTTATAGAGGTTGTGGTTATTTTTGGCAGCCAAAGTTGTGGATAGGGATTACTGATAAAGGTATAATTGCTAGGCAGCCTGTTTTGTACATTCGGGTATGGTTAATGAATAAGAGAATGTCAGTGTAGGGATCATGTCAAAATCATCTTTGTACCATTTTTGTCATCACCATCATTGCCATCATCATTATATCACCATTATAATCATCATCATCATAATCTTTGTCATGATTATCATTATCATCTTTGTCATCATCATCATCATTGCTATCATCATCAGCATTTTCACTATTACCATTAGCATTACTAGTTTCATCGTCATCATCTTTGTCATCATCATCATCATCATTGTTGTATTAATGGTAATCAGTCCGACATTTGATAATTGAGTAGCATTATTTGCTCACAATCCTATTTTGATTTTAAGAGATTTACCATTTGTACGATAAAATAAGGATGAAAGTGAAAAATATAAGCATTTCTTCATCTTTGAAGATATTTGGGCATTTTCAATTTGATCTTGACACATTTAGTGGAATTTTCCATATGTATTACAGAGTAATCTGCCAATCATTTTATCAGTATCATTTTCCTATGGTTCCAGACTTCTTCATATTTACCCTGTCTTATCTTTGATACTACCAATGACCTCTTTCAGTGCACAGCATGTAAACCAGCTCTTGGAATCTATTAGAATCTCCCAAGTCATTGGTTCTTCTTCATTACTTTATATGTTATTGTGCCTTCTGTCCAGTGATGGCAAGGAACTGATATTCAGAAAGAAATAGTATTCCAAGAGACTTATGATAAAACCCACATGAATGTTCCAGTCTCTATTGAAATCACAGGGTCATAGTGTTGTAAATCTGTTATGGATACACCCTATTGCACCCTTTTCATAGAGCAGAGATACACAATTGAAGTTGAAATGAATATTCATCATGCAGATTAATGCTTACTTCCTCTTGTTTGGTGACTCAATGTTACAAGTTTATTATGATTTTATATTGATAAGTATTTGGTGTACACATACCAGTCTGTTTGTTTGTATGGGTGAGTTGTTTTGATGGTATGACAATTGATAATAGGAATTGTCTTTAATGATAGATTTTGTGATGTCAACAGCAGCAACTGGTAGCTTGTGGCTTTGAATTGGCTTTTACTATTTATGAACTTTTAAAGTAGAGTCATATAAACATTAAAGTAGGCTTTTGAATGCCTGTCTCAATCATTCTACCATTTATCATTCATTTTAAATATAGCTAGATAGAAGTTTTATGGTGTTGTTTTCACAATGGGATTCAGCAATGTTTTAGAGAGAGTGTGTGCTTTTTTATTGCTAATTATCCATGCCCAACTATTCAATGCCAATGAATGTGTGCATAGAATTTGATTTTTAAATTTATTGCTTGATGCTTACAAATAGTAAAGTAAACATGTTTTACAGACATAGAACTATCTTATTATCAAGACAGATAGTACAGTTGATCAAATATGTTTTCTGTATTATTGTGATTGCCTTGTAGCAACATTGAGAGCTGTTAAAGCCTTGAATAGTCATGTTTGTTTTCACATCTAATAAATGTTTTATGGTCAGAGTAGTTTCACTAAGAGGGTTGTCTTTTTGAATGGTTGGACTCATGGAGAGAACACCTGTTAATCTGAATCAATTCATAGCCTAATTAACTTCTTGTCAATTATCTTGCTGTTATGATTGACTGGTGAAAATTAAATAAAAATTTGACAGGCTTTTGTATATTTACATTAGTACCTTAGGTTCAGTGTAGCATTTAAATTTCTGATGGTATTTGTAACTGAGAAGAGATTCCTGGTTCACTATGGGAATGAATGCCTTTGTTAGCAACAAAGTTCTATGTTTATCATTAGTACACTTCATTATTATGTAATTATTATTATACATTGCTTTTACATGAAAGAGCCCTTCAATATAAGTTGTAAAATATACAATTATAATCCAGAAAAGTCTTTTGGAAACAGCTAAAACAATAAACAGGGAACCTATGATAAATCCAATCTTTCTTGGAATTGTACTTCACTCAATCAGCCCCTCAAATGTATTTTGAGGTGATTTTTAAATTATTATAAGTTGAGAACTCTGTGTTAGTCATTTATAACAATTTTTGCTCTTATGTGATTATTACCATCAAATCAAGAATATTGTTTTGTTTCCTGTTTGTAGATGTCATAAACTAACAATGAACACATTTACTTTGATTTTGCATTTATCATATTTGATTCTATTCAGTTATTATGTTTTTCACATGCAGGGAATAGAAACTTGCTAATTTGTAAGACATTGCTGTTTGTTTTTGTTTTTAATAGTAATTTTTAAGGCTGACTTGCTGCAGATCTCCAACAAATAGTGATATGAATGGGTCTGAAGCATAGGGCTTTAATACAGTTATTCCATGGTATATTATCTTTAAACCATGATGACATCATTGCATTGTAGAACACTTGATATTGTTTTTCTGAATTTCTCTGCACCATAATGGAGAGAAATTTCTTTGCAAGTAAATCCAATTTGTACTGGAAAACTGTTTTGGCTGATGCCTGTCATAGTATAGTACATCAGCATATTGATAAGTATAAGTAGATATTTCAGTAGGTTAACATTTGCTGATAATTGTTACTTTGAAGAATCTTAGAACCAGAATGATAAGAAAGAGAATCATAATGCTTTATTAAACTTTTGTTTAGAAAGCATAATGACACAAATTAGTAGATTAACTGGTAACTTTTTGACTTAAACATTTTTAAGCCATTCCAGGACCTATCATCAGTATGAATTATTTTAAGGGGACAAACTAACATTGAGGAATGCCAACCAAAACGTTTTCCAGTATTTTTGCCATCCTAGAATTTCAATTCATTTACAAAAGTGCAGAGGTGGATGTTTTCTCTTTTAGAATGAGAAGTACATATCAAAATCACACCAAAAAGCTGTCTACAATGATTTGTTGTCCGCATCAAAGGAAAGAAGCTCTCCTCAAGGCAGCCATAATGGACCATCAAATAAAAGACTTGATTATTCATCATTACAAGGCAAAAACAGTTCAAAGTCATCCCACTCAAGTAGCTCTCAAAAACAAAGAGGTATTGTTAATTATTCAGCAGTGCATAAAGAATTTGATTGTAAAGTATTGAGGGTATGTACTAGCAAGTTTGGTGAGTGGCCAAGTGGTTACAGAACCTGACTGGTGAGTGGAGAATTAATGTTTCAAGCCAAACCAGCTGCAGGGTTTGTATGGCCAAGAAAGATCAGGAAAACTGTGTTGTCAAGGACAGTCAGGAAAATTCAGGAAATTTTATTGAAACCTGAAGGAAGTTAGGAAAAAGTCAGGAGTTTTTTATCCATTCATGTAAATTAATTCTTTGGTGCTCAATAGACAACTCTCAACATTGCTTGCACATTCCAAAGCAAGCAAGTCAGCTGTTATTTGTTTACAAGTTATTTATTAAGTACAGCATTGACATCATTGGTGTACAATTTATATTCTTCATTGTTTATGATATCATGTGGAAAACCAGTTGGTAAGGAAAAATAACATATATTCCTGATATGTAGTCAGGACAATCACCTTCATTTTCATGAAAAAATCAAGAAAAGTCCAGAAAATATCATAGGCAAGATGTGTATGACCCTTGCCTTGGGTCATAGTTGGGATGCTTACTCACTGCCCACCCAGCAGCAAATGTATACCTGGTATCAATGCTGGGGAAGTTAAAGGTGGCAAGGATAGGAACTGACACCCTACCTCACTATACTGAGGGCTCAAGATGAGCTCTAACTGGCACTCCCCAATGTACAGAATCATATTTAGGAATAACCTTTGTGTTACCTTACTAGCAAGAATGAATAATAAATGTAATGTGTGTATGTGTGTGTATATATATATATATATATATATATATATATATATATATATATATATATATATATATATATATATATATATATATATATATATATATATATATAAATCAGATATGTATGTTTATTTGACAAATTCATATATTTGTCATATTTGTTTTATCAACAGACAGTGGTAGTCCTTCTATTGACAGACATAGTAATAGTACATCTCGTCATGGTAAAGGTTATGAAAATGCTGTCAATGTGAGTTCACATTCTTTTTTATTGTAACATAAATGTTCATAGAGGGCTCCTCCCCCCTCCCCCTCCCCTCCCCCAATTTAAATTTGGTTCATTGGTCGGTTATATCTATTTGTTCATATTGTAGGACTAATGTATTCTAGCATGGTATTGATGTTGGTCCTTAGTCTCTAGTAAGAAGCTATTAGATACACTTACAGTGATTTTCAGAAATACTTTACTTGAAGCTACCATAAAGAAGCAATATACATTCTGTGCTTTTCGGCCTTCCATCACAAGTACGTAAAGTTTATGGCCTGCAAACGAAATCAGAATGTGCGATCAGAAATTGCTATTGTTTTTTTTGAAAAAGCTATGTATTCAGAAACTGCCATTTTGTTGTTGTTTGCCTATCAGTTGTATGTGCTAGTGCAGCAGCATGTTTGCCTTCTTTGGGATTTTCTTGTTATTTCTTTTATTCCACTTTTCCCAAACTCATACTGTCTTCAGTACATTTCACCATATACCTTAGCTTTATATGTTTATTTCTAAGCTAATTCAAACCAACTATCTGCAAAGGGAAGCATTTATATTATTATAAATTTTTCCTTTTGTAGATAGTTGCTTTGAATTAGCTTTTCTATACAAGCTATTGTAAAAATCAACTGCCAATGTTATGTTGATAAGTATATTGAGTCCAATATATAGCTAGGGACCTATTTAGACGGATATAAGGAGTTTATTGTCCTCGGGAAGCCTATTCTTTGCCCACCCATTGTCAGTTGAAGTTGACTTACTGCATTCGAGTCGTTTTCGCTTGCATACTTCTATCACCTAGTCCTGGTGAATCTAACGGCATTTTTCCGGAAGGTCTTCGACGCAAATTTTGGCGCAGAGCTATGCTGCAGGCAATTTTGGTGGGCATCCGCAGGCAATTTTGGTGGGTTTCCTTGGCGCAACGGTCATTTAAGTCACCACAGCCAAGTGGGATCTTGTAAATTTAATCTTTAACTTACCCCACTTTCTGCTTGTAATTCAAACCCTTTATTGCCTACTCAAGATGTTTTTTGTCACAGAGGAAACTGTGCAATTCATGCTTGTTGCTTATTGCGTACGAAAATCTTCGGCGAACAAGTTTTGATTTCGTCCTATCGTAGTTATCATGGTAAATGTTAAAACACATTCAGCTTGACCATAATGTTAGAATTATAACGAAACGCCTTCCAACATGACTAATAACTAATGTTTATTACCAAATGTTATGCGATGAGCACTCTTTTTCAGTAAATTAAAGTGGAGTTTGCACACAAAAGGGGACGCTCATAAATCTTGTTTCAGATAATAACTACAGGCCTGCTGTAGCTTTTGCCCATCGTGCCTTTGTCGTAAATATTTTAGTAATCTTGCAGTTTTGCTGCATAAATAACAGAAACCAAGTAGCTATTTAATTCATTCGCCTTCAAACTACGTACCATGCTGTACGTCAGAGCCTCTGAAATTACTTCAAAGGAGTGACAATGGCAGTACTGGTCCTGAGTACATGAAGGCAGAGGGATTCATTATTTGCCTTAGGCTGAATAATGATTGGGAGTGATAATGGAGATGCATCGGAAGGCCTCTTTTTTAATGTCAAATGAAATTTGCAGCTTCCATTAATCCCAACAATGTATCAACGGCTATGGAACAGGACGTGCTTTTCAACTGAGTGCTGGATTTACCGGTCCTCAAAACCGTCAATGATGGTTTACCGCGCGTCAAATCCACCAATGAGAATGAATATAACGATCCTTGAAACCACCAGTTAGAATACACCGGTCCTTATAACCGCCTGTGACCTGTATATCGTTCATTACAGGATGATTTTGAATGGACAGTCCACACTAGCTCATCGGGGAAGATTTACTATTACAATAGAAGAACAGAAAAGTCACAGTGGGAAAAGCCAAAGGAATGGATTGAAAGGTAAGTATACGTGGATTTGTAAACAAGTTTTGACAATCTGATTTTGCCAATTTTCTTCGACTTTGTAGTTTACCGTTTTACTGGAAATGAATGGACAAGAGAATGTGCTAGCTGTAGAATGTGATTACGAATCTGGAATTAGTTTAAAACTATTTGAAAGGCTAATGAACTTAGAATCCCATAAGATGGATCGACGAATTTCGGTCACTAGGCAATAGCGTAGGGCTCTCTTGTGCCTAACTAGATCTTTAATTGTTGTTTTTCTACCTATTAGTTCACCACATCACATTTCCCATTTGATTTCGTTGTTTTGGTGACCGTTATTACTAGAAATCATCCTTTTAGCGGCAATATACACAGTAATTGAGACCATACGAGTATCTGAGGTTATTGAGGAATATATATTTGTCTATAAGTTGTGGACTTGTGACGTCGGAAATCTTCAAAGCTTCGATATCGTTGCTTTTTGTTTGAACAACCTTGCATAAGTTCATGAGGGTTTCAGTGCAAAGCTAGCCAGCATAATTGGCTTAATTTTAAGTTCTGTGTGCATTAAAATTGTTGAGAATTCTACAGAACATAGAAGTAATTACAGTCTCAGTGCATTGGGTCAACTTAGAATCTTCTGTCATTATGAATAGAAGCTTATCATTTTCCAGAAGCACTCGTATAAACAAATCTTCATCATAGACTGATCGTTCAACTGATTGAACGATTTAATAATTATGCAGTTAACTGATTGGTTGGTTGGTTGGTTGGTTGGTTGGTTGGTTGGTTGGTTGGTTGGTTGGTTGGTTGGTTGATTGACTTATCGATCGATCGATCGATCGATCGATTGATTGATTGATTGATTGATTGATTGATACCTTTGTGGGTATGTTGCCATAGACTTATCTTGTAAAAAGTTTAAGATTTTGCGTTCATTTTTGAATTACGTATTGTGTTCCTTCTCGCATTATTTTTACAGTCTCATTGACTTCAGGACCTCTTATGCGTTACTTTGTCTTTGCAGAGAAAACAAGCTGCGGTCAAGAGATAGGGAACGAGAAAAGGAGAGAGACAAGGAACGGGAACGAGAGAAGAGAATTAGAGAAATCAGCAGCCGCGATTCAAGGGAACTGTCCAAGTATGCAAAGCTGTGTAAGTTTCTTCCAAAGACTTATTATATTTTATACTTTGCCGATAACTAAAATATCATGTGAATTTGGCTTGTCCCATGCCTGTCCGCTCAAACTCTTTCTCAATCAATGGTCGCTTGATTCCATACTTATTTCGTTGTCAACAGCTCCCTTCAAGAAGGAACACATGTCTAATAGAGGCTCCTCTCAGTCGAGGCGAAATCATGAATATTCGGAAATCGAGAGGCCAAAGTCTGTTCAGACGTTTGGAAGCAGCACATCAGCAGTTAGCACAGCTTCGAGCAGGTTTGAAGTTAATCCCATTTTCCATTCGAGCGTACAATTGCTCTCCTAATTGATCTTATTCTGTATACATCTTCGCAAGTATTATCCACATCGTATTTCTCGCCCCTTGGTATTGAGCTTTCACTTGGTGTAATGTTCTGTAGCTCATCAGATTTATCAAACATGTCAACTTGTTTTTCGTGTCGGATTTCCATGACAGATCTAATTTGCAGAAACCGTTTTCATTACCTCAACTCTTTATTTTATGTTTCTTTATCAAATGAGTCATTGCGTGGTTTTTTACATAGTATGCTTGCATAGTTAATTGTTTGCCTACCGCAAATCTGCTCATTAGTCCCCTGGTGGCTTGCTTATCTTTTGTACTGTTTGTATGGGAGATTGTCCGAGGGGAGGGCTTATTAAGGGGGAGAAGCTTCTGATACATGTTACATAGAAAACTTATTTGCAAAAACCTTTTTCTTCCACTTTGTAAGAAGAATGATTTATGTTTAAGCACCAGTCTATGACAAAGCGTTCATCATCTATAATAGGGGCTTATTGAAATTTTGACGCTCTAGGACGGGTCTTATTCTAGGGGGGGTTTTCGAGGGGGAGGGCAATTCAAGGATTAGTAATATGTCCAGTTGTCTTGTCTGATGATAACAATTCATTTTGCAGATCAAGTGGATGCCCTACACCAGATACAATTGGTATGAATCTTACTTTATAGCTTATTCCATGTTTATAAGTCGCATTGAATTTTATATCATAATAGGTCTCCCCTCCCCCCCTCCTGAACACAGATGCCTGAAGTCAGCCGGGTCAATCGCGTTGTCAAGTTTTACCATATTGTATTTGACGAAAGGGGCCAGCTGTTAGCTCTTAGATTCAACAGTGGGGGCGAGTTTTCAATTGATTATTGAGATGTATCATGGGTATTAAAGCGAGGATATTTAAAGGGGAAAGTTTATGGGCAGAAATTTAGTTTAACTGAAAGGAAAAGAAGCTAGATTCTTGAGGTGGAGAAAGAAATATAACTTGGTGGAGAACAAAATCTTTAATAGTAACTTGTAGGATATTCCAGTTTCAAATTTTGTGTCTTAAGGTACCGCGTTTTAAGTAGCCCGCATGTAGAAAGACAGAAAAATTAAGGAACTTGTACTACTAACTACAAAATCATTGATGACTTTTTCAATTTGGAATATTTTTATAACTGCAAAAAGTCGAGAATTAGGAAGCTAAATTTGCATGAGTTGTGTGTTGATCCTTATAGCAAGTGTTTCACAGTTGAGCTTGCATTGAAGCTTACAATATATAGTGGGAACCTGCCTTAGTGCTTAATACTTACAATGGTTAAATTAATAAAATGTGTTGCAAGGAAGTCAAAAAATAGAGAACTTTAAGAGTTGGACCTTCAGCTAAGTTCCTTATAAAAGAAGCTTGTGAACTGCTAATGACAATGATGTAAGGAAAAGATCTTTACAAGTAGCTCAGAATTGGGCGTGTTTAATTATAGCACTTTTGCCAAGCCTCAATACTGTGACTTAATTTATATTTGATCAGTTGCCTACTATTGCTAATTGCCCTCAATTTATTCGTTGATCTTTGGTATTCCAGGCAGTCCTATTGGCAGCGTGCAAGACATTTCTCCTCCGAGCACTCCATCGAACAGTGCGGTTTCATCTCTGTCCCCGTACGTCAATTCCTCCGCTGCTAACAGCATAACATCACCGCACGTATTTACAAGCTCGCCTGGCGTTTCCCCCGCTGTCCCGTCTTCACTGTCCACGTCGACGTGCTATCCGAGTTATTATCGATATTCAGGGAACGATTCAAAAGTCTTCACCGGAAGCAGCTCGCAGTCTTCATCACAAAATTCTACATACACTAGTTACCCTCCACCACAAAGCAACAGCGAAAGTTCGAATATTAAATCACCCACACCAGTTCTGCACCCACTGCAGCAAGCGATGCTCCTACAGCAACAACAGCAGCAGCAGATGGTGGTTGGTATTTTTAGTGAGGTTAATTTTCCCCTTTCACCCCTCCCGGCCCCCTCCAATTCACTAAAGAATATTTGCAACCAATATGAGAGGAGGTACATTCTAATGTTTGGGAGTAGTGGAGATTTTTCTTGTTCGGGGTTTCTTAATATGATGATCTTCTGTTAAAAGCATTTCTCTATTTCGTTTATGATTTAGTTACTATACTCTTTATTTGTTGTATTTTGCATGCTCATAAATCTTTATGACTCATGACATGATCATACAACTTGTTGAGTTATAAGCTTAGAAGTATTAGTTTGTAGAACCTCTGATACAGATCATTTCAGAGCCCAGAAAAGTTACGGCTCAACGGCTGTGAGGCGGAGGAAGGTTTTGCTTTCTTTGCCTCTTCTGGGGAAGGTTTATAAATTGTTATCAACAATCCAGTTTGAACAATAATTTCACGTAATATGGTATTAACTAGTAAGACCATAGCCCTTCTTAAATGATATGCTATGGTTAGGTTGTAGGCTCATGTCTACCACCTTGCTTCAGTACAGTACTTAATAGCGATTTCATTCAAGTCATGTCAGCTTATTTGCTGTGTACGACTTCCATTAATGGTCTGCCATCATAAACAAGAGATTATATTATGTAGGTAATCTCTTTTAGGACAAGTAGGCAATTAGTTTCTGATTGCTTGAGATACAAAAAATGCATCGAGTTGAACAGCCTAGGCTAGTTTTGATTATCACTAAATGAGCGAGACTTGTAGTGAAGAATTGGTAGCCGAGGAAGCTTCAACATCTTCAGAAGCAAGTACAGCTGCCGCAGAATAACTTGAGACCTTCCTATATCTTTGAGAAAAAGCAAAGTTTATTTATCGAAAAGATCAACTTTTTTATATTTGGTCATATTGCCCATATTTCTGATGATCATGCGCAAGCGTTTCGGCATACAGCCACTTAAATTTCTAAAATATTATGTTGTTTGTGTGTGTGAAAATGATCTAGGTCTCATGTCATTTTCCGATATTTGTATTATGAAGAATCTTGATGGATTATAGAGTAGAGCATATAAGGAAAGGGTTTATTATTCAAAATGATGGGGATGATCATAATGATAATAGTGATCCTTATGATGACGATCCTGTTGATTGTTTCGATTCATTAATACACTGTTTGTTGTTCTTATATTATGTTCTTCTATTTCCACAGCAATCAATGTACGTAGGCATGAATCAAGCACAACCTGCATTCGGTAATTGCCAGATTATACAGAATTTGTTTTTACTCGTATTACCTGTCTGTAAAATGTGATGTTTGTATGCAAGCAGCCCATAGTCTTTTGAAGATAAAAATCGGAGTTCCGTTATTTGTTCAGACTTTTAATTGCCCTGTTTATGATAGATAAATATTTAGTCCTTATAGCATCACCTCCCATTTACATGCTGTTAATTAGCCGAAAGACCAGAATACGAGTAATTTCGATTCTGAGGTACTCAAATTATTTATGCAAAGATTGCACGTAAAGGTATTGGTTACAATATGTCTATATATGACAGGACGTTCGATTAAATAAAAATTGCTCCCTTTGATTTTACCGACGTGTTGGCTTCTGCCTTAGATCTTTGAGGTATTTTTGTCCTTTGTGTGGGTATGTTAGAGATTTAATGGTACCTCTGAAATGTTTTAAAAGCAAGCTTTGCAAAATCTAATTAGAAAATTAATAAATAATCTCTTGTTCTATGTTTATTTTGTAATCTATGTGTTTAACTGTTGTTTGTATTTATAGTAATAAGATTTTCCTTTATGCGTCTCTCCCACAGTTCACGACCAGAAGTATCGAAGCGAGACTGGGCCTCCTCCCCCACCTCCACAACACCCACAAAGTGTTGCTACTCCTCCACCTCCGCCACCACCTAATCAACTTGATGGAAGCTCTGTTACCTCGACTGGTTACCAATCTGCTAGACATCGTGACCCACGGTCGGATAGACAGGAACAGAGATCGGACCCAAGATCATCAGTGGGGAGCAAGAACCCGTACAATCAAACGCAAGAGGTTGCAAATGCCACGGCCGGTCTTGATAATGGTAGCTGGGACAGCACACGACGAGAAACAAAAGCGCCGGAAGCAACCCTGCCCGAGTTGTCGGACCTGACATCGTACGCTCAGTTTTGTTGTAGAAAGGCATACGAAGATGTAGCTGGCTGGATGGGTAGTATATTCGAAAGACAGGTAGGATGCAAGTGTTATATGCATTTTTGTTGACAAACTATGTAAATCTTAGATTAGTCTGCCTACTGGGAATGATAACAACAATGTCAATTGCTTTGGTTGTTCAAACGTAAACACAAAATATTAAAAGATGCAAAATTTATACATTTATACTTATCTTTGAACTGGCTCGTATAGATCTTCACAGAGATGTTCGCGAAGATCCCCGCTTGGAAAGGCATTTTTTGCATCCAAGCATACACCCCCATACCCCCTTAGCTTGGAGTCACTACCCTTGGGAAGATCGGCACCAGATGTATCTGCCCCAGTATACAGCTCTGACGGGACTATGATTATCTGCCATCCTTACTATCTACGATTCATCGCACTATGCTACTGCGTCGCTGCACACACCTTTATCATTCAACTAGAGGTCCCCACATAGTAAAATACTGTAGAAACGATATTGGTAATTACCACACGATGTTACACGATGTTACACTATGCAGTAACCTGTAATCTCTCTTTTGGTTTTTTGTTTAGTGAACCTAGCTCAAGGCCTAGCTCTAAAAGTTCCTTATTTCTGGAACTCTTATAACCACATGTTATTACTAAAAGTTCCTTAATATTTCCTTACTTGTAACTGCACATTTAGTGCTGTGGCTACTGTAGGTATCAAGTGTTAAGTATTAAGACAGTGCACTATGTACATTGAAAGTTTCAACGGAAATCCACGTAAGAACCACTTGGTTCAAGGGTTACACACAATTTATATGAATTTGGCATGGCAATTCTTGATTGTTTACAGTGATAAAAATATTCGAAATTTCTGCTTTGTCTTAAGTAGTAGAGTTTCCTTAAAATATTTGGCCTTGTGCATGTAGGTTCTTGATAAAGCGTTTCATTATACAGCTGCGTGTATGATGCAATAGCGTGTACTGCAATATGACGTCACTCCATGCAACACACCCAATGTCTTAGCAACATTATCCATACATTTGACCTGAGCTGGAATCATATTCATTCATTTGTAGCAAGAATTAGAACAGAGAATTTGAAAGCTTTCCAAGCCTAATACTATGTTTGTAAAGAATTCATCTTAACCCTCGTACTAATTAGTTCATTTAATTTCACTGGTCAAACGGCTTTTCAGACGCCTGAAATAAAATATCACCTGTATTTCATTATTCATAAAACGTGAATCAAAAAAATGTGGCACCTTTTTTCAAGGAGATAACTTCAAGCCTCATTAATCATTGATATTTCGTACTGAAAATTTTGAAATTTCAAACAGGGTTGTTCTTTAAGTGGTTTACCTGAACTGACAAAATATTGTAACCAAGGCACCTAATTTATCCTGAGCCGTCGGTATAGTGAGGTGGAGTGGCCAGTTCCTTTGCTCGCCACCTTTAATTTCCCAGTGTTGCTACCAGGTACCCATTTGTTACTGGGTGGACAGTGAGCGAGCTTCCCAACCACGATCCAGGGGTTCGGCTCGAACCTTTGTTGTTCCGCTCTGCAGTCAAGCACTCTAACCATTTGGCCACTCGCTCTCCTCTAGCTTATCACTTTTAAAATGTTTAACAGCCAAGAACCTACGCAAATCCCCGGCCTTTCATTTTTTGCGTCCATGTTTCTGTTTGTTTTTGTTGTTTTTTCATGATCAATTTAGTTCCTATTTCAATTTCGTTCGAGAGTGTAGCCTTTGACAACATATTTACACCGTAGGCTGCAGTAGCAGCAGTGGAGGTCGACTCTTCTCTGGGTTTAGCTGGTGAGAGATCAAAATCAAACTCTTTGCTTACTAGTATGGCATCGTTTATCACTGAATCGAGACACCAAGTTTCTGTATCAAGGTATATGCATATTTTGATATATTGGTTTCCAATGTGGCGATTCTACCTTCCCTTTTTCCTATTATATGTCTTCAGATATACATCCATGCCAACTTTCCCATTAGATGGGTCACATAGAAGGTTGTCATATATAGCCAGGCCTATCTCAAAGAGGGGAGCATGGGGGACGTCACATCCCCAGGAATAAAGCTTCATCAGCAAGATTTGCCTTTTATTAGCAAATTTATGATGCTTTGCTAAATAAATGTGGGCTTGTCGACACATATTGCTACTTTCGTAGATATCCCATGTAGTTACCTAGCGTGTTTTCCGCAATCTTAGAAGTGTGTTGATGAGTAACACCTGCGCTATCAGAAGCAAAAACCAGTTCTTGGATACCAGCCCCATTTTGTTGGCAAGTTTTTATTTTACATCCCCCCCCCACCCCCGATAGCACCATCACCATCTTTACGATGGTCCTGCATATAGCCAACGATAGGACCATCTATCTTCGTTTCCTTCAAAGTTGATTACGAACTTCCAGATAGTTTTAGCACATTAGAATGACAGTGTTATCAAGTCATCGAGGTAAACCGTCAGAAACAGTGTGCCATAGCTAGAGACAGCTATCAGCCCAAATTTTCTTCTTTCATTTTCGATATGCAGCAGGAACCTGAAGCCAAGACACTGCACCTAATTTGCCACCGGAGGATTTGTCGCTCTTTCCAAGCCTTCCTTCTAATTGAGTGTAGTAGCAATTGTATCAATCATCATATGCATAATGATAAATTGAAGGTTTCTCTTTGTCGTCGTCCTGGTCGTACAATTTGTAGCAAGACTGCGATTCCCAAACTCAGCATTAATATGTTTGGACCGCTATGCTTCTGATTGCCATAAATATTTGTCTATCTATTGAGAGCCATTTCGGCCTACAAACTGTGTGCGAGTGGATCTTTTCTCCATGGGATGCATTGGTATCTAATGGTATCATAACCAATTCTTTCTTTCAGGACTAGTTGTATACGAGAAGTCTTGGATCAGGTAGAAGGCCTTCAGGACTCAAGAATCGAGCGTCAAGATTCAAGGCTAGATCGTCAGGATTCAAGACAAAAACGCCACGATTCCGATCGCATGGATACCAAATCGACACTTTTGGATTCAAAATCTGATAAGAAGGATTTAAGAATTGAACGGAAAGACCTTAAGACTGAACGTAAGGATTCTCTATCCTAGGTATTATAGCTATTTTAGGGTGTTGATAGTAGAATCTTTCTTTTTTATGAATCTTTCGCAGGCACATGACCAGATTTGTTTTGCAGATTAGTCCTTGCCCTGTCTTAGGCCTCTAAAACAACTTTGGCATGCAAGGGATCGCATAATTTCTCATAAAGATTAGGGTACCGTTTGATATAAATTCGTTTATTCTGTTGGTAAGTTCAAGGTTCCCATAAAAATGTCCATTTTTAGTTGTTAAATATCGTAATGATTGATGCCAGATATAGTATAGTCTGTCTTAAAACATGGCTTGTGTGACAAACAAGCGTGGGGGCATTTGTAGGCCCTACGCAATAGGGTAAGGATGGGAATTTGTAGAAAGATCTGGAAGTTTTAAGACAAATTTTCATCCATGGCCACGCTTCACAACTCTTACTTCCATCCTTAGTTCGAATTTGATTTGAGATGTTCTCGTACCTTCTTATGGTAGAAATGGTATTTTAGAATTTATGTTGTCACCTGGGTGGGTGGTACTGATTGCCTGCCGCAAGCGGTACGTCACAGCTTGTCGGAAACAAACAATGCGGAGATTTTGACTTACCAGAAGCTCAGCAGAGTCGAGCGAGGCTTTACTAAGATTGCGTCAGTTAACTAACTCTAAAACAGCTTATTGTTCTTTTCAATAGTCAGCCCAACGTTATCCTTAGGCAGCATTGTATTAGAAGGGTATTTAGTCACAGTTTTAATGTGCCAGCCTCCCTTATGTAATCATGTGTTAGCTGACCGAACACAGGCAGCCAGACATAACGAGCCTGGTCGTTTTTAATAGCCTATAAGAAAAATTTATCTATTTTGTAATTCTTTGTTAGCTAATTGCTGCATTTATATTTCGATGTATTGAGGAGGAGCGAATGGTATCTTTAGGATTTGAATCGGCGATTCTTGTCCTTCGGCGCATACAGCTGGTCACCGGACAGATTTTGTCCCAGTTTTGGTTTGGATACGAGGCTGACTGTGCAATGAGATCTTGTATGTTTATACAGGCTGTATATGCTGAAGCAACGGCAAATTTTGAACTGCTATTGAAATTTCGTGTTCACTGATTCATTGTTCATTGTTCATCAGTTTATCTGCAGTTTCGTTCCGCAATGTGTCCATTGTTTGTTTCGTTAAGAAATTGATAAAAATCAGCATTTTGAGATATTTTGGTCATTTCTCCATAACCACTACACCGACTCGCGAGTTTTGCATATTTGTTGAACAGTTCCCTGTCGTTGTCGTCGTTGCCTGCGTCGTTGCCTGCGTCGTTGCCTACGTCATCGCCTGCGTCGTCGCCTGCGTCGTCGCCAGCATTATTATCAGCTTCACCCTCGACTTCATATTTGGCATCATCGTCCTCTTATCGTAGGCTTGAACCATTCCCTCGTGATTTGGTCTTGCACCCCGTGAATATTAGCCCCTCACCTTCTGAACTATACATATCAAGAGGAATATCTTGCTACCACCTCTGCCCCATCAAGATGTCTGGTTACTCATTTCGACTCTATCGTCAATGTCACGTTTTTTGTTTTTAATATCTTGGATATTTTTGTTAGTTCTCCTTCACACATTTAGTATTTCAATCACCACTGTAAATATGGCTGTACCCAGTGTGGCATTGTGCAAATTGGTGCGATGTAGGTGGAATCTCTGGTCACCAGAAGATTGTTGTCGTCTGTGTATTCTTTGAATGAAGAGGCGATCGTAGCGAGAGTATGTAAAAATATAATACCCTCAGGTATTTCCTTAATAAAAATACTCTAGCCCCTCAGTAGATTAATAGTAGAATCTTCCCTATAAAAGACGCTTGGTGGCACTGCGGTATGATCTTCAGTGGCAGGCACATGCCCGATGGCTTTCGGTTTCACCAATATCTTGCCTCAAAAGCACTGATTTCAAGTGCACCCTGCCTTAGCCTTAGCATTCTAGTCGTAGTAGGAATGCATTTACAGACTGGAGAGCGGGCTATATATTTTCATAGAGATAACATAGACTTGTAGTAGTTTTAATGCTATTTTTGATGGGAAGATCCCGCCTTTAATTTCTTCGTACCTTCAAACAATGCAATGTAAAAGATATTGTTATGGGACGATTGAGTCGGCTGTATCTTATGTTGTCTTTGGCCGAAGGCACTGCAGTTTTGTGATTACGTTATTGTCTGTTAAGCCTAGCGCACACGGGAAATTTTTGTCTTTCAAAGACAGATTTTTGTTTATCGACAAAAATGCCTCTTGTGTGGTTGTCAAATACCGATATTTCTGATTTTCGCAAGAGAGAGATTTACTGTCATTCACCAGAAAACATATCGGAATGTAATTTATAGTCGAAAGAAAATGAGGACCTTCTTGTGGTGGCTTGACAAAAGAGGCCTTGCCTCTACACCATATCTTCACCAGGCTATACAAATAGAAGTAGGAAACAGCACCAAAGAGCAGACCCAACAACTTCTGTCCACGCGGCGTGTTCTTGTTCGCCTTACAATGCTATACAGCGCTGAACAGTTAAGAGAACACTTTCTGTCAACCATTATTTGCATTTCTGCTACTGATTCCTACTGATAAATTGGTTTCCCTCTTAAAGTAAATGCTAGCAAGGCAGGTTCAGAAGTTGAAAGACAAAAATCTCTGGTGTGCGGAAATTTCTACGACAAAAATCTCTGTCTTTGAATTACAAAAAGCTTTCATGTACGGAAGTTTCAAAGAAAAGGATCTCTGTCTTTCAAATAAAAAATCTCCCGTGTGCCCTGGGCTTTATTGCTGGTGCACCTGTTAACGAAGATTGGAACCAAGCAGTACACCAAAGTTGTTTTAAATAGGATGAGAATGGTTATTTACTATCGCTCGAAGAAGCGGGAGACCGTTCTTGTGTATACACGTTTTTTTTATAATATAAGAAAAAAGTTTATAAGAAAATGAGACTCGGATGGCCACAATCTTAAGAAAGACTAAACTTTTTATAACAAATAATGAGTACCTGTTTTAGCCAATTTTACTCCAATAAAAGGTAAGGAAATCTCAGCTTCAATTTCATGGAAAATTAAGACAATTGAGGCTCAGACAAAAAGGGATTTTCTTATAAGAAAATGACGTGTACTGAAATAATGAAAACCTAACAGTAACTTTCGTTTGAATCTTCATTCATTTTCGAGAGTAGGTTTAATTAACAGGACCATGATTTTAGGGTATTGAATTGCCGATACAAGAAAGCTAAACGGAACAGAATCAAACATATGGAAATGAAGAATACCTTTTCCCTTTCATTCGGGTTCTCGTAGTAAAATCTATCGGTGATAATTGCTTTATCAACGCCATTATCAACGACATTACCGCCGTCCAGCGCCAGTGTCGTTTCTTCTTCATACTTACCGTACAGGGAAAGGAAATACCGAAATTCGTTCTCCACATTCCTTGCATTCGACCGGCTGAGATAATCAGGACGGTAGAGAAACTTGACGTGGTTGCGAGGTATGATCATGATGATTATGGGTATGATTATGATTATGACTCGTCCAAATGCATTAGATTAGAAACGAAGTTCCAGTCTGTCATACAGTTAAAGCAATACCATTGACTTTGAATAGAATGCCAAATCTTTAGTGTGTACCTTTGGCAAAACCTGCACACATGCTAGGTGACAAGTTATTTATGCCCTTTTGTCTGAGCAGTTCCAAAAGAGCGCTGTTAGACCCTTTTGGCAAAAGGTGCAGCCGTATGTGCCGCATTACATATACGTACATACAACCTGTGGCGGAGCCAGTGGGGCATATGGATGAGGCTAATTTACCCCATATTTTTGAAAATGTAGTAAGATTCATCCAAAAGTGTCATAAATGAACGTTTCTCTATAGTTGATAAGGAGTTCTTAGCAGTATAAAATGGCTGTGGTTATAAAACTTCCCATGGCCGAAATGCTATGTCCTAAACACTCACCGTTAACCTCGCTCCCGCACTCCACAACAGCCGGTGCCAACACTAGCGGTGACTCGCTTTCTATTGGCAATTCTCTAAATCTTGCTTCGGCTATACCTATACATCAAAGACTACTCATTTGATAGCAATTGATATTTCCTGCTTGTGCGCAAAACCTTTCTGTTTAAAGCATTATTCATCAGTCTCAGAAGGATATAGAACATATTGTCATGTGTCACGAGGTTTAGGTTTTATTCTACCACTGGCGAAGATAAAAAGGCACCCATAGTTGAACGGCCAATAAGTAGTTTTGGAAGATCTTCTAAGCCGTGGAGGTCACTTGGCGGAGGGACAGCTCCTAAAATCTTTCTTTCGAGCTTCATTTATAGGTGGCCTGTGGTCTGGTTTCCCCCTTCTCTCAATAAAACAACCAAGTACCCGCCACTGATTCCGTGCTCCGAGATAACATGAAGTAATTTACTAGAAGTGATGTTAACTTTCTTTGGAAAGATTGGAATAAAAATACATCGAATAAGTAATGCATTAAAGGGAAGAGAATTTGGCTGCGCACAGAAGTAGGCAAACAGCCATAACCTACCAGATAGGCTGTATTTTCAACTGGACTGTGATAATGTGGCAGCATTCTAGATGAAAATAATAGGTTGGAAAGGGGGAAACTGGGACTCTAAGTCATGAAGGTAAATATTGGTTTTGTCGTTTTAGTATCGTGTTGTATCTGGTATCAATAAGTTGCTTTCGCTGACGAAATTGTAACTATATATGTATATAACCTTTCAAAAGTGTGCAATCAGACATACCCTACTAGATTGCCTTCATTTTCAATAGACTTGATGTACAACAAGCAACGAAAGATCAATTCTATCATTCTAAAAGAAGATGCAATACTAAAACTGCGTAAGGTGGTTCCGGAACAGAGGTCTAGACTATATCTAATACTTCTAAGTTTGGTTGGCTCTTACTTAATTTCGTAATATTAGCCTCAAAGATCGCTCTTTGGTAGAGATACAGCTCATGAATTGACATAATAAGTCATACATCTGACAACTCAATCTGTCAAACTATTAGCTTATTATCATTATGCGGAGGGCCTCTTAAAAATCAGCTTTGCTGAAGAGCTACCCTCCTATAAAGAATTGAAATGAAATGAAATGAAATTATTATTAGTGATCCAGAGCTACTAAGTTATTAACATTCTTGTTCTCTATATTGTTTTTTATTTTCTTCAGATATGAATCACCGTATTGCGAAATTTGTATCTATAGATATTACTATTATACTCATGGAGTGAATTTTTAAAATATTACAGCTATTTGATTGTTATTATTTACTTAGCTTTTCTAAATTTACTTGCTTCTTATTTTCCTCTTCAACATATATTCATCTTTTTGTTCTTAGTTATTTCATATCCAGGTTGCCTGTTATATAGTGAGATATATAAGTATCATTTTTAATTGTTCATAAAGGAAATGAAGCTATAATTTTCACGAGTTCTTCGTGCGTAGAAACTTCCCAGTTGACCTGGTTTAGATGGCCTAAGTTAAGTGTTGCAATATTTTAATCTTTTTGCTTCACACTTAGTGCATAGATTTACAAGGATGTAATGAGTGGAACTGGAGCAGTTTTGACGTATTTAAGTTTTTTTGTGAAGTGTAAAAGGTGGAGCTCCAATCAAGTAGTGCCATTTGGAATTGGGACTGTCAATCTGCAGTTATGGAGTGGAAACGTGAAATATTCCGACACTGAATAGTTTAAATCTTTACAGCGAAATTTTTAATTGAATGCAAATTTTTTTAGTAGGAGAGTGGCTTAAATGAAAGCGACACTCTGCTGTTCAAAAAGTTAAGCAAGTTAAGTGTTGAATTTTTGAGATCTAAAAAGTTAACAAGTTGATACTGAATTGAAGTTCCAATTTTTACGCAAGCTTATAATCTCTTCTGCATTATTTGCATAGACTTTTGGTGCTAGTTTATGTATTTCATTGCAATGTTTATGTAGTGCCTATAAACTAAAGTGTAACTGTGTAACTAAAGCTTTTCACTGGCTCATCAGAGTTTGTGGTCCGCGGGTTGTGCATTGGCCACTTTTGAGCAAAGGAGAAAGAGATAGGTACTCACAAGCACATTTCATCGACCTATTATGGCAAAGGTGGTGGGAACGTTGTCCCAAACTTGCTTGTCTTTAGAAACATCGTATCTTTAATAATTCACCATTTCTCTGATAAGACATACTGGGCAATCTTACATATTTTCTTTTTTGTGTAGTCTGTTCCCAAGTTGTATAGCATTAAACTCGTTCACAAAATCTGCAACCACAAGCTCCAGGGAAACCACTGAGTAATCTTTATATTCCTCATATTTAAGGGATCCACTGCATCATTCAATCACTTTTACACAAGGCCTAAAACAAGTGCGGATGGGATCTGACTCACTTTGTGGAGTTGTAAATCGAACCTGTGGATCAGTAATTGGAGAATGCTTGGATTAGTACATACGACATATCTATTTATTGAAAGTAGGTCATCAAAGTTTCATCAAAGCTGGCACAGATTGGCACGTGTGTTAATGATATAGATACACACGACATCGATACACACACACCACATGACATAGACACACACACACAAACACACACACAGACAGACACACACACACACACACACACACACACACACACACACACACACACACACACACACACACACACACACACACACACACACATATATATATATATATATATATATATATATATATATATATATATATATATATATATATATATATATATATATATATATATATATATCTCTAGTGTTCTGTCTGCCGACAGGTCCTTCTTGGCATCCAGCTTCGCCAGATCTCTCTGTTTTCAGCCTTTCTTTTCATGTTAGCATATCCATCCTCTTTTAGTTCACTTATCATTCCAATCCGTTTTCTTCCTTTAGGTCTTCTTCCATCTATTCTACCCTCTATTACTTCCTTCAACAAGCCATTACCACGGACAATGTGCCCAATCCAACTCTTTTTAGTTTTAGTTATTCTATCCAATAGCTCTCTTTTTTCAGCTACCATTATCAACACATCTTCATTTGTTTTCTGTTCTACCCAGCTTACTTTTTCCATCCTTCTCCAGACCCACATTTCGAATGCCTCTATCCTTCTAATATCTTCCGTTTTTAATGACCATGTTTCCGATCCATACAATAGAGCACTCCAAACAACAGTTTTAATAATCCTCTTTTTCACTTCCCGCCTAATACCTCTGGTGAGCAGTTCTTTCCGTCTGTTGAAAGCTGTTTTTGCCATGGCTATTCTTGCTCTGATTTCTTTACTACAGCTACCATTATCTGTTATCAACGACCCCAAATAACAAAACTGTGCTACCTGCTTAATTCTTTCTCCATTTAATACTATATTTACATTGCCACCACCTTGTTTGGAAACTCTCATAACTTTGGTTTTCTTTATATTAATCTTCATACCATATTCTTTTGACACATTATTTAATCTATTCATTATATTCTGAAGTCCTTGTTCTGTCTCTGCTACCATGCCCTGGTCATCTGCAAATCTTATATCTTTCAGCAAACTCCCTCCCACTTTTACACCCTCATCAACACCATCTAATGCTTCTACCATCATCTTTTCTGCATAAATCGAGAATAGCAAGGGAGATAAGCTACAACCTTGTCTCACACCTCTGCCAATGCTACATGTATTTGTGTACTCATCTGCAACCCTGACTACTGCCTGCTGCTTAGTATATAGCTCCCAAATCAATCTCCTGTCTCGCCAGTCAACTCCTAGCTGTTTCAATGTATCCATCATCTTTACCCAATTCACTCTGTCAAATGCCTTCTCATAGTCAACAAAACAAATAAACACCTCTTTTCCATGATCTAAAACCTTCTCACATAACATTCGCATAACCCCAATTGCTTCTCTGGTTCCACATCCTTTCTTGAAACCAAACTGTGTCTTACTGATAAAATCTCTAACTTTTCCTTCCAGTCTTTTTGTTAGTATTCTTAGCATAATCTTTGATGCGTGTGGTATAAGGCTGATGGTTCGATGGTCCTCACATGCCATTGCATTCATTTTCTTTGGCAAGGGTATCAAAACTGCCTTTGTGAAATCTTCTGGCCATATTCCTTCTTTATAAATTCTTTCACATAATTTTATTAATCCTGTTGTCGCTTCCTTACCTAAACTCTTCCAAAATTCTGCGGGTATTTCATCTATGCCTACAGCCTTTCTGTCCTTCAACTCTTTTATTGCTGCTCTGATCTCACTGACTAACAAATCTGGTCCTTTACAGTCCTTGTCTACTTCATCTTCCAGTTCTAAATCAAGACTATCTTTCCCTGGTTTTCTTTCAGCATCATAAAGTGTCTCAATATATTCTCTCCACCTCTCTTTGATATCACTTTTATCCGTTAAGAGCCTACCGTCCATGTCCTTAATTGCTTTGCTGCTCTTTCTCATTACGTTCTGTCCTGTAAGCTGACGTACCTTTCGATAAAATACATCTGACCTACCCCTGCTATCTAGCTCATCAAGAGTCTGACATTGGTCCATCCACCAATCCTCTCTTGCCTTGTCTGTTTCCCTTCTTAGCTCATTATTTAGTTGCTTATATTTCTTTACTCCATCGTCTGTTGACACATTTTTCCACTTCCTTCTTTCATCCATTTTCCTTATCATCTCATCAGTGACCCATGGCTTCCTTGCTTCCATGCCCATGTTATAACCAACTTCAGTCTTTGCAGCCTCTAAAACAGCATTCTTCAACATTATCCATCTACCTTCAATGCTTACATCATCTTGCTTAGTGTCTCTTATCTTTTCATTCACTTTGTTTTGAAAACTCTCAACTTTCGCCTCTAATTTCTGCAGGTCCCATTGTAACTTCTTCCTTCTCCTTTTCAGTTTCTTCAATTTGACGGACTGTTTCATGACAACTAAGTTGTGGTCAGAATCAGCGTCTGCACCTGGATAACTACATGCATTTTTTACACTATTTCGGAACCTCTGTCTCACCAGAATATAATCCAATTGATGCCTTCGGGTGTCTCCCGGTTGCCTCCATGTATACCTGCGCCTTTTTTCATGCTCAAAGCAGGTGTTGGTAACAACCAGCTTCCTTTGCCGGCAGAACTCTACAAGTCTTTCTCCTCTTTCATTTCTGGTTCCAAGCCCAAAAGCTCCTACTTCTTTCTCATCTTGCCCCTCTCCTATGATACAATTCCAGTCTCCCATAACTATAAGATTAGTATTGCCCTTCTCTGCCTTAATGAGATAATCCAATTGTTCATACATTTCTTCCAGTTCATTATCTTCATGTGTTGATGTTGGCATATACGCTTGAATAATGACTAAATCCGCAGGCTCTGCCTGTATCTTCACCAACAATAGGCGATCACTCTGTAATACTATTTTCGTCACTCTCATTGATGTTTCCCTATCTAATAAAATTGCAACACCGCCTTGACCCTGTTTTGCTGCAGTGCAAATCATCCTTAGTCCATCGCTTGTAAGATCTCTACTTTCTTTCCACCGCACTTCACTAAGTCCAAGAATGTTTAACCTATTTCGACTCATTTCTCTTTTGATGTTTTCAAGTTTTCCTCTCTTTTGCATTGTCCTCACATTCCAAGTACCAATTCTCATATGCCCTTTTCCATATCTTCCACTTAGTCCTAAGGTCTGTGCAGAGCCAATACTGTTTCCCACAAAGTCTGCACTCTTTGGTGGGATCAGTCCAACCAACCCCGTGAGATTATTAGCACCCTCATTTACACGGGACTGAGGGCCATCAATTAAACTGTTTGCCATAGAAGTAACAAGGGATAATAGTCAGGATGGTTTCCCGTTGCCTTTCCTGACGGTGTTTTTATCGAGACACCATCTCTAGAAGACTTGCTTACCAAAGCTAAAGAGCGCCTTCTGCCCATGATTATTTACCCATAATTGGGACCCTAGCTGGTGCTATCACCCCGGGTCAGGATGAACCAGGCAACAATAGTGACTAAGAGGTAGCTGCAAGGTCCTCAAAACCTCAGCACTTCCGAGCTGAAGCCTCACCACCGGATGCAGTTTAACGTCATACCCAGGACAAATATATATATATATATATATATATATATATATATATATATATATATATATATATATATATATATATATATATATATATATATATATATATATATATATATATATATATATATATACATATATACACTCAAATAGCTCCAATCATAAAGAAATTTTTAAAGACATAAATAGACCCTCAAGACAAAATTCCAACTTTTAAAACGTTTCGGCACAAGCCTTCATCAGTTATATATATATATATATATATATATATATATATATATATATATATATATATATATATATATATATATATATATATATATATATATATATATATATATATATATATATATATATATAGAGAATTCAAAAATATACTTTCTTCTGTTGTAAACGTTTCGATATATTATCTTCATCAGTACTAACTCTAGTACTGATGAAGATAATATATCGAAACGTTTACAACAGAAGAAAGTATATTTTTGAATTCTCTATGTTTTATTTATATACTAAGTTAGTGCGGCTTTGACTTATTATATATATATATATATATATATATATATATATATATATATATATATATATATATATATATATATATATATATATATACGTAGTTTCCAACTTTCGTAGCATGGATTTGCCGTCTGTCCACATTTCTGTTCTTAGAGTCGCCCCATAACACGTTTTTCTATAAGAAACCTAGTTCAAGGCCTAGTAGTAAAAGTTTCTTAATGTCTGGACTCATGTTAGTTCTAAGAGATCCTTAAAAGTTTCTTAAATCAATGACAAAGATGGCAGTGATAACGAAAGCAAAACGAAAAGCATTCTCTTTTGTAATAAACATACCGTATTGGAAACTTCTTAGGTCCGTGGAGGAAAACTGGGGTTTCCGAAACTATGAAAGAGAGCAGAGGAATTTGTAAAGTTTCTTAACGCTTTCCTTGTAGCTCTAAAAATTCCTTTAATTCTGGGGTGTCTAATACTAGGTTTCGTATAAATCGGTTTCTTATAAAAAAATGTATGAACGTATTTTTAATAAGAAAGTAAGGTCCGGTGCTGGTAGGCAGTTTCTTAAAATTTTCTGGCCATTTTGTTATCAAAAGTTTTTTACATGTGTCTTAAAATTCTTAGGTAATAAATTTTTAAGCGAGCGTTTAGGGTAAAGTAAATAGTTCACTAACATTCAGAGATAAACAAATGTGCTAATTCGAAGAATGATAAACGATAGTGTATTAAGTCCCTCAACAACCTTGCTCCACACTACTTGCAAACAATGTATTATGGAACGGCCTCTCAGCTGAGAAAAAGTTAGTATCCTCCCAAACAAACTTAAGACTCTCATTTGACGTAATTTCTCCTTTATCAATTTAATTGTATTATATGTGTTATATGTGTATCATAAGGAATTTATGTTAATCATATGTGTAACTTCATCAATGCCAAGTTGAAGTCAAGACAAATTTTTAAATGGAAACTTCTTGAGTGTGCAATTTACTGAGAATGAATGCAAACTGCATGTCAAGTGTAGTGTTGCAATATACAGTGCTGTTCAATATCAAAACTGTTTCGAGTGTCAACTTGGAAAATTAAAATTGCAAATTATAAAAGTTTCTTAGCTTTTTCAATTTGGCTAGGGTTGTTTCTTAACTTTCGAAAAATTGAGCACTACCGTGTCTTATAACCAGTTTCTTATAAAAATGCCTGAATATTCGAAAATGCCGGCTAGTTTTCTTCAAGGGGACATTTGCCCCCATAGCTCCCCCTAAAATCCGCTACTGCTGCTAGCCCAAGTGCAACCTCCTTGAATCACTTATAGGTTGGTTTTACAAGGTTCTCACAAATAGTTCCAGGACTATATTTCCTTCAGGAGAGCTGCCAGCATAATTTTGTTGGGGAGGCACACTCTGTGTATAACGAGTGTCAATCAGCTGGGTGGCCTGGTAGCCTCCAGTGGTGTTCCAGTTGGATTGAATTACCATCCTATTTGAATACATAAATGATGCAACATGATGCAAAAAGTATTTGATGCTCTATATATCTAAGGTGTGCAGTGAGTCATTGTTTTGGAACTCCAGAGGGGGCTTTTCCCCCAGGTTACCTACTGGCTACGGGCCTGATTTCCTTCTGTTGTGGAATTCACATTTACTGTTTTATGACAACACATGATACTTCTTCAGGGGCACTAAACACGCAAGTACACCGTAGGCCTATCCAGCCTACGCTTTCTGTTTCACGTTTTACCACTGTCTGTAGAAGAGTCTTACAAGACTATGCAATATTGGAAAACTCTCCAAAGAAAGACATGCATAAGGTCGTACTTTTCGTTGTAATGAAAAGCATAATCAGGCCTTGGGGGCTGTACCCTTTCTCTTTATTCACACTTCCTCTTGGCGGTGTCCGCTTGACAGCTTATTTCCGGTAGTTCCCAGGTCTTCGAATGTTATGCCCAAGGTTTGTCAGAAGACGTTTAAAATGGCGTTTGCATGATTGGAGTTATAGTGGCGATACGTAGCCCGGCAGTTTTATGCGTATTATGCCAAGTATTGAGGAATACAGTGTTTGCTGATAGGAGCGTATTACTATAACTTTACCTTATATCACTAACAACTTCACTGCAGGAATGTAAGCAGGCTGTGAATGAACAAAAGTTGATTATCTTCTTGGGCCTAGTTTGGCCAAAGAGCAATCAGAGGCAACTATGGACAGATCACCAGAAGAGCGCTTCAGGGAGCTTGAAGATCTGTTTTCTTCAGCTGTAGGGGGGAAGAATTCTGCGATTGCATGGGAATCGCTACTTGATACGTTGCTACTTCTGTATAATGAATGTAATAATTCGGTCCTTCGTCGGGAGAAGAATGTTTTGGAGTTCCTTGACTTTGGTAAGTTATATTGTTATACCCTTTGATACATGGAAACCTACTCTGCAGCCTGTTTATTTTCAATGACCAGTTGTGATTTGGTATTGACACTTTGTTTTTACGAATAGAACGTTACCATCAGTCAGGTTTGGCATTTGATAGACCAACACCCCTCCCTGTCTCCTTCCTTCTCAAAGTATCTTAGAATTTACTCCCAATTCCAAACCTTCGCCACTGTTATGCGAAAGTCGTAGTGATCATTCTGGTACATTTTTCACTACTATACGAAGCTTGAAACTAAGACCCTGTGAGCTACATTTATGCTAACTTTATTTCGCCTATCATTTTTCTAGCAAGGCCGGTCACTGAGAAAATCAAACGGTTGCTACTGAAAATAGACGAATTCGAGACCTTAAATGTTATTGGAAGAGGCGCTTTTGGAGAGGTAAATATTTTTCTAGGCATACTTGTTAGAGATGTTTAAGGGAGCGATGCTCACAAACAAAAGCACTCAATTTTACAACCCGTTTTTCTATTAGTCATAACATGGCATTACTGTTAAAATATTAACGAACTCGAGCTTATTCAAACAGATAAGGAAATGTAAGTGCCGCTTTGCCTAGTATTGCTCTTGTTGAATTGTGATGGATTGATCTCTTTCAAGGGATGGCTACCCAAAGTTTTAATATAGTGTACTCGTTAGTTCACATTGCGTATATGGTAGTTTCGAATATATGATATTCTTTATAGTTTCATTCTGTTGGGACTTGCACGATGACGTGATTAAACAAAATACTGTAGTTACACTAACATATTTGAATCATGTCGGTCACATTTCTTTGGGTTGGTTTTTGCGACGGAGAAAGGGATAGGCTTTGGATTGACTGTGTTAAGTGATAGGGATTGTTTCCAAACCACGTATGTTTGACATATTTTTCTCAACAAGAAGTATCTCCATGAAATTGCATTAGAATAGCTGGACCACAATGCTCTTTGTGGCACATTAGAGAAAGGGGATTCTTCTGATTGTATGTGATCTATTTGTTTTGGTAGCCTACAAATGGCTCAGTATTAAAGATCCAATCAAGTGAAAACAGATGTATTAATTGGGTCATTAAATCCAAGTTAATGCCATTCTGTGTGGTAATTCTGACAAGATCACAATCTTGCTGCACTTTGAGTTACCTTTCAAAGCATCATTGCTTTGGGTATTCTTGTCATCATGCATATAACTGCAGGCAGATTCTATGACTTTCCTATTTATGGCTACTTTTGATTATTTCTTTTTCATTGAGATTTGATCTTTAACAATGTCTCTACAGTTCCAAGCAATTTTTTGTGTTTTCCATTGTAAAACAATGAAGTAAGATTAATTGCAAAGATGCATAAAGTTATTTAGGAATATAGGCTTGAAGTAGTTTAATAAAAAAATCATCTAATGAAAAATAGAATTAATGTGGCAGTTGTTATTTGGTTATATCCCAGTGGAATATATGTTTCTCCTTTAATTTGTGGAATTTCATTTAGGGTGTAGAATGCATCAGTGAGGCAGATGAACTTACTTAAGGTATAGGGTACTAGAAAGTAGGTTTTGAAGGTAGAGTGCTGTAAATGTTAGGCCAATAGTTACGTTATTATATAGTTATGAAGAATGGCCTAGTCAAGGTGGTGGATTGAAGGGAAAGACCTGACAGGAGCTGGGGAATTAGTAAAAGTCTTGAAATATTGAAAAGGGAAAAGTGGAAATGAATTAGAAGTGAAGGAAAAACAACTTTGTGGCAAGGAGGGAATTTAATTGTTTTGTTAAGTAGTAGAATTCTTATTTTGGAGGTTTTCTTGTAAAACCATAAAGGTATTGAAGTCACCCCATTGAGAGTTGCTTTGTTACTGTTCTGTGACAATTTTCAAAAGTCCTCTGTGACATGATTTTTATAGCCTTTAAGCTGCTTGTACTACTGATATATGGTTTTTGGAAGTTGGTATATAGATGTGAAATAAATGTTTTGTGTGGAAAAGCAGATTTGTTATACTGTCTAGTAACGTTATCCGTGGTATATTGTTCAGTTTGACATACATATGTGGTATATTTTGTATATTGTGCTTTATTTTGGTTGAAAGATTTTGTGCTGTGATTCTTCATTCTGCAAAATATTCCTTTGGTAGTAGGTAGACCTTACTAAAGTCCTGATATTGCCATGCTCCTTCCAATGTGAGGATTGGAAACAGAAAATGGCCAGTATTTGAAGTAGTTTTTGTGCTTAAAATGTAAAAGAATGAAGATGTGATCTTTTGTGGTTCAGTGCCTCTACTAAGTAAAATGGACCCAGAGCATTTGTTGACTATTGCTTTATCAAATACAATCACAAATGTTAGGAATGGGTTATTCTGAAGTGCCATTAGCCTGTGATCAGGTAGCTAGCTAGCTACACTCATAACTTGACCTTAAATTGTTTTGTGAATGCCACTTTAACTGAAATGTTATGCTTTCTTTGGAATAGGTGCTGTGTCATTTGTTTTGTTGTTTTATGTTTGTTTCTTTTGTGATCAAACTTAAGATTTAATGAAGCATGATTTATTAACATTTCAGTGACTTTCTGAAGACTGAAAATTGAAGGGATTTCCCAAATAATTCAAGTTAATGACTTATGAATGTAATGTTGATTAAATACTACATTCAAAGGAGAAAATTAGTTGCAGGTCTTAAAATAGCCTGTATTGAATCTTGTAGGTATAGCAACAAACTTGCAATGAACAGTCCTTCACTACCATTAGGTTCTGTTGTACAAATCAGTCACTGTTTTCATAGATGTGCTATACTCTATAGAAGCAATCATATTTAGGTTTTTTCTACTAATTATCCAGGTTTAAAGATGGCAAATTGCTGGAACTTTTAATAATAGAGCAGCTACGTCTTGAAGATAGACAAACTTTGTAAATCTGATAAATTTATTGTTTGTGACTGAAAGAAGTATACGCATTTAATTTTTGGTATAAATTTTGACACTATGCCTTTAAGAGGCATGCTTTGCCCATCTCTGGAATTTTCCCGCAAACTTAGATATATCAGCAGTTCATTAACCTCTAGGCTTCTAAGTTTGTTGTGGTATTTTCCTCTGTCTTAAGTGCCACATTTATTTTGCAGGTCTCACTTGTAAAATTAAAGTCAACAGACAGAGTGTTTGCAATGAAAACATTAAACAAATGGGAGATGCTAAAGAGAGCAGAGGTATGGACCTTTAAATTTTTTGTTCATAGTTATGAATACAGCTTTTGAGTATGATGTGAATTATAAGAATCCCCATCTGCACTTTCCTGGGTTGTGAAACTAAGCCTTGTGTACAGTACAGGCCTAGACCATTCCAATGAAAATCTGTAAGCATTTACTTTTTAAATGGTGTTTGTAAAAGTTTTTAGAGAAATTCGCTGAAATTATTGACTGGTATCATATTTACTAGAACTTGGCAGGGGTGTATTGATGCCTCAAGGTGCAGGGAGGGGATGTCAAAAGTTTTTGCCCAAATTTTCCCAGCACCTTTTAGGTAAAAGCTGAATTTCATTCAATGAAAGTTTAAATGTAAGCAACACGTTCATAGGTTTGCTCCCAAAGCAGTAAATTATAGTTGGTCGTTTTATATTTAGTTGAAGAAGTCCTTCCAATGCGATAAATTCAAAGGAAATATATCATATTGTCAAATATTTGCCCATATTTTCTCACTGTTTGGGAATAGTAGGGGTGAGTGACACCCTCACACCCCCAGTGGCTATGCCTCTGAACGTTATTTAATTGTACGTCTAAAGATTTTTGCTGTTTCTTTCCCTTTTGAACCTCTTTCAGGACTGATGACATATTTGATTTGGACTGTGTGTTAATGGGCTGTCATTACAGTTCAAGTTCCTTTCAAATGTTCCTATAATAGTTTTAATGAGTATGATTTAAACGCCCCAAAAACTGACCCTTAAAGACCTGACAGAGCTTCTATGACGTCAATAAGCAAATTTTTTAATCTTAAAATGGTCATTATATCTCAGGCCAACATCTGATGTGTGTTCGGTGCAAGGAAAAAGTGGCTGGTCGGGTACATGGGGAAAACGTTTTAAATCCCTTGTTTCCAAGCCCTTGAAATATCACTTGAGGTTTAAAACTTAATTAAGAATTATTTGGAAAGTAGAGTGTCAGAAGAAGAGAATAAAATAGTAGAAAAAGAGAACTCTCTGAAAAGGCCCAGAAATTGATTTAGTACAGAGCACAAGCAAAAACTCTTGAGATGTGGAAATATTTGAGGAGGAACCTGTTATCTTCTGACAGTCGTTGTTTGGTGAAAGTTTGCAAGTTTTGAGGCTTATTACACGCGCGTCTTTTCCACTTCAAATGTTTACAATTCCCTCCAAAAATTGTATCTCCAGATACACCAAGGACTAGATTAATAATTAATTGTTAGCTTCCATTCACCAATCCGTGTTTGCCAAACTGTTGTGAAAATACAGCGATATTGTTTAAAGTGCTGTAAATAATAGTGTGTGGAATTTCTGCGAAACTACTTTTATACAATTCAATATAAATCGGCTGTGTATTCATTTTGAGGCATATTATCCACAACTGTGAGGCGATTTGTTTTGGTAGAACATTTTCAATGTCTGACGTAAAAGGGATGATCAAGTGTTTTACCAGGTTATCGCTGGCTGTATGATTATGCTCAAGTCTTTGGGATTGTAGTTCATGGTGTCCAGGAGCGGTGAACAATTACACATTTAGATGGTTTATTTTGCTTGGATTTCATCAGGAATATGAAACTTCTAGATACTTCAACCGTATAACACACTCTTAAATTAATTTTGATATGAAACTACTCAATATTTAGTTACAGTTCTCAACAGACGTTTTTTCACTTTTTGCAATGCTCCTTAGACTTTAGGAATTGGCCAGCGTAGGGGGATTTGTGCGGTCATATTTGTACATTCCCGTATATTTGTCAGGAGAATTTTGGTAGATCGTTTTATCTCTCACTCACGGGGGTAACTGGAACCAAATGCAGTGGTAATCTAGAGGCTAATGGAAGTTATATCCAATAGCAACTATAATCCCATGCCCCCTTGCGCTGGTTTTGCCTTGTGACAGTAGCTTGGTCATTCTTGTTCGGATGAGGGCTGTTGTTGGCCACTGCCTTTTAAGCATGATACCTCCACACTGACCGAACATGTGATAAACACTTGAGTATCAGGGGGATGGCGCTTACTGATTAGATTCTTTATCGAACTTAATTTGATGGAAACATCCTGAAAGTACGTACGCCTAAAATATCCACCTTTTTGGGCAAGCTGCCCACCCTATACACAGGGGTACGCTTTTGACTTGCTCCCTCCCCCCTGTACGCGTATACCAAGTTTTCTTTGATATTTCTTGAAAGGTATTGCCCATTTGTAGCAACAGCCTTTGACAAAATGAGCAAACATGCGTTAAGTTCTCACTTGTTCTGAAGGAATTGATGCAATGTTTTTAATTTTGCTCCATTTTGCCCGCATTTTCCTCAGCTTGCACGATGGATAGGCATATTAGTACAGCACAGCATCGAATTGACTCATAGAGCTATAGCAGTAGTGTTTCATGCTCTTCACGTTTTGAAATGGGACAAGGACAGGTTTAGTCCTGTTAGCAAAACCGCCAAATGTTGAAGAGCCTGATCAGATCTATTTTCTCCCGACCTAACTGACCAATCATCATGAAGGATTCTCACTACACATGGCTCCCACAGCTACATTTAGGCCCATTCTTTATGCTGATTGGTCAGTTAGGTTGGGAGAAAACAGACCTGATTGGAAGTCTCAAATGTTTGACGGCTATGTTCGTCCAGTTATTTCCATAGCAACGGACTATTTAGCGAGAGTGGCCTGCAGGGACGATTCTAACCTGGGAGATCTGTGGGGCAGAGCAGTAGAACCCTCACGATCGGTGTGTAGGCTCAATTTGCTTTAGTAGAAATTAGAGTTAGCCTCATAGTTGATCTCAGCCTAATTCTGTCAAGCAGAATACTGAACTTTAGCTTTGATAAAGCCAAGCACTCTGCTCATCAAGCAAGTCTGAAGTCTATGACCCATTAGACCTCTAACGTTTTTAATCATGGTGACCTTGTGACTTACTTGGAGTAGTGTCACCTTGTGGCGCCACCATGGTTGCTAGAGCGGAGGACAATTTTTGAATTGTCTGGTTATAATTTACTACATCGTTTGATTAGGAATCTAATTTTTGCCTTGTAGACGGCATGCTTTAAAGAAGAACGAGATGTCCTTGCCTTCGGTGATAAAAGATGGGTGACAAAGTTACACTTCGCTTTTCAGGATGAAAAAAATCTAGTAAGATTCCTATCATGATTTTGTTGTTGTACTCGCTTTGATATGAATATTAACCTTTCTTAAGTCCTGTGTTTGCACCTCATAGTATATGTTTCCTCTTGCGAATTTCTTGGTGATGTAAAATCGAAGCGGACCACATTTTGATTGCAGGATTTAGAACATGGGTCTAAGTCTCCCTTTTCCATTGAATATTTAATGATTTCACCTACCTTTTGTAGAATGTTGGCTATTTTACCCATCTCCGTTAGGAAAATGTGATGGTTTCTCCCTTCTCTCCTCTTCCTTCTTTTTAAAATTTGATTCTTCTCCCTTTAACAGTATCATCCCCCCCCCTGATAATGTCATCATAAATGACTGGTATTTTAGTGAGTGCCTCGTACTGATGTGATAGGGGGGGGCAATGTTGCTTCCTCGCGGCCTTTATCTTCTGAGTGTTGCCACTAGGTACCCACTTGCTGGTAGATTGGCAGTGGAGCTACGACCCGAGGCACCATAGTAGACTAGTGCCCTAGCCCATGTTAATGAAGCATTGAAGTAAAACGGGTCTAGAAAAATTTGTTCGTCTAGAATTCGGCTTGCAATGTAGTTCCTGCTTTCATAAATCAAGCAAATAGGTTAAAATATTTGCTGAAAAGACTCATTGAATGGCGTAATATGCTCTTGGAAACTGTGGATTTCTTTGTTTTGTTTTTAAATGGATTAAAGGATAGAAAATATCAAAGAAACCGAAATACTGAACTGTTGAAACCAACCATTGTGAATTAATTCTGACCCTCCCTTATGCTTTGTTGTTATTTTACATATAGCTATTTCTGTATTTTGTGTAATCAAAATTACTGTGTTTTTGGTTTCCAGATACCAATCTTAAAGTACTATCCTGCTACGGGTTTTTCCCACAGATTGCGTTGAATATGGGATATTACATGATTCCTTCTTGCAGGACTAGGATGGTTGGTGGGGGATGCCTATGCATTTTCATTATATAGAAGAAGCAACTGTCAGGAAATTCACAGCATATTTTAAGAGATTCAAGTTAAAATCATATCTTGTCGTGGAACCAAGTGTGGGGGCGCGGGGGGCGTTAACCTACCAGTTTGTGTGAAATATTCGAAGAAGTTGGCCATGCGGCTGAAAATCTAGCATGATTCGGGAGTTTGACCAAATTTCAACATGCAATTCATTTATTCTATTGGTCATGGTTGGTCATAATCAACTCTCTTTCTGTGATAATGCCGTTGCAAATAACTTGCTGTTACTAGCGACTGTCATCATTGTTTCCTTGTGCTCTGCAAAATAATGTTGATCAAAAATGAAATAGTTGGTCACTTTTTCCGAACACCCCCCCCCCCAAGCGAAATTGTCTAGGCACAGGGCTGTGTAGAAAGATTGGCATTCAGATACGTGCTGCTGTGGAGGCAGGAAGATGTTGAAAAGAATGAAGAGTATCAAAAGCAATAGAAGAATGTAAGTTGAATGAGAGTGTGTTCAGAGTGACGTTGATTGAGGGACTAGCAGCTGAGGAGGGAATCAGTATTGGTTTGGGGAAAGGTGGTAGAATGAATATTGTAGATGAGTGTGAGCTATAGTGGTGATCAGCATGTGGTTTAAGACAGTGGTGAATGAATGGCGATCTGATTGTTTCTAGTGTGTTGGAAGTGTTAGAAATAACCCATGTCTGATATCAATGGTAGGATAACACACTGATTCATCAATAGCTCTTAGCAGTTTTTGTTCGCCGTGTTAGTATATATCATTATTGCCTATGACCCATCAGAATATCTTAAATATTTAATATGCACTGTTGTATACCTCATTGTTTATCATAGAGTATATTTGTAATCTGAGCATTTCACTCCCACTATGCCGGTAGGCATTAGGTGGGGGGAATAGGGAGGGTGATGCCCCTGGTAACTCGCTAAGATTGTATTTAGAGATGTTCTGAATAGTCGTTGATTTAAGCAATTTTTGCAAACTAAGTTACAAGTATTATCGTTAAATTGTCATTTTAGTAAAACGCACTCCCATTGCCCCATCAGTCCAGTTCACCTGAGGATCTGACTGCCACAGAGGTCAATTTAGAGACTTATACTCATTTTCGGAAACTCTATCGATATACTCTTTGATTTTGAAGAGCTCTATCAATCTTACCGTTCCTAGTACGAATGCTGCGAACGGCTGAAGTTCATGTGAAGTTTTGCATGTCGTATACTCTGATATTTTTATCCGTCCCCTGCGGATCCCAATAGATATGTAGCTTTTTCCCATCTCATTTATTATTTTCCGAGCTATCTTATTTTTGCCATAATATACACTCGGACGGAAATAGACCTAAGACAAATGTCTGCATGATGAACGACGAGCTTAACCTTTTCGCAGTTTTATGGGTTGAATTTGGCTACCAAATGGCAAGGCTGGATGAATGAACTATAAAGAGGAAAAGAAGAATTAAGTCCTTCCTATATTTAAAATGATATTTCTTCCCTGATATTAACAGATTGAACCAATGAGCGTGCCGAGATTGGGAGTGTATCGAAATCGGGGTGTGCTGAAATTGGGGGAGGGGTGGCAGTGTCACCTCAGCACTTTTTGCAGAAGCCATTCGTGGTTTTTTTTGGCTTGTCAGTAATAGTTGACAAAGTTCATGGGTTTTCGGTAATTATGATAGCTTATTTAAACCTTTCATTGAATTTCATTTGCTACATCCCCCCAGTCGATAGTCCTTCGGAACTCTACTAAGTGAGTTATACACGTAGAATGAAAATTTCTTTTTTATATCTGGGCTAGAAAGCAGTACACAGAATTTTCTCCAGCAAGTTCTCCTTCACCTTATGTCGTCGTTTACTCCTCCATGGCTTATCGTTTCAAATTCTGGTTGAATCGTTCTCAGAATTCGTGCCACTTTCTTCCAATTTCGAGTTTGTTTATGCCACTCATCATCACTGTCTTCATCATCTCATCACCAATCTATGACCCGTACGCCACTCTTAAGATTTTGTTACACACCCGAGATTATCTGTTCATCATTCCTTTCCTACAGTCTTTTGTTGCTTGCTGGTAATCAATACAATTTGTAATCATCGTATTGAAAAGGTTTTATAAAGCATCTCTTGAACATACAGGACCCATATACGACCCCTTTGGTAGAGCAGGATATCAAAGTTGTATATTAATTCTTATCTTGATTTTTGCTCTGTAGGGATGTAGTTTTCATTCACAGAAAGTTGTAGCGCGTATAAATATTGGGAAATGAAATAAATCGTAAATGTTTATATACCACAGTATTACCCCTCTTTAATACCCTTCAGCTTCTATTCAACAATCGTAGTCACTCCAAGTCCCCTTACTACTCAAAACCCTTTATCTCTCCATCTCATTTTCTGCCATCCCTACTAATTTTTCTCTTCACTTTTAATTCATTAATTTTCTCCTCTTTTTTAGTATTTCGTTATGGATTACTACAGCGGTGGTGACTTATTAACTCTAATCAGCAAATACGAAGACCACCTACCGGAGCACATGGCAAAATTTTATTTGGCCGAGATGATTCTGGCTATAGACTCATTACACAAGATGAACTATGTTCATAGGTATGGTGTAATGGTTCTTTTCCATCCAGTTAAGTACAGTGCATTGCTAGGGGGGAGGCTTGGAGACATGGTACCCTAGTTCTCTCCATGATCGATATTCTATTCCTTCCAAATTCAAGGAGATAAAAATTTATGGGAGTGTGGGATTTCTGGCAGAATTCATTGTTGGTTCATTTCATTCCTTGAACCAACCTTTATTCACGTCTTTTCTTGCATGCCGTTGTCCTGAAAGGCGTGAGACTCGAAGGGCTCCGTAGTCTACAGTTCGTTGACCCAATTTCCTAAAATTTACACCCCTTGCTGTTTATTTATTTATTACTGTCCAATATCGCTTGACCTTTTCTCTGGCGATCTCTGGTTATCTCTGTTATAAAACCGTGTATTAAATCAATATTTTATAGTTTATCTCGGCCTATCAATAAACCACTTTTCACCGTTGTATGAATATTATTAGAAGTTGTTTGCTTGTCAGTTTCTATGTGATTGTACGTTAATTTCCAACGCATAAAAACTTGACAGTAGTCTGCGTTTGAAACTTAGTTTCATTGTAAAATAACTCCCAATGCTTCATTTAACACACTCTACTTTAGTATTAATTGGATTTCCTGGTTTCTCTTTAAATGATTTCCAAAAAAGGTCTTATCGTTGTTTGGTAATTTTTGTTGATATCTCTGTTTCTCCTATCCTATCTATGGATTGCACATATTATCGCGGACACTTTGTTGCTAGTGTTTTTTAGGATTAATTAAGAGCTCTTTAATATAATTTTGAAATAGAAGCAAGCTATTTTCAGCCAGATGGTTTTATTAGAGTTACCTCTCTCCGGGCCGACAATAATGGCTAGGAAAATCCTCTTAGACTCACTCAATGCATTGTACTGCATAATGTTGCTTCAGAGATGTGTTTTAATTTTTGATTTACAGTATTGTATTGTCCCCTGTAGTTTATTTTATAACATGATTTATGTGTTTGCTCGTATCTATGGTGTTTTTAGATCTATGTTTGCAAAGCCCTCTCTATAAGTTTTGCATGATTTTCCTCCCTCTGATCTTAGAGACATAAAGCCGGATAACGTTTTGATTGATGTTTCTGGAAACATTCGACTGGCTGACTTTGGGTCATGCCTAAAAATTGGAGACGATGGTTACGTGAGTAGATGCTTTCCGTGTACTGCTTGACTTTAATGATTTCTCGCATATCTCTCTTTCTGATATCTAGCCTTGGAATCGAACTGATTCTTTAAACAGATGTGATTTAGTTTGAATGGAAATGACGATTAGGCATATTGCACAGTAGTCATCTCATTAATTGAGTTGATTGATAAATGGTGATGATGAGCTGCTAACTGAAGGTTAATACACTAGGCATAATAAAATGATAATATTAATAGCAATAATCATAAATTTATTTACAGTTGGCGCTACATAGCCCAATGTACATTCAAAATATACTAAAGCTAATCCAGACAAACTTCTAAAATTAAATACCGTAACATTACATACAAAATAACTAAGTAAATACATAACAGCATAAAAAACAAATAGATAGTATAGAAGACATAATATATAGAACTCTGGAGTTTTTACAGGTTTTATAGAACTCCAGACTTTATATTACGTCTTTTATACTATCTATTTGCCTTTTATGCTGTTATGTGTTTACTTAGTTATTTTTGTATCTAATGTTATTTAATTTTAGAGGTTGGCTTAGCTTAGCTTTGTTATATTTTTAATACTAGCATATTTTTAGTACATCAATAGTACATCGAGTCGGATTTATTCTCCCTTATTAATTATTGTGGTGCCAAGCTACCTTTTCGTTTATAGTCGTCTATTATTTCTTTCTTATTTGTTTCTGTCGTTTGCCAAGTATAAAAATTTGAAGTGTAGTCCAACATGATGACCAGATGACATTGTGTCTTTTCTTGCTTTGGACGGCACAGTAGAATTCAATTTCTTTCATTTGTTTTCTCCGCTGTATCGATAATTGTTGTATATTATCAATGATTACTTCGTAGATATTGAAAACTTGTGATGAGCTTATTTGTTTAGTATTTTAGCTGCCACTCATTCCTATCACAATGTACTGTTAATCGTAAAAGAGATCTAAATTGATCTAGCTACCGTTCTCATTCAAATCTTCCATACCATCCCTGTTTAATTTGGTGAATGAGCGCAAAAATCCCAACCACGACAATCATATGGCATCGAGCTACTTATACGTACATTTTATTGCAGGTGCACTGCGCAGTCGCTGTCGGAACACCGGATTACATTTCTCCTGAAATATTACAGGTTAGATTCATTCAGTAATTGTATTTGCGTTTCGTATAGAGTTACTGCTGTTTTATGTTGAATCAGTTGCTCTTGGAAGCATTTTGTTTCCTTTCACTGGTTGTACTGTCATCTATTTTGTTGTTTTTAGTCTTTTGTTCTTGTGTCAATCATCTATCTTTGTCGATGGCACGTTTTTCAGCAGAGAACAGATATATAAGAAGCAATAGGCTTAAATCAGGCAAAAAAGTAAAAATTATTTGGGAAACACCGGTAGGATGAACTTAAAAAGTAATTTTGAAAGAACTCGTCCTTTAGGATAGTCCAGTTTATTAACAAAGAAACTCAAGTTCTTAAAGTCATCGATTTTGCGATTTGAATTCGAACTTCGAGCCCAACCCGAAACTCAATTCGAGGAAAGTAACAGAACGGGAGCATCCTTTCTCTCGTTTCATAGTTTCTATAGCTCGTCTGAGTAGTTGTTGCTGTTCCGAAATTTCGAGGATTTTGGGAAACATTTAAGGCTAGAAGGAATATTAGGAATATTAAGAAACATCTAGGCTGAAGGTACGAAGTTTGTTTCTTATAAAAAAGGTTGAAAATTAGTTCAATGCAGTTTACCATTCAGAAATGATTTGATCAAAAACAGTTTGATATTGTCCATTTTGTTGAGGTTAAAAATTTTGTCTCAGTGCTAGCAAATCGAAGTTATCCATTCGGCGAATAGATAAGTGTGCAACTTCTTTATAAGAGAATTTTTGACACATACAGGCAAGGACTACAGAAACATAGCACCCGATTTCATAGATTAGCACTAGAACTCTGTATGAATTAAGCAAAAGAGATGGTGGGCTTGCTTGAAAATTGGATTTCTAAATGTATGTAAACGTTATATACGTTCATAGTTCGCAGAAATCCAGTATGGAGCTTTTTTAAATATTTGATCAGTCAAGCACCTTTTTTCTAGTATGCTACTTTCTCATAAAATCCTGTAGATTTATCTATCGCCTTCGACCCCCTTTAATTTTATGCAGGTTAACAATGTAGAGCAGACCTAGTTAATTGGCAGTCCCTGGACCGCATGCTGCCCCGTCCCAATCTTCCAGTTGCACAGATTAATGCCACCTATTTCTTCATTTTGCACTTTTTGAGTATTCCATGTTGTGGGGCTGAAGAACAAAAGCAAACATTGCTTTAGCATTAGAGCTTCTGTTGACATAAGGTTACTGGTCGCTGCAGAATGTGCGGCCCAGCTGAAGTCTTGATTTTTAAGTGTGACCCTAGTGAGCACCTACTTGAATGGCTCTGATTTAGGGTAACATGTCAACCTCATTAGTTCAGTTCTTTGCTTTTAGGCCATGGAAGAAGGCAAAGGCCGATATGGGCGTGAATGCGATTGGTGGTCCCTCGGAATTTGCATGTACGAAATGCTTTATGGAGAAACACCGTTTTATGCAGAATCACTCGTAGAGACTTACGGCAAGATCATGGACCACAAAGTAATAATTTAATATCGTGCTACTCTTTTTCTATTTGTCGTTGTTTTGTTAAAACCCTTGTGAAGGAATTAAGGGCGTTGTGCTTTGTTTTTGTGGTGAACCTTCAATCACCTTGTTCTCCTGTTTTATTTCTGGACAATGGTACCATGTGGGAGTTGGCTTTACTCAGTGCAAAAGGTTCTGGTTCTCAATAATCTAGCATGGGAATAGTTCATCAAGTTAAGTTGCGGTTGTTCTGATCGTCAGTTATTTTTTGTGAAAACGGATACTCTTGTTTTTATTGTCAACCTAACTAGAGGCCTAGTTGCTAAGATGTCTTATTTTTGGACCTCTTTTGACCGCATTGTAGAACTAAAAGTTCCCCGATTGTTCCTTAATTTCAACTGCACAGTTAATACCATATAGACATTATGAGTGTTAAGTCTCAAAGAAGACTTCTGTAGATGTTGGAAGTTTCAGAGTAAAACTGTTAATGAAAGACTGTTCGTAGAATGTGAACAATTCGTGCACATTTGGCTGTAACGAATAGAATTGACTCCTTAATGCTCATTTGTTTGCAGTGATAAAAAATATTCGAAGTTGAGAAGTCCCTTATTGGTTTTGTCTATGGTAGTAAAAGTTCCTTAAACCTTTTTGCCTTTTACATTTGGATTCTTTTTAAAGCGATTTCTAGTCCTCTCCTTATTGTCTTTGAAAATTATACCCGTCTGTTTTGAATGGTTTCATGCACAGAGATGAAGTTTGCAGATATAAAACACTCTACTCTCTGAAGATGTTTTGCTCCTGCAAGGACAGATCGTTTGCAGGGAATTCGTTTAAATATTTCTTGTTCCTATCAGGTTTAGAACCCATGTTAGGGACCCTTTCCAAATTTGAAAAGTAGGGAAAAGCGATGTGTGAGCTTATGTTTCTTAAAGGAAAGCGCCACTAAAAACCACACTCTGTAGCCAAAAGGTTTCCTTAGCTCAAGTACTTTTAGGAAGACGTGCAATAATTGGTCTCTTAGCAGAATTCACAATAATGTGGTCTGGAAGCTTCTATATCCTGTTTTCACATAAAATCAATATATGTTAGGGGGATCATAATGACTTTGCCCCATCATGTTTTTCACTTTGACAAGTTGGTGTTAGAAGCTTGAATTTAAGTAGGAAACATACCATAAGTTGATTTGAACTAGCGACTTGATAACAAGCTTGTTTTGTGTCAGTGTTTTTTATTATGTCGAAGCAGTGGATCTAATAGTCCTTAGGAAGGCTTAACTGGTATTAACCCGTGTACAGTTCCTTGGAGCAAGCCGTGTCTTATCTTGTTATCTCTGATAATGAATCTTGTATTTATAGATTACGTCATCCCTTGCATAATCCGTGGTTGTCTCTCAGTATATAATATATAATCCTGCTTTGGATTTCAAAGAGATTAGTTAGTGTTTTAACATCTTATTGTTTATCCATTGGGCTGTCTGGTTAAGCCGATCGAGAGGCAATCTCTACTTGAAAATCTAATAGCTGATTAGTTTACTTCTGCAAATATGGAAATTTTTCGCCACTTGTTGTGATCATTTTGAAATCACTAAAGAGAGCCATTCATTTGTATTTTTGGAACTAGGTCTTGAGCTAGGTTCGTTAAAAAGGCGTGTGATATGATTCGTTCTTGTTTCTCATGGTTTGACTCTACTCATTTAAATATGATTTCTTTCAATGACACACTTATGAAGATTGAAATTTCAAATTTATTTCCGCGTTGTTGTTCTTCTTACTACTATAAGTTCTTTGCTATGTTTGTCTATCTTCTTGACTGTATTTCTACCTGTTTATTTGAATATTGGTCAATTTTACTTGCATATACCTGTTTACTGGCATTTTGATTTTGTCATTTCATTTAATCAGATTTCAAACTCTTGAGATTTTGTCCTTGTTCGCAGTTATTTACATTAAATCTATTTCTCCATTGTTTCTAGACAAAATTCCAATTCCCAGATGATTATGAAATTTCTCATGACGCCAAAGATCTAATGAAAAAGTGAGTACATTATTCCCCGGGTGTTACGTTTCCATGATTTTTGTTATTTGGTAAAGCAATCATTGACTTTTTCAAACGTCGTGCCGTGCTGCAATGTCTGCTAAAGTTTCGTACTCCTTCCTTTTACGCTTTAGACGGGCTATATCATTCACTCCACCGTTAGACACTATGTTGTCTGAAGCAAATATGAGTACCCCCAAGCAGAGGCGTTGGTAGGAACTTCATAAGTAGGGCAAGAAATATAGATCTTCTGACAAAAAGTCAAAAATATGTTGGTGTTTCATCATTGGTCTATTCACCTATTCAGCTTCAGAATGCCTTTCCTTTCAAAATTTAGCGCTTAGAACGAGAAGCAATAAATCACTGCATCATTTTCCTGACAGAATGGCAATGTAACTCTACGGGGGGTGTTGCCCCATGATCCCCCTCTATCTATACCACTAACTCTAGAAGTAGAAGTGATGTCTGTGTATGATGCTATTGGTTTCTGCCAAGTGCGTTTGACAGGCATTGTGTGTAGAGGATTAGATAAATGGTCTTGGCATGCACTTGCTAGTTCCAGTTCTGCAGGCTCCAATTTTCTGCACTCCAACCTGTTATCGCAAATGTTTCAACGTGTCCTTATTATTGGAAAATTGGGAAACTGTTAGTTTTATTTTTGTTAGTTAGATCTGCTTGTAATAATAGTCAAACTTGTAAGCAAAGAGGTACTGAAATTTCGTGTAATAGTTCTTCCGTTTTTGTAATCTGAAAAATATTTTGTGTGCCCCTTATTGTTGATTACACCCCTGCCCTACAGAATTCCTAGTTGCCCACCTGATAGTCATGTGTTTTGGGGTATAAGCTGTGGACAGGGTCTCGGCTATGACCGTAGAAGATCATTTACTTCTGCTGTGTAGTTTTGTTTTTTTTTCGATTGAGCTCACAAAGTTGGACTGAAATTTTGATTTGTCACAATGCTAAATTTGTTTCCAAATTACCCTTAAATACACTTAAAGCATTATAGAAGTACTTACTTAGTTTAATAATATTTCGCTTAATTCTTTTAGTAGCTAATTAAATATTTAACACACGTTGTTGATGGCAGTATTTGTTTACACCTTTCATTGCAATCTATTATGACTCATAAATTTTCTAACAGGAATAAATCATTTTATTTTTAATTCAATCCCATTCTGCACCTGCTTTCCTTTCACTTTTTAACTTTTTTCGGAATAGTGGCATTCACAATAGTGCTTATTACTCACGATTTCCTCGTTATTTGCAATATTTATACCGTAAATCCTCAAACTCCACCCTGGGGGTCTTATTTATTTTTTGTACTTTTTGGATGAGACTTATTCTAGGGGAGGGCTTATTCAAGTGGGGGAACTTATCCACATATGTGACATATTAATTACCAAAACTCTTTTTCTCCATAATATTGAAAGAACAGTCGAAGTCTAAGCGTTTTTGAGAACCTTATCATCATCCTATGTTGTGGGGCTTAGTCTAAAGTGGCGTATTAGCATTTCAAAGTTCTAGCATTGGGGGCTTATCCGAAGGGGCTCCTTCGAGGGTAGGGGGCAATTCGAAGATTTACAGTATTTATGATATAATATTCCCGTTAGTAGTAGCATTTGTCTACCTTTGGTCTACGCTGACTGTCGTATTTTAGGGATGCCAAATTTTTTAGTATGGTTTTCTTTGTACAGGTTGGTATGTGTCTCATCTGAAAGGTTTGGAAATGGTGGTGTTGCCGACTTTAAACCCCATCCGTTTTTTCAAGGAATTGACTGGGATAATATTCTTGAAAGTAATTAATTCGTTGGTATTTTTGCTATGGTTAAATACCTTGAGATTTAGTTCCTGTTCATTCATCTATTTATTTATTTATTTATTTATTTAGTTATTTATTATATTCATCATATTCAGCATTGTTATTACGGGTGGCCTACTTATTCAAGGTTATTTCCATCTACGCTACTGCGATCGCCATTCGCAGTTGTCATTGTTGTATAGAACTTGTCCATCACATATGTCACTCTTCATCGCAAATATGTGAAGGAACAGCCACCTCACATGTGGTCTTCCTTCCGTTATAGGCACGCCTCCATATGTACCAGATATTAGCAGCCCTACGGACGTCTCAAACTTTGATGTTGACGATTTGATGGAGCCACGTGCAGCGGTGATTATATACATGTTGATATCTTTATTTCTTGTCTGTTGAATGCCTTACAAATATAATTTACTGACTGTTAAGAATACCTATATCGTTGGAGCTACATGAGAAGACTGTCGATGCAGCGAGTTTTCGGTTGTAATTCACGCTCATGTGCCGTTTAGAGTGAGTCCCTTTTGCTTTGTACTGTCATGTTGGCTATTGCACTACCGCATAAATTATTACTTATAACATCATATTGTTAGCTTTACCTAAAATTGATATCATCGTGTTTAGCCATGTGTGTAAGTTGATGTCTGTTTGCAGGAGTCGGCGCCTCCACCCACTCACCAAGCCTTCACTGGTAACCACCTCCCATTCATCGGCTTTACATATTTCGGAGAGAGGTTTGCTATTTAAATCTATACCGTAAATCCTCGAATTAGCCCCCCCCTCGAATAAGCCCCCTCGAATAAGCCCCCATGCCAGAACTTCAAATTGTTAATAAGCCCCCCCCCTCGAATAAGCCCCCACCCTAGGTGATGGTGAAGACTGTAATAAAGACTAATGCTTAAATATAGACTGTTCTTGTAATAGTATGGAGGAAAGGAGCTTTGGCAATGAGCTTTTTATACTCAAACAATTTTATAAGCCCCCCCCTCGAATAAGCCCCCACCCAAAAAGCATCAAAAATAAATAAGTCCCCAGGGGGCTAATTCGAGGATTTACGGTAATATAAGCGATTTGCAAATGGGTGAATAAGAAACCAGTGAATCACAAATCAATGAATCACTGATCAGTAAATTTTAAACCGGTCATCCCTAATTTATTTTGTATTATTCTCAGGCCTACATAGGTAATGATTTACTTTTGGGTTATTTGCGGAGAAAAGTGATTGTGTGCAATTTGTGATTTAGAGGAGTATGCCTGTGTTTCATAAAGTAATTTTGTCTGTCGTACCGTGCCATGCCACAATCCCAAGAGCATGTGCACTGTGTCTAATACCTTAGCGAAATCACATTGGCCGACATTGGCTCCCAATAGAATGTGTCTATCCTTTTGTTAGTACTGGTACGGTGCGACTGAATTTGGTGTCATATATCGTACCAAGTCAACCCAGACAAGAGGCTTTTGCAGTATGGTATAGCACATTTGTACCGTCTATGAAAGTGGTTTCATCTGAGTTGCGCCGTGTCGTACCAACTAAAGTTAGCATAAATATGGCTTTTACGGCACGGTACGACACGACATATGAAAAACAGCCCTAATGATGGCATTTAATGCTGGTGTCAGAAGACAGGCCTAAATTACATTGTGCTCTTTCTCCATCGTTACACCTCCATTTCTGAATATTGTATTTGTTTGACTGTTTAATTTTTTACTTTCCCATGTATTTTGGTTCGATTTCAGCATATATTTCGTTTCAATTTGATTTTCAGCCATATCAAAAACTGATTTGAATTACCATAGTCGATAAGTGTACCTTGTTATCTACTTGTTGGCAAAATTTTCCTAAATTTTCATCAAATTCTCTTCGTTTAGTACTTCGGGATTCATCAAATCTCCGGGAAGATCGGTGGATTCTGTCAGACACGAACCGGAAGGCGCCCCATGTATGCTTCTATACCTTTGTTACTCAGCCATTTAGTTACACGACTCTTTAGTGTATCCAACTAGTATGTGATGCAACGTCTCGGTCACATGTTAAATAAAGCTGCAAAATGGCAGATGTTGTTTAGGTTCTGGGAGGCAGGAGGGGGGACATGAAATATGGCCGGTGTGGTTAGCCCATGACGTATTCACATGTCCTTTTAAACCTTGGAGTAGATGGAAACGTCCATATTAAGATAAAGTGTACTTTCGACATCCTGGACAACATCATCTAGGTATTTTGTTGCCCCTTTGTTATCTATACTCGTACACATTTTTTTGTGAAGCTAATTTTATAAAACTAGTACTGGGCTACGTATAAAGTTTGCAATGTTCAATGCTGGATTTTTGAGACTTGAGAAAGTCAATACGTTCATATGCATTTACAATTCAAATTTTCATGCCCTTCGATTCATTTTCTTTAGATTTCTTGTGTTTACCTGTGTATTCCAGTGTTATGTTTGTTTAGATTTTATGTGTTAATCTGTGTGTTATGTTTGTGTATTACCTCTCTGTCGATGTATCACTGCAGTGTTGCACAAACTCGAGTAGTATTTTTGCTGAGAACGTTTCGAGAAAATTTTGGTACTGAAGCGATGAAACCTAGAAAGTTTCAATATTAGCCCATAATGCATTCTCATAAAAAAACATGTAGTGCGGAGATTAGACCAGCATTTGTTGTGCCAGAGAGTTTTTCTGTAATTCTAGAGGATTTTGGATCTATTTTAAAGCCATTTTATGTTACTCTAAAATGAGTTAAGTCCATATTCTCATGTTGTCATTATCAAATTCCTTGCTGTATGTTCCACATTTGTCACCGCAGCTGTGAACGACCGCTCCAGCGATAGCGCGCATCAAGAAAAAAAGATCGCTGAGCTCCAGAAGCAAAATGCTGACTTTTCTCGTAAGCTAAGAGGTAAATCAAGGGGAATATTTCGATCTTTGTTATTTTTGCTGTTCCTTACTCGCACGTATTTCGATTTATTCTGTCAGAAATGTTGATTCCTATGGCTGATTTATCACAGACTCATTCGATCAGCCTTCTTATTGATTGAGATTGCTTGATTGATTTGGAGTGATTGGATGATTTCTGTGATATTGCCCGTAGGATTCTACTTTTTTCCAACAAACTTTACGCATCAATAAGTCCCATTGAAAAGTAGTTCTCAAGAGATTTTCCTGACAATAAAAGTAACATGTTCTGTGTTTCAACTTATTGTTTGAAACACGAATGATAGCACGTAGTTCCACATTGTAAACAAGTCATTATTATAATTTTGAATCTTTGATTGATCGATTTTGAGTGATTGATTGTACGTGGTTGGTTTGACTGATATGTTGATTGATTCAATGATTTTCCAGGCCATTCATTTTTATTTTCATTTTCGCAAGCCAGCACAAAGTATACTTTCTTCAGAACCCCTCCCTCCTAAGAGATTACAAGGTGCAAGAAGTTCAAAATGGCGACCTTGGTGCATGGTCGGCTCTAGTACAGATTTGGTTGAGAATTCCAAAGTGGGCTACGAATATAACTGCAGTTTGGACCCCCATTTCTATTATTTTCCAAAAAGCGTACAGAAGACATCAACACCCTACCTACCCCCAACGTACGGTTTTGTAGGCTTGTGAGAATGATGATAAAGATGGATGGTCCCTTAGGCAGAATCATTCATTCAGTCGTTGATTAAGTCATCAGTGTACTCACTTCATTTATTTGATCTCTTTATTTTTGTAGCTGCTGAATCGGCTAGAATCAACCTTGAACTTAAACTTTCGCCGAATTCGAATGCTGACTTGAAAAAGTTGGAGCATGAAGTGGCAATATTGAAAAAGAAATTAACTGGTATGTGCATTATTCGTGTCGCCGCCATGCATCATGGCTATGGGGCCCAGTCCCACTTACTTTCGGACTGCGGATTTTGGATTTCGCGTGCGAACTCGTTGTTTCCAGTTCATATGCGTACATTTTACGATTCGCAAACGCTCGCATATGAACTTGGCACAATGGGTTTGCATTCGTAAACCAACATACGATTTAAGTGAAAATGGGGCTCTAGGAGGGGTTTTTTTATGAAAAACTTTTCACAGTAATCACAGTTACACGATTGTGCCTAGAAAATAAATTAATAAGTGGAGTTTGTATTTACATTACCTTTTGGGGTTTGCATCTTTTCTTTTCCATGCAATTTTGATGCTATTTTTTAAGACCTTATTCTTGAAAATCTGCCATCTGCAAACCCCCTGCTACTGGTCTCATAGCTTGTAGGGAACAAAGAAATGCGATACCCAATACTGTAATTGCCGGGGGTTAATGGCCTTCCAGTTCTGTCCTCCGAAACAAGCTAGACTTGCTTGATAGTGCCATGTGATCACAGAAGGTTGTCAAATCTTCAGAGGATGGTGGGATAAATGAGAATAACCTTAAGCATAAATAATTAGTGATATTTGGGCAGTTTCTGAGATATTAGGCCATTGTTTCACGCGGTCTTACCATTTTGTCCTATTTTATCTATACGACTAGTCTTTGCAACAATACCTACTACATACCTAACCTCGATATCGTGATGGTTCATAGCAACTACTTACTCATAACCTTCTATATGAGTCTTTTTTGGTCAGTAGTTTCTCTATCTATAGTTCCATTATTTTTCAACAGTGAAATACCGTGTGTATTTCTGAATTTCATATTTGGATGGGTTGCCTTCAGTATGTTTGATTTCCTAAAATACGTCGGTGTATTATCAGCAAACGATTTTAATGTCAAGACTAATTTATGTTATCAACTTAATGTTTGAATTTAGCACAGTCACCTGTAAAGCAATTCATTTAAGTCACTTCTCAAGCGTCCACCTTAATATGTATTACCTGCTGTGAATTTTTTTGTAAACAGAATCAGAGGAGAGGCAGGAAAAGGCAGAAAAGGACGTTAAAGAGAATATAAAAATTAGGAAGGACATCGATTTGCAAAGAGATGGTATGTGCATATCTACTTGATTTTACTCTAAAGTTTTCAAAGAAGTCTAAATATGGAAATGTTAGTCTAGATCAGGGCTGTTTGATTAGGTCTTCACTTGGGCCAAGCTGGGCGCACATTGGCTCTTCAACTTCACGACTATAAATTCTGGGACAGTCCAGATAAAAAGCAGCGAGGAGGTAACACTCCTGTGGGCCACTTGTAGGTGGCGTTCGGGCTGCATTTGGTCCTGGGTCGCTAATTGAATATGTCTGGCCTAGACCCATCAGTTGGTTTGGAATTCTGACCATCATTCTATTGAACTTGTAATTGGGTCCATTTATTGGTTCAGCTCTGATGTGCTCATAGCTGCGCAATGTTTTGTTGTAAGGTTTTGAGGATTGGCCACTAGATTCAGAATATATGGCTTTAGTATGCATATTTGAACCAATTACCCATGCGCAAATGGCTTATGGTATGGGCAAATTTTGGTACTCATGAATGCAGTATCCTTCTTGATGCTTTATGCGACACATTTGATTTCATGATATCATCTGAAAACTCTGGTGTATTTGTCAAATCTTATCCACATAGGCCTTCTGGGAAAATAGAATGTCTTCCATTATTTGGGTGGTTTATTGTATTCACATTTCTTTGTCCAACAGAGGACTGAAAGAATATGCAAAAGTTACTAATCGTTTTCATGCTGAAATCAAACATCGCCGGCTAGAGTAATGAAATTCATGTTTTTTTAGATCCGAAATTAAATGGCATTGCTTGCGACTATTTAGAAGGCAATGTTTTAAACATCTGAACTGAGATTGAGGTTCATTTTGTTGTAAATGGATGCTATACTGTTTGATATAGTAAAATTTAACTGGCCTATCAGATTAGCAGAGTCTTTGCACACTGCACAGCAACGGTCTAAGAGAAATGGCCTAATTAATTTTTTTTCTTGCGATAGAGCTTAATATTCGGGTTAAGGAGCTCGAAAAGATGAACAAAGGATTGACTTCAGAGAGGTCGAGCCTCGAAGCAGAATTAGACGCTTTGAAAGACAAAGTTAGTGTATCTCACAAAGAATTAAAAGACGTGAATACTCAAAGGAAAAAAACAATGGAAGAATTTAGTGATCTTAACGACAAACTGGCTGAAATTCGATCGCAGAAATTAAAACTGACGCGTTTGGTACGCGAGAAAGAAGAAGAGATAGGTAAGGAGATTTATCTGTTTCGCGATGCGGTTACCATTGTATGTGTGTACTTTTATGAGAGGAAAGTGCACGAGCTAACCGCTTCTTCAGAATGAGGCCTGTTTGTAAATAAATGTCACTTCTGATGATTCAAACCATTTCGTAATATCTGCTTGCATTGAAAATCTTGTTAAGCGATGTTTCAATATCATCCTATTCTCGTTTATGTATTAATATATGAATATTGTATCTATATTGCATTGCAATTACGCGGTCGCTGCAGCAGAATTTCGCATGGTTTCTGCTTCTCTGTAAACACTGTGTCTGAGATCTATCACCATTTTTAAGCTACGTAGTGTACGCATTGTCGATAAATATACAGAGAAATAAACCTGTTTTCGTATTAAACTTGATAACGATGATATCGAAGCTACGCTCAACAAAAGTATCATCGCTAGCATTTATTTCGAGATGCAGTATGCAAAACATCCGCATTCAAACCATTTCATGCCTATGTTTTACGAAGATTTTCACAAGGTTGAAATTTTAGCTTTTTACGTATTGTTAGAGGAGGGCGGCATTCTCAGGCCTAGGAATTATAAATTTTCGCCCAACTGGGCGTCATTTTTCTTTCAATCTCCATTTGATTGCCTGGAAGGTAGTTGTAGGCAACCGTTATTCACCCAAGACATTTTTCTTTCAGAGAATGTTATGAACAAATTCGACCAATCGAGGCAAGACTTACGATCTTCTGAGAAAAAGCGAAGAGAGGTTAAATTTTTTTAAAGCAAATTCTGCTATAGTTATTTGCACATTCACCGTCTTTTTTAGTACATCTATGCAGTTGTTGCCACATTTCTCAATCCACGGAAATAGTATAACTTGAAAGATATTTCAAATATTATATTTAGAATTTTCTCAGATGTATCGTCTATCCATTGTGGCTGGGTGGGCGGTTTCATTTTGCCACTAAAGGCTCCTCCATTTTTATTTATATAGTTCGCTTAGTTGGGACTGAGAAGATTTGATATTAGACTTCGTTGATATTGCATTTTAGCCATTTTACCAACAGATTTAATTGCTTTTTTAGGTGAGGTTGGTTTACTTCGAATCGCTCATTAGAGCAGATATCAACTAACCTTCGGATTTCGCTTTTTGTAGACGTCCATTATTGACGAATCAGCCTATAAATCCATTTTTCTTTATAGTTGCTTGCGCAAGTAGAGGAACTACAAGCCGATTTGCACAAAGAGCAAAAACTGAGGGGGAAAAGTGAGCAGGTTAATATCTGTGATGTTGAGTTTCTTCAACGTTATTTGAATTCTTGGTTGGTGTCTACTGAGTGTGCTTTAGGCCCTGCAATGTATTTTACGAGCAGCCAATTATTATGAGTTCCTGAACTCTCCAATTTAACTGATTCAGAATTCTTGTCATCAGGTGACCTCTGTGTGTAACAGGACTGGTTGATCCCCTTGATCTTCTTACATTTGTACCTCTTGATGGGAACGAGGCATAATATCTAAATCATGGCATTCACAGATGTCGATGATCTTGTGCATTAGGCAGTCCTTTTTTTACTAACATTCATCCAATAATTGTCACTTCTTGTCTTGTGTTTTCTAGCAAATTCAACAGCTGCAAGCTGACCTTGATAACGTACAGGTATAACTCGCTAAGATCATGTTTAGATTTATAGTAATCTTACCTACAAGATTGTTTAAGTGGCAAGAATTTAAAATTTCCTGGAACGTCCTGTTACCACTGAACTATAACACTTTTATATTCTTGTTTGCATCTTCATTGAAAGTTTGATAGAATGTGGATTTGAACCTAATGTGTTGACGTTCATTTCCAGAGTAAACAGTACAGTATTAGAATTACTCCAAATCAGAACTCAGGACAAGATGCCGAACGGGAACTCTCTAGGTATTTATCACAATTATGTGTATTTCTGTAAATATCGATTGATACGAACTTCTGTTGCGATCTATTCGATTAGATGTCTTTGAAATTTCCATGTGCAGAAAGATATTTGTGCACAAGCGATTGAGGATTACTCTTTAGAATGGAAATCGGCGTAGATTTCTATAATATTCCTTTTCAGAACTTGGTAAACTTTTTGACTTTTAGCAAATTTTCTCATCTGTTCTATTCTCTGAAGTTGAGCTTTTTGTTTGATATTTTTGCGTTCATAAGCTTTGCAGAATTGTTCTCTGCTGTCAAACATCGTGGTGTAGACTTGTTCTGATGGGACTTAGTTTGATAAACAAAACTCCTATTTCTAGGTTGAAAGGAGAAATGGATAAGTTAAAAGATGAACAAGAAAGTACCATTACAAAGGAAAGAGTTAAATTCTCTAAAGAAATTAAGGTGAGGTTTTCAGTGCTCTAATTTGTGATTGACTTTTATAATGGGGACGAATGATAGAGACCCAAGAATTGATCCATAGAAATTAATGTAGTTACCATCCAAGATACGGATTTCTGGAAACATTAACCCCCCCGGAATCACCAATGCCCTAAAAGGCAGTATTGTCTCTCGACCAATTGCCCTCGAACATTGGCTTTGTAAATGACAGCTTGCAGTTTGGAAGCCGTTCATTGCAACGTTAGCTGTTGATGCTTTTTGATTGATACGGTGTGTCTCAAGTACTTGACAACATACGGGTGTACTATTTTCTTATCTGATTGGTTTCCTTTGTGGTTCGTTGGGTTTTCTCAGACGAATGAGCGGTTTCCCCCACTCATTTCTACATTGTATTTGTCTGGCTTTTCACTGTAAATGTCCGCTGAAAACCACTTAGACTAGAAATTGAAAACTTCCCCTCTAAATTTCCTAGCAAGTTTCTGCAAGTAGGTACGTCTACAAAATGTCTTGAAGCCTAATTTTGCCATTCATTGAAACATTGAGTTTTGTCCGTAGGAGCTCAAGGCGAGGTTAACAGAGAGTGAAAATCATGCAGGGTCTTTGGAATCAGAGGTTATTCGATATTATGATTATGTTCTTTTGTTTTACATATATCTATTGTAAGAATATTGACAGATTCTTGGAATTATGTACATTTTAATGCAGTAAAATTCAGTGCAAGGTAACTCAATAACACATAATACCGCACAACACATCAAAACACAGTCCAACACATTGTAACATATTGCAACACAATGCAACCTAGTGCAATATCAACTGTTGTGCAGTATCGCATCTTTTAGTTGAAGAAGTTGACTGTAGTAGTAAGACTGATATTTTATCGATAATCTTGGCGAAGAATGATATTACCGAATGTCTTTCCCTTATATTATTTATGGATGTAAAATATTATTGTAGTATTTAGTGTATTATGATCAAAACCCAACATATTTTCTCCAATAAGCGCTCTGGGCGTTTATTAAATCATTATTGTAGTATTTAATGTATTATGATAAAGACCTAAAATATTTTCTCCAATAAATGCTCAGGGCGTTTATTAAATTTCACAGATTTTGAAAGGAGCCTCTATTGGATAGGAGCATTTAATAGAGAGTGAAGTTTACTTTAAAAATAGAGTTTTTGAAATTTGCACGGAGCGTCTATTAGAGAGGGGTGTTTTTAAAAAGGTAGGACGTTAATTGGAGAAAGCACTGTGTGTATTATTTGGTAGGATTATTGGGATGCATATGAAATGTTTATATAAGTGAATCATTTTCTAGGTTGCTAGTCTCAGAACGAAGCTGGATTCTGCTGTTAGAGAGAGGTTTGTTAATTTTCATTGTCCGTCATTCCTGGCAATATTTATTCCATATTCGTTTGACTTCCATTTGGGCAGCATTTGTCTTAAATTTGCAATTTCTGCGGTAACTTTTTCATGTCCCTAATTTCCTTCATAGTACGAATCAAGATCAAGAATACATCGTAGAGCTCCGCAAGCAGAATGATCGCGATAAGTCATTGTTGATGGAAGAGAACAGAAAACTTACGAATGAAACTGAAAAGGTGGTACTAAATGTTGTGAATTGATTTTGTCATGGAGCAAACTTAGTACTTAGGAAATACTCTCTGTCTGTTTACAGGATGAAAACCAGGATATAACTGTTGCCGTGCTTGAGCGGAAAGTTCCCTTTTGTAGAATTCTGTTGCGAATGTGTTATTTCCCTCTTTTGGAGCAAACCTGGGAATTTCACTGGCTGCATGCGACCCTTTGGTTGACTGTGACTATGAGGGGCTAATTGTAGCCACCCTTTGGTTAACTGTGACGGGATAATTGTAGCTACCCGCATGCCACCCTTTGCTGGACTTTGATCGGCCCCCATGAGGGGACAGTTGTAGATGGCCCACTCTTTGGTTAGCTGTGACCGGGCCGTGAGGGGATAATTGTATATTGCAATTTCATCTCATGCATAAGCTATAGCTGCTTTTACTTTCAAGTTTGATTTTTACTTATTTATATAGAGATACAGTCCGCATTTTATAGAAATGTGTTCAGCCTTTTTGCTTGTTCCTCCATGCTATTTTCTGTTTCTCACATGGCCCTATAAAAAAGGTATGGTTGCCCACCCCTACAATGGAAGGTCAGAAGTTTGAAAATGTCATTATATTTTTGTATTTTTTTGTATTTGTTTCTCAGGTTTTATATATTGCTTGTTTTTTTCCATAGCTAATGCTAAGAATAGATAAGGGAAGTGCCAAACAAAAGCAGTTAGAAGAAGAGCTGAGGGATTTCGCTGAAAAACGAGAAGCGGTCTCCCATTGGGAGGAGCAAATTGCTGAAATAATACAATGGTATGCTGCGTTATTATGAAACAAATATTAATCAATTATATTAGGAAAGGATTAGGATTCAGTACATTACTTAACACTTGTATTCCTCTAATGGTTTACTTCTGTTAGAACAACCTTAGTTGGTGGTTGCGTTTATTTCATGTTTCGAAAAAGGGCATGTTTGATTGTCTGGAAGCTTGGTATGTGATGAAATTAGTAGCTTGAGACCTCGGGATTTTGAATTGGAATGTAGGATTTACGGATTTGATTTCATCTTTTAAGTAAAGATAGCTATTGTAAAATTATTTCATTTGTTAAAATCCTTTTTTTGCTAATAATGTTATATCATTTTATTTTGTTACTAATTTTTTATTACTTCAAATAGTCTTTAAATGTTTTGCTGTTATTATCAACAGGGTAAGTGATGAAAAAGACGCTCGCGGCTATCTGCAAGCTCTGGCATCAAAGATGTCGGAAGAACTTGAGAACTTGAAAGTTTCTGGCCTGGCCAGTGGTCCTGGAGCTGTAAGTTGATATATATCACGCAGCTTTTTTCAATTTTCTTTCATGCTTTTAGTGGGTCATTAATTTTGCTTCTCTAGCATCTCTTTGCTACTTCTTTCACAAATGCAATCAAAGACGTGTTTGAATTTACATTATAGGCCAAAAACTGGCAAACAAGAAGATCACAAAGACTTGACAAGCAAGAGCTGTTATCGCTTCAGGCAAACCTGAAAATGGAAGTCCAGGCAAAGAATCACCTCAGTGAAGAGCTAAACAAAGTTAAAATGTTGCGAATTGATGCTGAAAGGTTGGCGGAGTGTTTCTGTTCATTCGAACTTGATTGTTGTCATATCAGCATCTATTGTGTTCTGCGGACCAACCAACTAATTTTGGCCCCTTGCTGTTTTGTGGTATCCACGTTTCGATATGGTTGTTTCTGAGAGCAAGTCCACAGAGAGACTTACATAGGACTTTTGCTTTGATGTTTGGTCAGTAATGTTTAGTCGTCGTTTATATTTAAGTTAAATCTTTCGTGGTAAATATCACGATGTTTTCATTTTCGTACAGGAAGTTAACAGAAAGAGACGATGAATTGGCATCTTTGAAATCTGAACTTGACAAGCTCAAAACTGAGAACGATAACTTAAAAGTTAGAGGTATGAAAACTTTTAAGTATTTATTTTTTATTTGAACATTAAATAGAAATCTGATTTTCATTGAAGTGATGTTTGAAGCAATTGCTGCGTATACGCTTAGGCCAAAATTTTCCTGTGCGTGCTAACATGACCAAGTTTAAAAATTTACTTCAAGTCCTTGAAGATAACAACGAGTGCACGTTTACACACTTTTTTTAAAGAATATTGAAGTTTTCGCTGAGCCTCAATATTCTTACAATTTAGCAATCTTGAGACTAAGAATATTCCTAAATTATTCTTAAAGTTTAGTCATTTTGAGCATTTCTACTCTTATATTCTATATATATTCTTGTTATAAAAAGGGTAACTGACACCCCCCGAAGAGTTGCGAAGTCGCATCATAGCATGATGACTCCCAGACTGGATAAGCGAAGCTCGCACGTTTTTTTTGTTTTCTAATGAGAACTAAGTCAGCAAAAGATCTAGGCCTTCATGAAGCTCGAGTCTTGTGTTATTCTTAAATTATCCTTGAATTTTTAGGAGTTCGAGCCTTGATATTGTTATACTTTATGTTCTTATAAAAGTGTGCGTAGGTCTTTCTTGTTGCTCTACATACGTGTTTATTGTTCTATGGCGGCCTGTAATCCCCTCAAAGTTTCTCTTCACATTGACAAAGTTTAAAGCCTCGTTGCCTTTTGGACTTGGCAGGACATCTCTGGAAGCATAGACATTTTTGCAGTTTTGCGTCCATTTTATGCGGCTCAGTTCTTTTATCAGCCGATGGCACTTTTCCTGTCTTATTTAGGCCTATTGTTCGCAGAAAATCTCCTTATTTTCATGCAATGCTGAATTAGATCTTTTTGGACTGGACTTTTGATTATCCTGATATATAATTCAAGTTGTTGATATCAAGGCAGAAGATTATGGGATTTTTCAAGTTTGCCGTAAATTTAATGATCAGTTCAATTTTGTTGTTAATCTCTTTTGGATTAATTGGAGTCTTTGAATTGAAACTCGGTGTGGTCTTTGTTGTTTAAAATTTTTCGCCGAATGACCTTAGTTATAAATTGAGCATTATCTAGATGATATTTTGTTGTGAAAGTTCACAATTTAAGTCTGTCCATATGGTTGGGGTACTGCTGAAGGTAATCCTGTATCACTTGCGGCTTCCTTTACAAGACCATGATTGTTGTCATGTGATTACGGAATAGCGCTTTGATTAATGAATATATATTAAACCGCAGTATGATGTTGAGAGGACATTGAGAAATAAGGAAAGCGTATTGAGGATTTCAAGTTGCATCTGATCGCAACTAATCCATCATATAAAATGATCACCAGTCAATTAGTTCATCGTCTGTCATCAAACGATTAGAGAACCGATAATCGATTAATCGACGATTAGCATTTTTAGTTATCAATAACTCAGTCAGGTATCAGCGATTATTAGCTTTCTTTGAAAATAGTTCATAGTTTGATCTTGCTCTTCAACCAAGGCTTTCCTTAATTTTCTGTCAATAGTCTGACTCCTGAATATAAATGAATATCCTTTCTTAAATGTTTAAATTTTCAATAACCTGAAACATGCGTAGATTGATTCGAGTGTCGGCCTTTTTGGTTCTCTTTTGATCTTTGCTTTAAATTTTATTATAGATTAAAAATTAAAAACTGCAGCTTTCTCCCGTTTCATTTTGCTTTCCTTAGGCGTTCTGTATTCATCTCGTTGTAAATTTTTCTTGCAACCCCTAATTTCTTAATGCGTGAGCTTCTCATGGTGATAGTCAGTTTATTAACTGCTACTTGAATTCTATTTCAACTTAAAATCACATATGAAGTACCATAGACCGCAGACCAATGAAATCTTGTTTATTTGCAGGTGCGCCTGGAGATCTGCCATTCTTGAACTTTTTTCAAAATTCTGGCAGCGAAAGCTTCGACTTTTCTATTGTAAGTATAAATATTTTGAACATTAACTAAGGTCGCCTTTTGATTTGTGAAATTTCTAGTTTTGCAGTAAACTATGTTATAATTTGGCATCGATCGATCATTTGTTTTAGGACACTGACGCAGATGATGTTGAATCGTCCTCCCGGTCCAATAGTTTTAGCGTAAAGAGGAGCGCATCTGCGCCACAGAATCCGGTATCCCCACCTGCTGCAGCTCAGATTGAACGGACAGTGACAACTTCAGCGACAATCAGCGCACCGGTTTGTATATTAGCTTTTTCGTAGCAATGTGTTAAGAGTTTTTAGGATGTGACTCAGAATGTGACGTAAGCGTAGTTTGATATGTGCTTAGTATGAAAGATGTGCAGGTATTGGCTACACACGTTTTTGGAGAATATAGCCTAAAAGAATATGAAGGTACAAAATTGCTTAAGTTTAAGAATATTTAAGAGTAATTTAAGAATAATTTAAGAATGATACAAGTCTAAAGATTTAGATTTTTGTTTACTTGAATTTGTTTGGAAAACAAAAAATGCTATCAGATTAAGTATCGAAGATCGGAATATATATATATATATATATATATATATATATATATATATATATATATATATATATATATATATATATATATATATATATATATATATATATATATATATGCAGGTATTGGCTACACACGTTTTTGGAGAATATAGCCTAAAAGAATATGAAGGTACAAAATTGCTTAAGTTTAAGAATATTTAAGAGTAATTTAAGAATAATTTAAGAATGATACAAGTCTAAAGATTTAGATTTTTGTTTACTTGAATTTGTTTGGAAAACAAAAAATGCTATCAGATTAAGTATCGAAGATCGGAATATATATATATATATATATATATATATATATATATATATATATATATATATATATATATATATATATATATATATATATATATATATATATATATATATATATATATATATATATATATATATATATGTATGTATGTATGTATGTATGCTGCGAAAACCATTTGTAGTGAATCACTAACATGGGCCCAGTTTTGGTTGGTTATCTTTCCACTTTTTCAGCAGGGCATGAGTTTTATGACAGATTGTCTTTTATTTCAGCGTAAAGTACATAAATTTGTCGCCAAGACCTACCCATCACCAACGAAATGTCATCATTGTACATCAGTTATGTTTGGTCACGTCAGACAGGGAATGATATGCGACAGTATGTTCTCAAGTCTTTGTTAAGTCTTGTCAAATTTTTCTGTGATCTTATTAATTGTCCCTTTACCTTTGTATTAAATTATTAAATTTTTATATCATAATTTATAAATTAGCAGTGTCTCATTAGATTCCTATTGCAATTGCTATTTTGTCAGTCTTTAATTTATTTTCTATATTTATTATTTCTTTTAGTAGTCGATTGATATTTAATGCTTCATTTGTCATGGTTTTTTATAGCTTGTGGCTACTCGTGTCACGTTCGATGTACAAGTGATGCACCACAGATGTGCCCCGTGCCACAAAACCTTCGTAAGTTAGAGCAGTTTTAGAATTCAACTCAGTAGCTTCCTTTAAATGCATACATCTCTCAATCGCTCTATATGAAGAAGTGGTTAATGCATCGGGTTTGAAATAGCGTTTAATGTATACGCTCCACGAACCATTTGATCCTTTGGAGAGCCGAATGCCTTCCCTGAAAATATCCTTCAAAGATGGCCTTCAGAGCTTAGGTTTCTATGATATACAAGTCACAGTGTTTGGTCTTTCGTCAGAAATAATTACAAAACTTAATATCTTCTATATTATGTAGGCTTGTACATTTTTGACGGTGGGCCCCGTTAAAATGAACTAGGCTGAAGGGCATCCCTTTTAAATTATAAAAAGTCAAATGGAATGAAATACCTTGGCTGCATACTTAAATTGTTTGATGTGGATATTTCGATGAAATTTTATTTTTTATACACCAAAACTAGTTCTTAATTGTGGTATTTTTCATACGAGATATATTATTGTGGTAATTTTGCATTATTTTTACACTTTTCTCATTTAATGAGTATTTTGTGTTGCAGTTGCGAACAGGCCTCTTGGCATCGACCCAAAAAAGGGAACCGGAACGGCTTATGAAAATTTTGTCAAAGTAAGGAATCTACCATAATTATGAAAGATTCGGATAGATTAATTATTACTTGGACCATGTAATTGCTTCAAATGTAAGAAAATATCTATTTTGGGTCTTCCTTGAAAAAGTATGGAAATTCAATTATCAAAAGTGATTCATAGCTTCTAGATATGCCTCCTACCCCTTCCTCCTTCCCCTATCTCGGCGTCCTTGTGTATTAGGTTTTTAGTCTTAAACTTAATGACCTTTGGGTAGGGTAGATATAGATTTGTTACTGTGTTTGTGGTATTATAAATTTTATTCGTTTATTGAAAAAAAGCGTGGCTAATGAAAGGGAAAAAAGCCGAAAAGGAAACGAATGTAATGTACGATGAAAGGGAGGCTAAGGAATTGTATCGTGATTGTTCTGGAAGAGTTGTTTAGTTATCTTCAGATTGACAGTTAATCTTCTTTTTGTCTATAAATTATGTGATAAGACCATTAGTTTTGTGAGAAACTGTATCTAAATGAGGCAAGAGTATGATGGCTGTTGAAAATCAATATTAGATTTATAAAGTGGTGGAAATTACTATGGAACCATGGAACAGGTTTCAACTGGCAACTGACTATGATTGTATCTGCTGTTACTACCTAGGGTGGACCCCTTCTCATCCCATTGAATCAGAAACACACATTTGCCCCGATTGAGCGTATGAGTTGAGACAAACAGAGACTTTTAGCGATTAGCTTACTGTTATAGAGTAAAAACTTAGTCGATTGTTTTGCGATTTAGGTACCAAAGCCGGGCGGAGTGAAGCGTGGATGGATGAAAGCGTTTGCTGTCGTATGCGATTTTAAGATCATCCTGTATGACAGCGGATACTCGCAAGTGTCAAATACAATGTTACAAGTGATTGATATGAGGTACGGGTTTTGTTTTATTTTTTCATGGAAGATATAGTTACAGGCAAGCATTGTGAAGACTATATTTGGAATCTGAAAAGCGATTGTCTGTCTTTTTAAAGATAGTAAATATTTGAAATAGGGAATTTTTGTGAGTCTTTTGTGAGACTTTTGTAAAATATGTTTGCCCAGTATCCGTATTTTAATTCGTAGTATCATTTCACTACTCTCTTTTGATAAGAACAATTTTATAAGAACACCAGACTCAAAACTGATGGGAAATTAAGAAAAAATTAAGAACAAGCTGAGGCTGGTAAAAGCACTATCATAAAATGATTTGAAACACATAAAAATTTTTCAGCTGTGTAATGTTTGCCAGAAATCCTTGAAACGCCCTAAGCATCAGTTCGTAGAAAGCGGCAAATGTGTCAGAACTTTTGGCAAGGATTGTACATCTATAAGAACGAATATCTTTTATCTTCTATTAATGCTATTAAAAATAGTACTTGTTTCATAAACACCCAATATTGTCTTGTATATTGTCTAATGTCTAAATTACCTACACCCTAATAATTTAAGAACAAATTAGGAATAATTTAGCCTCGAAATTTTGTAAACAATATGAACAGCTAGCCTGAACCTCGATTTTACTGGTTCTTATTCAAAAGGGTGTATATGACAGTATGCTGACTAATCTACTCAGGGAGCATTTGCCCCCCAGAGTCCCCCCACGAACCACCAGTGTATTCATGGATTGTTTGTCGAATTTCTTTAAATATCAGTGTTGTGTTTGCAGAGATGAAGAATTTACCGTGAGCACGGTTACAAAATCGGATGTAATACACGCAAACGAACGAGACATTCCTTGTATATTTAAGGTTTGTGTTGCAATTCATTAGGATAGTAAATATTTATGTATCTGTAATATCTTAATGCTTCATATTTGCATTCATTTATCGACATAAATAGCTTCCTAGCTGATTTAAAAACACTCCCACTTGGAAGATTTTAGATCTTTTAAGAGTAGATGAGGAATAACATCCAGTGGTCAAGAGATAGAAAGGGAGTAGCGTTGTGTAGAGGGGGTGTATGAAGTTTATAGAAGATATAAATAAATACTAGAAATTGGAGACGCAATTTGGAATTGAAATATTTGACTTTGAGTTTAGGCAGCATATCCGCCAAATGGCTAGGAAGCCTGTCAAGTCTATTTTCTCCCAACTTAATTGACCAATCATCATGCAGATTTCTGACGACATATGCTAAGACTAGGCCCATCTTGCATGATGATTGGTGAATTAGGTTGGGAGAAAATAGACCTGACAGGGCTGTCAAACATTTGGTGGCAATGCTAGTGTAGACTACAGAAGAAAGATGAACTTTTTTTATAAGTTACGACTGTGTGAATATGTTCCATAAGTGAAATGGGAATATCGAGCAAAAGGAATCTTTGTAATTCACTTGGCATGGATCAGGTGTACTGACAATGAATTGAAACACGGAATGCCTGCTTGGACCTGCTCGAGTTGTATTTTGTAGCAAAATGGGTCTTTAGGTTGATATTGTTTGGACCTAGTTTTTGGCATAGAGTTCGCTTTTCGGATTTTGATACCACAGTAGGGGAGTTGTTTGTACATTTGCCAAAAAATATTTTGATTTGTAACCTTTCATTGACACTGTGTCTCATACTATCGTTTTTGAGATGTGTTATTATTTTTTCTCGTAGATTACAATGTCGGAAATAACTCAGCCGGAGACAATTTGTAGTCAGCTGTTATTAGCTGATAATGAGAACAATGCTAGGAAATGGGTGACGTTGCTTCAAGAATTGAAAAAAGTGCTGGATAAAACTGATGCACCCGAGAAAAAGGTATGATAGATCTATTAAGTTTTTCTGTTTCTGGCAAGATCGTTATTCATTAAAAGTTGCTGGAGTTTCGTTATGACATGTTGATCTTTTAAGCGCCTCCCAGCGTAGCTGTTCTAGATAACCTTGTTAAACGTTTGTAGTAGCACTACCCTATGGTCCAAGTAGTAACTCTGGAGATATAATTGTGGTATGAGAAGTGATCAAGATTGGAAGGAAAGAAATCGGCATTGATTGGGAATCATCTTTAATACGAATTAAGGTTTATTCATAACGTTGATACTTACGATAAAGATTAGGATTTGACTGTTCTGCAAGGGTTTTTGTTTATCTGTGAGCCCGTTTGTTGATTGCGTTGTACTGCCATGTTTTATAGCACAAATATCATATCAAAGAAGTGTGTGATGCATCGGACCATGGAGTTGTTAAAATGACTCAATGCGCTGCTATTGTCGGTAAGTCAAGATTTGTCACGGCACCATTGTCATGGAATGAGAATTTACTGTTTTCATGTCATAGATTTATTTTGATGTCACTGAAAATAATAGAGCATTAGTTTTTTGTGAAGTTCTTGAATAATAGTTTCCATAGATACCCAGTTTTCCATGGAAATTGAGCTCCCATGGATACTTTGTTTCTATATGTTCATTTCCCCGAAGATGTCCCTATTGTGATAGTCTTCATAGAAACATTTGAGACTAGAAATTCGTTGATATAAGACAACATAAGTACAATACATAGCGACTTATTTCGTTGATTGCACGTACATTTGGTTGTATTGATGAGCAATCTTTTCGCTCACAGATTCAGAGAAACTTGTCTTTGGCACCGAAGAAGGCCTCTTCTCTTTAGATTTGACTGCAAAGCAGGATGGTAATTATTTTTGTTCTTGTATAGACTTATTTGCACAATATTTCTTTTATAGTTTCAAGAACACTTCTATTTATCAGCTTTTATGTTTCTTCCTGCATATTAGTACTTTAAGTATGTAATAGGACATTTCTCCTATAGTGTAGCCAGTTAGTTAGTCTCAAGATTTTTATTATCTTTCGTTCATCAGAATAAAGTTGCATAGAAAGGCCTCACATTTGTCATTGTCCTCTCTTACTGTTCTCTTTTTTAGTTAAGAAAATTGTTTCGAATGCACTGATTGTTTTGGCATTCACTTGATCAAGTCCTGTTGTCAAATTTGTTGACGTGAAATAATATTTTGATTGATATTTACAGCTGTAACGAAAATTGGTGACACGAGAAAAGTTTTCCAGGTTGAAGTTATTTCAGATGAGCAGTTGGTCGTTGTTATTTCAGGTGACTTTTCTTGTTAAAAGGTTACATCCTCTGACCTTTAACTGTTGGCATCAACTTTGACCATCGAACTTCCTTTCTATAGTTTAACTTGTAAGAACGTTAAGTGTGATTGATAGAATGAGGTTTTGCACCCCAAGATGCCTTGATATGAACTTGTTTAGGTACATCCTTCATATCTTACTGATTCCGTGTGCAAAGTGAAATTTTCTGCGTTTAACCTGTAGGAAGAGGGAGACATGTCCGACTGTATCCACAAGTTATAACTTCTGGTCACGATGCAGAGCCTATTAAAATACCAGAAACAAAAGGTAAGTTATTTGTGATTAATGGCATTCTGTTTAACATTCTGTCTATTAACATTCTGTTTTGTGATAAATGGCTGATCTTATTTCCCCATTTTACCATGAAAAGTTTATCACAGGTCAGTGCGAAGACCATCTTCTTTGTCGGTGGCTCTTCAACTTCTAGTCAACATGTTTGTTTTCATACTTGCACAATTTTTTTCTACGCTTGCCCAATTTTTTTCCATAATTCTTCAATTTTTCAAGTCTTTCATAGCGGCAACACGATAACCTTGAGTCTTTTCGTATTTTGAGGGGCACAATCAAAAGTATATAACTGTGTTGTAATTTTGACTCTATAACAAGAATTTTTCCTATAAAATGAATTTTTCCTTGCTTGCCGTAGATCACAGGTGAGCTTAGAAAATTTTGCCCATCCCGCACTTTGTTTATGTTCTGATGCTTTTTTAGGCGCGATTTTATTTGCAACTGGCAGTTTCAGGCAAGGCAGTGCGACATGCTTGTGCGTTACATCAAAGAAGCACGCTTTCCTTTACGAGCTCAACAGGACTAAAGCACGGCATAGGAAGTTTAAGGTACCCTCTTATCCCATCTTTTAGATTTGGGAGTTACCTCTTGAATGTGTTCTCTTTTCGCCTATGAACATCAAATCATGGACTTTCTGTAATTTCTGATTCTAACTATCTCGTTCTTTTTCTTTTTTCTAAGGACTTGCCATTACCTTTCTCTGCACAATGGACAGCCGTTGCTGATGGTAAGGTTCTTCTCGGCTATCCCTCTGGTTTTTCAGCGTTGGATATCCATAGCAGCAACTCTCAACTTCAAAGTAAGTAGACAACAATTGGTGACGTATTAATCGATGGAATCTCGAGTTGCAATTGTCATTCCAAACTTTGTTTCAAAGAATCTTTTCCTGTTTTTATTTAAGATTCTGTAGAATCACTACTGCCTGCATCGGATTTATGTAACGCTGTTCTAAAGCGTAGGAACGTTGGACAATGGGAGCATACTGTAGTTTCTTGCACATACCAGATACCAACTGTCTGATTTTCTCCGTTTAGTAATCTGAATGCCAGATATTGTTCAGATGCCCTGGGAGTGATTTAATGTTTGATTTGCTGTGAATACTCAGCAATGGCTGTTGCTCTTTTGAATGATAAGGTTATATTGGGACTAGGATTGGTAGGGAAATCGACCATTAAAGATAGATTGGTAATATTGGATTGGTTGGATTACAAGGTGGGCTAGGTTTCGATTCAGTACATACCGATTGCAAATCCATCAAATCTATCTTCAAGATTGTATTGCTATTTAATTATCGTTCAAGTTTAGATATACCCAAGTGGCGGAAATTTAGATTCTCGTAAATCTTACTAATTCATGTAGTAGACGCAAGGAATTCCTAGAAAAAGGATCTGTGATATAAGAGAGGAGAATTTTTAATTTAAAACTTAATCCTATCATTTACTTGTAGAATTGATTAACCCAGAGGATCAGAGTCTCAACTTCATATCGAGCATGAATTCAGATGCATTACTCGCAGTTGAAGTCAAACCAAATGAATTCCTTCTCTGTTTTGCAGGTTTGAGTCATAAATTCCTTTGCTGCATTAACTATTTGATGTTACTGTTTGTCTTATTGTAGGTTTCATAAAAAGTGGAAGTAGCCCGTTTCATGAATACCAGTAGGTGGGATTTATCCTATGAAAAATGCTTACATGCTTTCTGGGCATAATTTCCCTCATTTCTTGATGATATGGCCGTCATTGCTAATATCAAACCTTGCAACTTTATTGCTGTAGGATCAGAAGGGGCATCCTCACTCACACGCTACAATGATGAAACACTGCTGTCTTATGAAAAGAATTCTCGCTATCTCCTTTATATCTATTTTATTTTTTTATTTTCTTGCTGTAATTCTTCTATATGTATTTTTTACCATCTTCAATCTCCCTGAGTCTTTCTTTCCTCTTTTGCAGAACTTGCATTTTACGTCAACGAACGAGGTTTTAGATCTAGGCAAACCGAAATAGCGTGGCCTACACCCATCACACATCTAGGTATGATGACTGAAACAACGCAGCTCATTGAGTTAAATGCACATGTTTGTTGTAAATTATATGTTTTGTGCTGTGTAATGGCGTGTAGTGTGCAGTGTTGTAGTACAGTGTTGTGTTGCAGTGTTTGGTAAGTGAATGGTGTTGTTCGTTTGTTTATGGTTTTATTAAGTAATTTATAGCACATATTGTAAGAGTCCACCACAGTGGGAACTAGATAACCATGCGTCTTTTCTCACTGTGGTTGCCTCAAATTTTTTAGTCTTTGTATTATTTTAGTAGCATAGAAAGATAAGTTTGTCGGCGAAATAGATTATAGGGCATAGAGAAGCTAGTTTGGAGGGGAGAAAATATTAGTTTCAGTCCACGTGGGTTTAAGGTTATAACATATCTGTATGTCCCATCCTTCAAGGTGCTATTTGACCTAAATGAATATTCTGTTACTTTTTCAGCGTATTCTGTTCCACATGTTGTTGTTTACAGTGAAAGAGGCATGGATATTTTCAACGCAGCTACTGCTGAATGGCTTCAAACATTGTCATTAAGAAGGGTAGATCATAGAAGCATTTTTTCTTAAGTTTTTCGTAGGAAGTTACATTGTAGTTCTTCAATTTATCCTATTTTCGTGAGCCTACATTGTTTTGTGTAGTATTCAAAAAGATTTCCTTTGTATGGAAGGCAGGGCTCATTAATGTGCGCGCGAGTACGCGAATGACGCTCGCAGGCGCAAATTGATACACTCCGAATTTCTGCGGGCGCTATTAATCATGTATATATATTTTGATTGCTTCAACGTATATATATATATATATATATATATATATATATATATATATATATATATATATATATATATATATATATATATATATATATATATATATATATATATATATATATATATATATATATATATATATATATATATATAAATATAGCTGGGAACCCAGCAAGAGGCAAGCTTGCAATTTATCTTCATCTAACTATACCTGACATCCTGTTTTAATTTGCAGGCGCATTTTGCACTCGGATATGTGTTCGCAGACACAACGCACGTTTAATGAACCCTGATGGAAGACTTACTGTTTTTTCACCCTCAGTAGTATTCTCATTCTATGACTTATCTGCAAGAGATTTGCGGAGACTTAACCCTATCACATATAAATCGGCAAGTTTCCCAGCCAGTTTGTTGCTGTCTGCAGGGAGATTGTCGCATAAGCTGCTATTGCCTGTTGCTACCTCCGAGATATCTAGTAGGATTCTGTTGGGATACCATAAGAATCTGAGACAGTGTAGGATAAAAAGTCTCACTACATTCAAACTAACCAATGAGTGCATACTTAGATTTTCATTCGCTTTTTTAGGCCATCAGCTAATCCAAGGATCATAGTATAGCTATTAATTATAATATTATTTTACAGTGTCAACCACTTTGTCATGATGGCTCTCTGAATATGTCCTCTGGCTTTGATCAACTCACTGTTCTGTATCTACGGAATATTGAGGCTAATGGTAAGTTCAGCTACTTTTTACACTAATTTCCTACGTTGACAAAGCTTACCTTGAGTACAAGTTGATCTCAGTGTTTTCAAATTTTCATGTAAGTGCTATTGTTGAGTACAATGTAACTTGAAAGCTGCAATGTTTAGCATTGTTGCCATATAATTAATTATGTATATTGTATGTTGCCATATAGCATTGTTCGCAGACTGTTTAATGAACATGTAATGTTTAATGAACATTGTGTATTGTTTTTCAGCAATAGATTTGTCGATTTATTCAAACAAAGGTAAAAGAGCTGTGTCCAGGTACATGAAATTTAAAAAGAAGAAAGGAGCATGGAGTAAGCGGGAGAGTATGAGAGCAGAAGAAGCTGATCTGAAAGAGAAATTAATCTCAATGCCATCCAATTTCACACACGTTACTCATATGGGTCCCGGTGATGGTAAACTGATTTTAAAAGACCTACCTGAGGTTTGATTTTTTTCGACTCATTTTTTCTGTTTTATTACTTGCTCTCATTTGAAATATAGTTGAAAAGTTGCCATGATATTTAGGTAGTCCTTGTTTAAAGCACGTAGATATGATATTGCTTTGAAGAAGGTTTGTGATAATATTGATGGGAAATTACCGACGCTTGTTGTGACTCGGTCTTTTTCGTCTTAGTATCTGCAGAATAGCAGGTGAACATGAGGCTAGCCTTCTGTCTGGCATTTTTCACAGGTGTAGAGATAATGAACGAAATGTAGAATTGCCATTGACATAAATCAAACTTGAATCTTTACTGTTTTCGCTACCGACACTGGAGTGTGTTTGGATTCAACTAATGTTTCCTTTTTTAATTGTACTGATTTGTCATCCTAGAGCCGCACGGCTGTTTCCATCCCTTTTCCAACTTAAGAACATATAGATTTTCCGTTGATTTCCAGAGTAAAGAACAAGCTCAGAACAGCCCTAGTGGCAAGGTTTACAGATCTTTATCTCAAGGTCCCCGAGCGAAAAAGGCACAGTCAGCGATGCCTCCTCCAGGGCGCTCATCCAATCAACCATCAGCTCAGAACAGACCTTACAGCGTGGCTTACCAGCCTTCTGACGCAACACCGTATAACGATAAAGATGGGTGAGAATTTTTGTCTCTGGATATTGTACTGTATATATTTATTCTTGTCATTTATTGTCCAGCTTGTTCTTTATTGTTTGTTGTAAATTTTCTAATCATAAATAAGCAGATTCCTAAAGTCCACCTGGCTTTTTCATTTAGGACCTTTTGCCAGTAAAATTTTATAAAAATAAGCGAAATCACTTGTAAAGTAGTTCCTTCCTATTTGGTTTTAGGAACCTACGCCATCGTTCACTGTCTGCTGAAGGAATGGAGACTCCTGAAAGTTTTAGTAAGGTTAGTCGATAGATCTAACCTTCTTGATGATCTTGATCGTTAGAAGCTCAGAGATGTTTCCAGATTTTTTGTTGTTCACTATGCCTTGTTTGTTGATTTATTGCCCAGTTACACCTTAAAGCCAGGTTCATTCTCATCATAAGAATCTTTAAAGTTATTGACTGTCCTGCTTCTTTCGTGTTGAACGACAAGTGTGAACATATTTCCATGAGCTATCCCTGGCTTCGCCGATTTCCACGTCAAATAGCATTAAGTTATAATTGAGAGAATTATGTCCAACTACCCCGGATTCTTACGCGAATTACTGCAAGTGGGAACCAGAATTAAGGAGCCTACCTTTTTGGTTTACAATTCTAGTTTTCCCTTTCCAGTTAATCGCAAATCGAACATTGACAAATTACATCATTGACAGATTGCCTCGCTGTGCTTCGGTTTGTCTACATGTGAGACCCCATGTCCTTGCTGACTTATCTGAGCATAAGGCTGATCTGTCTCACGATCCTAGTCTGTTCGCATGTTTTGTTTGTTTGTCAATTTATCTTACATCGATTATTTACATTAGATAACTTTGATTGTAAAATAAACAGAATCAATGTTGATTTCGGACACTAACATTGAAGAGAAATTCATTTGCAGCAATAGTCTCGTTCACAGTAAGAACCTCGTTTAAACATTCTAGATAATAACGACACTGAGACCAAAAACAACCAGTGAAGAACGGAGACAGTTGAAAGTGGCATTAGAGCTCAGCAAAAAGCAACAAAGTTACGAAGAACAATTTCGGGTACTTAACCAACTAATTCACTTACAGTACTACCTTGAATTATGACCTAATCATCTTTAGGTCATATGATGAAAACGCTCCTTCGAAATGCCAGCCTTTCATGCTTGCTTTGGGCGTGTTTTGACTTCTGCGGGGTATTCTGTTATGAGTCATACATCCATTTCGAGAGCTTTAACGTCATTTTTCCATACAAGACTTCCTTTTTTGCTCATCGGTTTTCTGTTGGTGAAGAGAATGTACAGTCTATCATGTTGTGTCCGTTCGATTATTTGATGTCGTATATATTCGAAGGCTATTTCGAAGGAGCGTTTATTCAAGGAAATACTGCTAAAAGCTAATACTCAATATTGACATCTGTACATGACATGATCACACCCATAAAAAAGTTACTGAAGTAGTTGCTCTCCACTGAAGGACTTGACAGGTTCAGGGGGTATACAATGCAATTATTTTAAAGGCTTGTTGCTAAGTGGTGTATCATCTAACATCTCTTCTGCTTTCTCATCCTAGGCTGAAACAGACTCGTTGTCAACAAGTAAGTCTCAAATCCAATGATATTTTTCAAAATATGCATAACAATTTTTACAAAATAAGAAAGTACCTCTTTGTTTTCGAAACTCCTTAGAATCAATTTTTACATGAATGATTATTTGAATTTCACTTAGAGCTTCTGTCATCTAATGGAGCATATATATGTATTTGTATACTCATTTGTCAGAATTTTCGTTGTTTTCTGATCATGCGATCGTAGTAAAGAAGATTTTTTGTAATTCTTTGTTTCTATTTGAAAGATGCTTAAGGAATGAAATCTAATTGTTTTCATTTGATTTAGGCTCTCGCGGCTCTGATCAAACTTATAGCGAAAGTACATTAGATGACATAAGATGAAGGTATAAAATTGAGCTATATTTTAGAACTTTGCCACTTATAATATTTCCAATCGGTTTGGATGCAACCTATAGCCAGTAGTTTTTGATGCTTGTTCGTTTGAAATACTCCTTCATGCAGTTACTTTGTTTGCTATCGCTTCGGTGCCATCTGGCAGGAGATCTGAAGTTAAAATTCTCCCAGAAAAGCAAGACTGGAACAAGCAGTCGAATATTATGTTGGATTTGCAGAGTTTGTCAAGGGAGTGTTCGATGAAATCAATAAAGACCTATTTTCAAGATTCAGAGTTTGTTCACTTTGATTTCAGGTAGCGAAGCACGAGCAATTGTGCATTGACGGTTATACAGAGTGGCCTCTGGTTGTTTAGAGGAAAATGCGCAAAATTTTGGAAAATTTTGGTGTATTAGAAAGCGAAAAGGCAGAAATTTCAGTGTTTTGAACTGCAAGCACAGATGTATTCTGACATGACGTCTTGAAACTTTCTTTTCGTTTTAATTCTGTTCTATTTTTATTGCACCTTAGAGTTTCTGCGAATATGCTTTTAGTTATCCTTGTATATTCCCTTTTAGATTGGCTTCTGTTACCGTTCCTCATTAGCTCTGTAAATGGTACATACTCAGATGCTATCAAGAGTTAGCGATCACAAATTTCATCAACACAAAAAAGGATATTCGAATGGACGTTCAATTAGTGCAAGAAATAGCAGTATATTCTTCGATCCCTTTTTAATTACTGTAATATTTGTATGGTTATATTTTTTATGAGTAGGTATCCCTTAGCTTTTATCAGGATTTTTTTAGTACGACTTATTGGTGTGTGATAATAAGAGCTGTGATTGGGCTGGACGTTTATTTAAGTGCTAACCAAGATATGAGTGTGCCAACTGATAGCGTCGTCTTCAAAGCAACTCAGGGACTATACCTACGTTTAAACAGACTTCCAACCCACGGTTATCTTAAGTTAGAGAAGACACTTTTTGTTAGTATGAGTACCTTAAACCACCATGTTATAATTGCAGGTTGTTGAGAAGTTGGACAAGCTTTTCGTGAGAAGTTTGAAGGGTTATAGCAGCAGTGTCTTAGTCTCTTCGAATTCTTTAGTGCTCATGGAATATGTGAAGGAGATCTCTTCCAGGAACTTTTTGTTCTTAGAAAGAGCATCGCTTTTCTTATTGCCAAGTAGCTTAAACAAGATTTGTTTGTTAATATGTGGGGACAAATGCTCAAAATAGGTGGAATATACCTCAATACGTTTCATTCTCTCCCTCCCACCTTGGTTTCCTTTCATTATGTGATATATGATATGATTGGTATATCAAATCATATAATATCATATCATATCATATCACATCATATCACATCATTTCACATCATATCACATCATATCACATCATGTATGATATATGATATATGATATGAGATATGATATAATGTGATGTGATATTATGTTATATTGTATTACATTATATTATATTATACGATATGATATAATACGATAATACGATATGATACTAACACTGCTTATAAACAGGGTTTTCATAGTGCATATTGCAGTTCGATTCGGTAAAAATATTCGTTAGAAAACATGAGGATAATTAGAATGTTAAAGAGTAGAAGTTAATTTTCAGCATTAGCATAGTTTAACGTTTAACGTCTTAAGGTTGCCCAGCTTATTGTTAGGAAGCCACTTGGCCGAATATTTCCTTGTTCCTCTCAACTTTATGTTGAGAAAGCAAGGGTCCTTGTGAAGTTTTGATGCGATCATCTCTTGAATTTGCAATACGGTGTTTGTGATGAATCTTGAAGATGAGCATGGTATTCGAGAGGGGTGGAAAATTCATGTTTTTGCCCGCACTAGTTTTGATTTGTTTTGTTTGATTTATACCGTTGTATAGTCAAGACTTAATTGATTCAACCTTATTTATCTCCTAGCGGTAATTTTGGAAAAAAATGCCCAGTTACGTACTTATTTTAGATTTTGTATTGAATGTGTAATTATGTACTTCAGTTCTTGACCAGTATCGTTTGTGATAATGATTTTGAACTATATCAATGGCAGAAAACGCTTGTGATGTCCCTATGGCTAAGGCCGTTTCTAGAAATCATCGTGGAGGAGCTGTAGGACCAACAATTTGCCGACAAAATGGGCATGACTCCGATAACTGATTAGTATTTGCTTGAATTTTTAACAAGGTCATAATCTATATGCAACGCTGCGGCACAGAATTCTTCTCCCTGTCGTCCTAGATTACAAAAAAGTAAAGCAATTTACCGACGGAAATAGCTAATTTTTTATTATTTACCGACAGAATTTTGTTTGGGGGTTGTGATACCCCCCTACGCCACACTGTAGGAACGGGCCTGCCTATGGTATCATCAGGTAATTTTGAAATAGCATTGCTTTTTGAGGTTTGGAGAAATGGAGAAATGGAGACTGTGGCCCCACTGTGGTTGCCAATAGTATTGCAGTGGATCTTCGCTTTAACAGTTCTTTGTTCAAAGTCTTTTCATACTTTATTTTTGTTCACGTATTAATTGATGTTGAAATGTCTTTTGAGCCGTAGATTAACTTCAATGCTCTCAGACCCCTTTATCTGTGAGCATTTGTATCATTTATAGCTTCTTAAGAGCAGCAAACATCACCCCACTTTTGGCACACGGAACCCTGTTTATGTGGTAGAAGTTGCAATAGAGGCACTTTGTCGTCGATTATTGATTGGAAAACTAAAGCCATATGTAGAAAAGCAGGCTGTCGTTGGATCAGTGTTTTCCATATTTGGGGCTGTCTTTGGTTAATCAAGCTGCCATCAGGGAAAAGGGCACTACATAGGAATTAATCAGAGGGCCCCAAAGAGAGTTCAAAAGCATACACTGGTCTGTATCCATTGAATTGTTTAGGGCTGTTTGAAGAAATATTAAGAACAGCCTTAGTGAGGAGTTGTGTTGTTAATCATGGTCTGTAGAAAGGCGATACGTACAGTATGCATGCACTGGTTTTTAAAGGACTAAGAAGTAATGTTTAGACAATTGAAGAAGCTGCAGGGGAGGGGGGGTGTTTCCTCTGTACAAGAGAAACTGTTTTAATTTAAAGAGGATACATGCTTTTAAAGGAACCAATTCATAGGGACCCTGCATGTGAGGGTTAAAACTTTATGGACTTCGTATCACTAGAGAAGAATGCCCTTAAAAGCTATGTAGTAAATGGTTCATAGGAGGGTTCCTTAAGAGTATCTATAGGATCCTGTCTTAAAAATTGCAATGTTTTCCTTGCTTCTTTACACTAAATGTGCAGCTTCAATAAAGGAACTATGTGGACCTTTTGGTACTACCTTGTGTAGCCAAAGGGTTCAACATTGTGTAGCCTTGATGCTTGGTTCCTTATGGAAAAAATGTGTATAGTGACTTAAGCGGAAGAAAGATGCCTGGCGATTATCCTAAATCATGCCTAGAACTGAACGGGTTATAGTAGACAGAATCGGATTTCCCAGCCACCATGTGCCAGGTAGATCAAATATCACAACATGTGCGTACTGCTTATTTCCTCTCAGGAACTGAACGAAAGGGAAGTTTCACGTGATCACTTCTGACTCTGTCCACTCAGATGAGACATTACATTGCCTCTAAGCCAATGAGCTTGCAACACAGAAAGTTGAACTGCTCCGTTTAGCAGAAACGTATACGCTGTGTTTCATCATTCCTGATTGTCTTTAGAAGCCGCCGACGGTATGATAATTTTAAAAATGATCTAGCAAGTATCATTGCACCGCTTACGTGGTATATGCAAGCTGCGTCAGACCTGCTAAATCAAGTATCCAAAAATTGCACACAGAACACCGAGGGTGGAAGCAGCATTTTAGGCCTTGTTTTGGGTCTATTGAATTTTGCCACGTGAACTTTCAGGTAAAGTGTTCCTGTCAAATGTTGACGTAGTTTTCTGAACAGACGTTTCCAGGTAGACCTCTGTCTTACATTTTTGTAACTGCTATTTTTCTTACATTAGGGGTGGTTTTATAACACATTGGTTAGGTTGGTTTATTGGGCATTGAGAATAGAATGTCTGTCCTTCTTCGTGCCGGAATCCAGTCACGGATACACTCTACGATCTTTGGTGTTCGAATGCCATTAGGATCAGCAGGGAAGAGATCATGTCAAGACCGGCTAGTCAATTCACAGAATAGATTTTATTCGAGGAATGCAACGCTGAAAAGAGTCAGAGATAGGAAGGTAAGACTGCTTTCAGTTTACTCTAGTTATTTCTTATTTCGTCTTTGCCTGGAGAAAGGGACGAACATAATGTAGAGCGTAACATTACAATTTAGTACAAACGCCAGTCATCAAAAATCATATGTATCAATGTTGAAAGAAAATATCATGAAACGACAACACTTCTGTATGTATGGGCGGATGTTCACGTTGTTGTTTTTGATACAAGTAAGAAATATTGAGCACGTATCGAACATGATGGAGGTGTGATAAGGGTGTGTGAAGACCGATAGGATTTTACTTTGTTCTTAAAATCAGCCATAAAGAACTAAAGAAACTTGAATTAGCACGAGAAATAGAGACATATAGGTACTTTTATCTTGTGAGATCATATGTACAAGGTTACAGTTCATGCAAACCCTACATCGATTGTTTTTTATTTTTGTCAGTACGCCAACTCAAACTGAAGGATTAATGACAATTATGAGGACTTGCAAGGTTTTGGTATCTACTGACAATGAGAACCCCTCCCCAGTTACTGTTGGTATTTTGCTACTTTACTCAGGTGCACACCCCACTAAATTTTCTTACGCGGCCACACCAAATTTCCCTATCGCATTAAAGGTTTATTCGTAAGCTCACCATAGTCATTTCAACCTTGAAGAAAATATGAGATGCACTCAGCAAGTGTAGCTTTGGACTTACTTCGGAAGTGGCAGTTCACGACATAATCGATATTAATGGCTACATATAGCACATTTCAGCTGAAATTACCCCCATTCAGTAATAACTTAATCGTCCCCTGACGATATTATTTGTTAATAAAGTCCCCACTTGTTTACATCGTGTATACTATGTAGCACTAATGTGCCATCGAAATCTTTAGTAGCCTTTGATAAACCTTTTATAAGATCACTTTTGGTACTCAAATGGCCCTGAAAGAAATATTAACAGAGGCATTTATTGATAATATCTGTAGCGTGCAACACTTGTGCTTGAAGATGGAACAAAAATGACTGGCTACTCTTTTGGGAAAGAAGCATCCATAGCTGGAGAAGTCGTTTTTAACACCGGACTTGTGGGGTTTGTATCAATGCTACTATTCATAATTTATCCAAAGCAGGAATAGATCCACTTCTATAGACAATGGCAGGTAAATTGCCACCAACTATAATGGATGACCAATCAGAGGAAATTGTAAATGTGTAATTGCCCAGCAGTGTAATAACAAACTGACATTTGATCAAGTGATTAGATGATCATTTGATAATTTTTGATATTGCCTAGTATCTATTATCTTAGTTATCTTGTCTCATATCTTTTTTATTACTAGTTCATGTTTTTATTAATGTTGGCTCATTTGATCCTACATAGCTGAGAGAATGTTGTTTTCTTTATCAATTCAGATACCCTGAGGCAATGACAGACCCCAGCTACCGAGGACAGATCCTAACCCTGACATATCCAATTGTTGGCAATTATGGTGTCCCAAACATGAGAGAACGAGATGAGTATGGCTTATTGAAATATGCAGAATCAGACAAGATACAGGTCAGTCCTGCATTAGAACTAGGACTTAATAGATTGTGACCATAGATGTGGGAGGACTTAAGATTTAGCAGAGCTGCCAACAGTCTGCCCACATCACAAGATAAGAGGTTAGGGTGGTGATCATTTGCCAAGTCAATTGTTTTCTAACCATATTGAATTGCTGATATTTTCCATAACAAATATTGTTTTTCTGAAGGAGTTCCCACAATGAAATGGATTTCTGTCCAACTGGAAGGCTGTAGTCCCCTCCACCCCCCCCCCCATTGTTGTGATATTTTGATAGTTATGTAAGATAGCCAGATTATTTTTAACATAAAGTTTTGTCATTGGCTTACATGTCTTTTTATGTGAAAAACTTTATAAGAAAATGAGGCTCAAAAGGTTAAAATCTTAAGAAAAGTCAAGAAAATCACAACACCTAAGTTCCAAAGTACATCCTTTTAACTTGCCAGGAATCAATAGCAGCTCATTCTTTGCAAGCTTCCTTTGCAAAGATCAAAAATTTTCTTTGATAATCTGGCATAACAAAGATCAAAAATTTTTATAACACATAATGGAAACCTTTTAGCCAGTTTACTACGATAAAAGTTAAGAAAATGTCAGTCTCAATTTTGGAAATAGTAAGAAAATTGAGGCCCAGGCCAAAAATTGTTTCTCTTTTAAAAAAGCATGTTATTTCTATTTTTGTGAATTGATTCTATATTATTTCTTTGAGTTTTGGTTGTTTATGACTGAATTTCTGTCTCTTTGAAAACTATAGATTGCTGGTTTACTGGTCCAAGATTATGCTCATAGTTACAGCCATTGGAATTCTGTTCAGTCATTGTCAGAATGGTTAAAACAAGATGAGGTGAGAATGGCATTATTTTTAGCTGTAAATATAGTGATCTTTCATGCTTGATGGACAAAGAGTTTAATTAACCATAGATTATCACCAAAGACTTGCATTAAGACTTTATCACCAAAGATTAACCATCCCAGTACTGTCCAACTCCTCCCAAATATCATAAAGTTTGTCCTCATGCAACATTCTAAGCACATTGTCCCTTGTTTCTCAAGGGAAGTACCAGAATACTCAAGTAAATTGCCAGGATATTTTATCTTGGGCTAAATCTATATAAGATGAACAGAGTGGTCATGTCTAATGTTAGCTCCCAGTATGGATTAGTCCCCCCTCACCCACCACACACCATCCACTGCACCACTGAATTAACCTGTCTTTGTTTTGTGTAGGTACCTGGCCTCTATGGAATTGACACAAGGATGCTGACAAAAGTAATCAGAGATAAGGTATCAATGCATCCCTTCTGTGTATACCCCTCCTGTTTCTATATTTTGTAATGGTAGTACCATGAGGATATTTTGAGTGACTCCATAAGTGACCAGTTGTGTTGTATTTTAATTAATTTATCCATCTTTGTATAAAATGCATCACTTGGACTGAGTTGTCATATTAATTGAGAGGTCTGAATATTTCTTTACAAAAGACTTTATTTTGTGTTAAGTCAAATTTTAAAGCAAAGGAAATATGCCAGCACTACTGTGTAGAGGTGACAGATAGATTGTTTCTTTCACAACTGAAAGCCTGTAAGGAAAAATGAAAGTTTTGGAATGAATATGTATTTAGTACATACTGAAACAAAGTTAAAGGTGCATCTGGTTCTCTTCTAGGGTACTGTCTTAGGAAAAATTGAATTTGATGACCAACCAATAGAATTTGATGATCCCAACACAAGAAACTTGATAGCTGAAATATCTACAAAGGTAGGTAATGGAAAGGCAGATGTGGTTAAAGTTGGAAATAATTGATTGATTGATTGATTGATTGATTGATTGATTGATTGATTGATTGATTGGTTGACTGGCTGCTTGATAGACTGATCTTTTTAAGTTATATGATTAATAATAGGACTGATTGCTTATATCACATATTATTTTGATTGATTTTTTATTTCAATCATTGATGGATTGATTGGTTGATTGATTGATTGATTGATTGATTAACTCACTGAATGACTTACTGACTAATTGGTTACTTGGTTGACTGCTCTTGTCAAATTTCTTGATTGATTGGGCCATTGATAGGTGATTCATTGATTGATCGATTCTTTGATTCCCTGCTTTATTGTTAGGTTGATGAACCATTCTTCAATTTATTTTTTGATCGATTGATTCATTGGTTTGCTTCACTGGTTTGGTTGGTTCATCATTGTAGGGCCTAATTTGCTAGGTTGTACCCTATTCATTTTTGTGATATCATTTGATTGACTTAGGTCATTTGTCTGTTTATTCACAGGATGTCAAAGTATTTGGCAAAGGTAACAAGTATAAGATAATTGCATTGGATTGTGGGATTAAGCAGAATATGATCAGAAGTTTGCTAATGGTATGCATGGTTTTTACTTATTGTGATTAAGTAAAGAAGACATGTTGTAATTAGGAGATTATGATATGTCATATAATTAGGTTAGATTTGAGGACCCACTTATGAATGTATGAACTGGTATTTCAATAGGTGTTCAAGTTGAATTTATGTGTTGATCTTTCCGTTGAGCTAAGAGATCCTAAGTTATACATAGTTAATGAATGTGATGATGATTATGATGATTGCTTTATGATGAGGTTATGATCAGGTGATGATCATGAGAATCACATGATTTTAATGATACTTAGGATTACGGACGGCAATCGGATGATGATGGTGATATCAGAGATACTTTTCATGATTATAATACACATTTTGTTATAAAAAATACCTTATTTGTCTCTGAGCCTCAGTATTCTTAGAAATTTTTTATTTTGAACCTAAGAATATTCCTACAGTATTCTTAAATTTCAGTGATTTTGAGCATTAATACAAGGATAGACTCTATTCTTATAATGAAAAGTGTGTAAATGACACTCACCAAGGAGTTACCGTGTCGCATTATAGCATAATGACTCTCAGACCAGATGAGTAAAGCTCACACTTGTTTTATTTCCAAAGAAAACTCAAATGAGCAATGAATCTAAGCCTTGATAAAGCGTGAGGCTTGCATTATCCTTAAATTACTCTTAAATTTCAGTGCTTTTGAGCCTTGATATTCTTTTAGACAATATTCTTAGTAAAAAGTGTATAAAAAATTCTCAGTAATGATTGTTTTTTATCCAGCGTGATGCAGAAGTGCACGTTGTCCCGTGGAATTACGATTACTCCAAGGAAGATTATGACGGTTTGTTTATTTCCAATGGTCCAGGGGACCCTTCGTATGCCAAAAGTGCTGTTGACACACTCAGAAAGGTAATCTGCCATTTATGTAGTTCAGTGTTTGCAGATGTTTTTGTTTTTAATTTGGTGCAGCTACTTACAACTGACAGACAACTTTCAAGCAATGACTAGAATTCATTTAACAGTACACACCAATCCGTGAAAGTTGTATTGAATGCTATCGTTGCGTGTTGATCACTTCTGGGCCTGTAAAAGTTGCTCAATTTTATCCAGAATGGTATCAACTTGTTTTTTAGTGATTCAGCAGGGAATTGACTTTGATATGTAATAACGACTCAATCAACATATGGGTGACGGAAAGGTTTTGAAATTGAATAAATAGATCCTTTATTTCTGAACTTTCAGGTCATAAACGGCAATAGGAAGGAGCCGATATTTGGTATATGCATGGGAAACCAAATAACTGGTCTTGCAGCTGGTGCGAATACATACAAATTGCCCCTTGGAAACAGGTGATTTCTTGACTTAATTCAAATTGCATGGTATTCCATGTTTTGTATTCTTCTCATTGGCCATTTGTAATTAAATGTTTACCCTCTTAGTGTCGAACTGCGACTGCAGGAGAATTCCAATAGTTTAAGCTCGAATCTCCAAAGAATACAACAATAGCTCCCAATATTTATTATGAACAGTGATCTAATTCAGAGACCTGAATTTGTGATGTAAATTTAAAGTTCCTATTTTATGTGGGAGCCGAGCAGATGCATAAAAATCGAGGTGATTTGACGGATATTAATCAAATTGTCTGAAAAGAGGAACCTGTAAGATCAGAGTGATCAAGTTTAAAATGAATTTACAATGAATTTTAGGCCTCAAAAAACTGAACCTTTTGAAGTGTTGGACCGTTTTATCTCAGGCTGGTAACCTTCAACTAAGTTTTAAATCGTTTCTCTCAATGTTAAAAATAATGTTGTATCCATAATCATTCCACAATAAATGTAGTTCAATCTTTCCCTAATTGGTATGCTAACAGCTCTGAAGAATGCATAATGGAAAGAGCAGTCACCTTGTCATATTAGTGCTGTTTCTAACTCATTTAAATTAAGAAACTTTTACGAACTTATCTTCTGCTTTAGTTATATTGCAACAGTCCTCATTTCAAGTTTGTTAAATATCGTTTTAGTTCATATATTCTATCATTAATGGACTACAAACCATTCCATTGTAGCTCTTACCAAGTAGACGGGGGCCATGTCGGGTTGAACCGTAGCGTTGTGCAGTGTATGCAAAAATACTAGCAGATATTAGAGCTCTAGATCCTCGCCTTCCATATTCAAATCAGTGTTTACTTTGATGAAAGTTTGTGTTATATATATATATATATATATATATATATATATATATATATATGTATGTATGTATATTAGTGATTAGAATCTGGACAGTACAAAGGCAATATTTTGTCTTGTTTTAGAGGCCACAATCAGCCTGTTCTAAACCTTTTAAACGACAAAGCTTTCATTACGTCACAAAACCATGGCTTCGCCATCGATGAGAAGACTCTGCCAGATGAGTGGCTGCCTCTTTTTAGAAATGCTAATGACAAATCAAACGAGGTTAGTAATTAATAGTTCTTATAATTAGTTCATGGAATTATTTGAGGTAATCTTGATGGGTCTTCCTAAATTCATAGATAGTGGGGAAAATAAAGTAAAGCTGTGGTAATTATTAAAGTATTCTTTGGCACTGTGGTTTGGTCATTAATTTTTACTAATTAAGAGGATATACGTGTTTCGAAGCATTCACACCTTTGGGGGTGAAGCCAGGGTGATTTGTAAGTGGATCGTAGCCGCCTTATTAGAAGCAATGTCTATTCTGGGGACACAGTCCCCCCAACATGTTAAGATGTTTGCAGTACGTCAGGAAAAGATCCCCATACCGGATGTTTCTCTTATATATATATACCTTCTGTTTTAGTGAGTTTTGTTTACCTGTTTAGTTTGATGGTCACGAGGTAGATAGTAATTAACATTTTAGTTTTGGTATCATCTTTGTAATATTGTAACGTGTATGGTTTTACATGAATAAGAGGAGAAAAGATGTTTGCAATGATCTTGCCGTCAAAGTTTTCCTGTTGCCCTTCAAAATCTCAAAGCATATTAGTTTATTTCCAGTTAAACTGATTGCACTGCTTTGTTCATTAGGCGAAATGATCATAGTTACAAATCTGGGGTGATTCTAACAAACCTGTGACGTTGCATATGAGCCTCCCTTGTTAATAATTTAGAATCACCGCTGGGCGACACCTCAAGGATGTTTTCTGATGTTTCAGACTGCCTTACCTCCCCAACGCTAGCTCTATGAGCTTTACAGAAGGAGGTTTTTTTCTTTAAAATTAACAGGTTATTAGCAGTAATGAACCTTGTTTTTCCATAATAAAACACATTCCCGATCGGAAAGAGTCTTAGTGTTATGCCAAATCATTTCCATGAATAATCTATTTTTCTGATAGGGCATCATGCATAAGGATCGTCCTATATTCACCGCCCAATTTCATCCGGAACACTTTGGTGGACCCACGGACACAGAAGTGAGTTGAAGATTGTTTTGTATCTTCTCTGTTGTGATTTTTAGTCGCATCGCTCTAATTCAATCCCGCTGGTGTTACCAAATCTCTTAATTAGCTATATCTTTTATCAACTAGCCTATTTGAGAATAGAATAAAATCCTTGCTGATGTTCTTTATTCTCTCCGCAGTTCTTATTCGACAATTTTATGCAGCTTGTTAGAAACAGAGATCAATCGGTGTCCTCCATATTTCCATCTGCTAAAGCAGCTGGTGTCGAACGACCGAAAGTATGTTATAAACTTTGTTTATCGAGAACTAAAACACATTCTCTGTATCTTGTTGCATTTTGTCAATACTTTGGTCTGAAATCTGTAAAGCCTAAGGTGTAGAGGAGAAACTGCTGTGGTTTAAATGTGCTCAAATATGTGCATGATTTGGAAGACAGTACTGCACTATGAAAAGTATCATTTGAAGGAAATATTCCATCAACCATGTCATGGTCAGAATCATTATATATTTTATTTCTTTGTGGCCTATTTATAGTTTACCCCCCTCCAACAGGTAGCTCTGAAGTTTAGCCGAGTTCACTAATGTTTTTTTCACGAAGTAAAATTAACTTCATTTTTTAGATTCAGAAAGTTCTTGTCCTTGGCTCTGGCGGCTTGTCGATAGGCCAAGCTGGCGAGTTTGATTACTCCGGATCACAATGTGTGAAAGCGCTAAAGGTAGACTTTTTCTACAAACCTATCTAATGCACATTCTTGTAAATCATCCTAGAGACAACTATACATTTATATACTTCTATTATACTTATTTTAGTTAGCTTCTTTATACAGAGAACCCATTAATACAGTTATTAGGCCTTGGAGAAGGTGCCCATATTTTACTATCATTCTAGCCCGTGTGGTAATAAGTTTTCATCCGCAAGGAAAACATGCGTACTTCCATAGTATGCAGATATTTTCATGAAAAGTCTGTTGGTACTACACTACAGCACGAACTTCACTACAGCACGAACAAGCGGTACCATGTTTTAACCATACTAATAGATATTTTCATGTTAGATGGTGGGCTTTTGTGTAGCAATACCAAGCACCTCTTGCAAAATTTTTGTCAGCGTATGAAAACAATTTCAGTGCTCTACCACAAGTGGCTTAATCCTTACAGAGGGTTGGGTAATTTGGCATCCCTTCCGTCAGTTTTTCAAAAGCTAACTGATGCAGCATGAGCAAGTATTGTAAGTTTGTTGTTGTAACTCTCAAGAAAGTACATTAAATTGTACCCCTGTGTTGGTCTTTTATTTTTGCACTCTCATTTCATTTCATTACTCAAAAAGTGCTTTTACGAAAACAACTGCATCCCTGATTTTTCCATAGCGACTATTGTAGGTAAGATTAATGATGGCTTTAATTAGGCCTGTGGAAAACATAGTTTAGCAAGAATATTGACGTTTATGAGAAAACTAATGCGTTTTTACCGCACTAATACCAGTTCTGGTCAGTTGAAGACAGGATTAAACCGTGCCGTTATCAGCTGCACGCTAGCACATCTTGAGACTGTGGAGACGTTAAAGTTCTGCAATCACCTGCGGATTTGCACTGTATAAATGTAGGGTCTTGAGCAATAATCCATTGCACGAAGAAGACAGAATATTTTCATGAAATGCCTAGAAGAACTTCGACAATTTCTTTGTGATTTATTCACGCCTTCGCGAGCTGAAAACTTTGGTTGCCGCGCAGGAAGTCAGCTGGGTTTTTGATTAGAACTTCAGATTTTGAAATCTTCTTTAGATATCCACAATAAAGATACAACCCTGTAATGAATTCTACTGGCATCACAAAAGCGACTTGTTTCGGTTTAGATTCGCTTCGCTTCGAATTAACGCCTCCCGTCGTAATTACGGCAATCGTAGTGTCAGTTTGTCATGCGCTATTTTCCATTATTGCAATCTTTGGAAATGGTTTGTTGCTATACGTTTTAGCGAGAAAGCCTCAGTTGCAATGCCCTTCTAATGTACTCATTGCGAGTTTGTCTATGACTGACTTCATTGTTGGCTTGGTAGTACAGCCATTGTGCGTTTTATCCAGAGCCTTCGAACTGCGTAAGAGCCACCTCTGCGAAGTAAAACTCGTTTACTCATATTTTGGTATTCTATGTAGTGGCGCCTCGTATTTGAACATTACGTTGATCAGCATTGATAGATGGTACGCCGTGTGCTATCCATTTCAATATGTCGCCAAAGCCACGATAAATAAGTACATCACTGTTGTAATGATAGTCTGGCTCTCCTGGGCCGCTATTACCGTGTTTCCATTTACCGGTGTCATATCTCCCAGGGTGTATAGCGTTGTACTTGGGTTAACGTGCCTGCTTGGAATCACTATAATCAGTGTGTGCTATTACTCTATTCATAAAGTTGCCAAAGCTCACAAGCGAAGTATATCAGTTCAAGTCGCTCGAGGCGATTCAAGCTGCGATGCAAGAGTAGACAGGCAAAAAGAACAACAGAAATCCAACACAAGTGCCATTCTTATTGTAGTCTTGCTTCTGTGTTATTTGCCGAATGTGACTTGCGTTGTTTTGGAAATCTTCATTCCTAATAGCCTCCTGTTGAGCTATGTTGTCATGAGATGGACTAGTCTTCTTATGTTTATAAACAGTTCTTTGAACCCCATCTTGTATTCCATCAAAACCAAGGACATAAGACTTGCTATCTCACGTCTAGTTAGACAGAGGATCGGCCAGTTCCAGTGGAGAATTTTCCCTATGTAAAACTATATATATATATATATATATATATATATATATATATATATATATATATATATATATATATATATATATATATATATATATATATATATATATATATATATATTAGCGTCTTATTATAGTGATAAATTGTTCGAAACACAACAAAATCAGCAAATCTAATTTGTACCTTTGTTATATCCCGCGACTAGTTTCGTCTGTTTTTGCGAACTCATCAGGCTACACTTGTCACAGGATACTCTATTCTATTTAGTATATGTTTTCTTAACTTGAAGTAATTTAAGCACAATTTATATTAATAGCGCGCAATATGAATACAATGCAGTAAGGGATACAACGCAATATCAATGCAATGCAGTACAATACAGTGCAATATCGATACAATGTAATATAAGGCATCATTCTTGTTCCGACTGGCATCATCCGAAGAAAACTTTTATTATAAATTGGAATGACTTCTAATTTATCTGTTGAGGGAGGGATTATATTTGGAAATGAAGTGGGTTTCTTTTTCTTTTCGAAATATTTCATCATGACCATGTATGTAAATTAGTGAACATAATAGTTTTGGTTTTTGCCTATTCCGCAATGTACTTTTAATTTCCGATACTGTGGCATGGCTATTCCATGTTTGCCACAGAACCTGGCAAACCTGGGAAAATTTCAATTTTTAAGAAAATCGGTGAAACCCTGGAAAAGTCAGGGAAAACTGCTGAAAATGGATATAAGTCAGGAAAAAGTCAGGGAATAATTTTTTGGTAGTGGTCGTCTTAATGGTCGGAATGCCACAATCTGATAACATATGTAAGCTGGTGTGGAAACCTGTTAATTATACTCATCGCACTTTTATCGTGTCTTTATTGCACGCTGTTGCCCTGAAATAGTAAGATAGAGGATACTCAGCGATCTTGCATTAATACTAGTGTAACTACAATGGGCGTGGCCATTAATAGGCGTAGTCAACTAAGGTCCCCACTCTATGGTGTCTGGCACCGCCCTTGTTGGTCATGGAAAAGTCAGGGAACATCGCTTTTCATTTTCTGTGGCAACCATGTATTTGGTTCTGATGTAATGTCCTATGCCGAAGGGTATCCCCCAATTCAACAGTATATTTTTCCTCTGTGCAGAATTAAATGGGACGTAGCTGTGAGTGTCTATCGGTTCACAATATATGTCTGTAATTACTTTTAATATCATTGTTATATCTTGAAAAGTCATTCGTTGGTAGTTGGTTTCAACTGTACATCTGATTTTTTCGTGTAGATCGTTTAGCATGTAGCGTAACTAGACCCAACCTTGTGTCCCAGTATCTAACAGACACTCACAATTACGTCCCATTTAATTCTACACATCCTAAACATACACTGAAAAATATTCCATGCAATCTAGCCAGACGACTCTGCACTCTGGTGCACGTCTTAAAATGCGGATGAATAAATTACAGGAAGCTCTATTGCATTTAGGATATCCGCGAGCGTTGATAGAACAGGTTTGCAAAAGGCAGAGCAATTCCGCAAGAGCAATTTGGAATAGCAAAAAAACTGATTGTGGAAATCTACTAACATTCGTATCCATTAATAATCCGAGAAACTCATCTTTCTTTCCGGTAGTAAAAGAATCAATTGAAATATGAAGTGAAAGTACAAAATGATATATATAATCTGAAGAAAAACTTCAACTATTACACTTTTCGGTTCCCGTCTATCAGCAGTTTCTGAAGAAGACGAAAGTTGAAACGTTTCATAGTTGATGTCTTTCTGATATAATCGTTTAGCGATTTACTAGCCATTGTGGCTTTTATATATGGAAATACTAATACTATCTGAATAGTTCAATCTGAATATCATATGTCATTTGCCTCTCTTTTCTTCATTTTTCTCGGTTTTTGAACACAAAACAGTTACTTCTTTTCCATATTAGGTAGCCTTTTTCGTGTCTACAACCGTGCGTGTAACTTGCTCTTCATCCGAATTTTCTTTGTTATTGGCAACTAATTCTTCCCTTTATTTCTTCATTTGGAGTCTTTGCAACTTCAGAAATATGGGATATGTTTTTGCGTTGCTCGTAGGAAGAAAATATTGAGACTGTACTTATGAATCCTAACATCGCCTCAGTTCAAACCAACGCTGAAGGAGAGAAGCAGGTATTAATTTGATAATTATCAGTTCTCTTTGGATTGAAGAGACAACTACTGCAATCAGTATTATGCTATTTTGTCAGTATTGCTTATTAATCCATCCCATATTACATTGCGCTCTTATTTACAAGAAGACACTTTTATATAAATATTACCAAAATAAGAACACTGCTAGAACATCCTCAGGCTCAGATGAAAATTGTTACACGCACTTAGCTACTCACGTTCTTTGGGCAAAAAAATTCTGGTGAAATTGTTGATAACCATCAGCATTTGTTAGTTTATTTTCAACAATAGCCCAGCCGAATGTCTTGGAAACTGTATTCTGTATGTAGTTTCTCAAATATTTGCAGAGAATTACTTTTAAAAAGACAACAAATTTTTAGAACAATTGAGCCTAGATTTATCAAAAAGTTAAAAACATCGAACCTCAGCAAAAACTACCTGGATCTTTTAAAGCCACATTGTGATGAGGATTTTACAGTTATATTTTCAATTATCAATCCTCTTTGCAAGTCATGTTTTCTGGGATCTTTGTCATTTTATTTTTCTTGTACTGTAGCTACATAGATGATTTCATCCATTGTCTGTAAATACAATTTTTAGGCAGACACCGTGTATTTTGTCCCAGTAACGGTGGATTTTGTCGAAGAGGTTATTCGGCGCGAAAAACCTGACGGTATTATATTGTCAATGGGAGGCCAAACTGCTTTGAATTGTGGTAAGTGCTGGCATTTTGTGTGTGTTCCACTCGTTAAAGATAAGCTTCCTTTCATTGGCTTACTTCCTTTTTCGTCGAATGAACCTTTCAAATACCTAAACACCACGATTTATTTTATCGATCTTCAGGTGTTGCACTTCATCGCAAAGGAATCTTTGAAAAATATGGTGTTAAGGTAAAAATACTCAATTCTAACTTGGCATTCTAACACTTTTGATGCGAGGGAGAGACAGCGTATCTCTGCCCAAAACTTGCCGCTAATCTGTATTCTTCGGTTAGAACTGATAGCAAGTAACGCTAGAAATTTCCTCTGTGAAGCCTCTACTCTAGTATACTAGAGTACTATAGTAGTTAGAATAATTTTAAGTAGCAAGTATTGGTAAGCTGATGCTCGGGGCTAAGGTTACTTATTTATTTAAAGTAGGCCAGTAAAAAAAGGAATAGCTAAATTAAAGCTAGTTAAAGGCTGCTATTTACAGTATACACTACTTACAATAAAAACTATTAATAAATGTTACACTATAAAAAGTGCTAACAGAATAGGTTTTTTAGTTTTATTGCAAGTAATGTGTACTGTAAACAGTAGGCTTTAATTAGCTTTAATTTAGCTATTCTTTTTTTACTGGCCTACTGTAAATAAATATATGATATGATGTGATATGATATGATGAAGGTATCATCCGTATGCGCTCATACTTGCAACGATTGTCATACATTTTTAGAATTCGAAAACTGAGTGATAATGTTTGAATGATGTTTCTCGCGTATTCTCTAAGATTTTGCTTGTTCGTTCTTTGGAAGGTGTTAGGGACACCAGTTTCATCAATTGAAGCCACAGAGGACAGGGATATTTTTGCGAAGAAGTTGCAGGAGATTGGAGAGAAGTTAGCACCTAGCATTGCCGTTGAAAATGTAAGTCGTGGCTTGTTCAAAAAGCCTTGAGACCTCCACTAAAACTCAATGCATGAGAAGCATTGAAAAGTATGAAACTGTTAAGAGATATTAACAGCAATTGACATTATTTTGATGATTGATGTAACCGAATACGATAATAATCTAAGTTTAATGAGTGAAATGTTTGATTGGATTGCTTCTATTGATTTCCGCCGGATGATTCAGAATGATCACACTTCTGCTTATGATGTTGATATTCGTATTGACCCTTTTATGTCTCTTCACTCCGTGTGATTTGATTACTCCGTTCACATTACATAGTATATGAGCGATTGTTTTGTTTTATGTAATTTTTAGTTATGCAGTGGCTTGGGGTGGCGGGGGCTGCAGACCCCTGTCACAAAATCTGTCGGGAATTGATCCATTTTCCAGTTTGTCGGAATTTTTGTGCTGCAATTGCAATTTTTGAGAGACAGCAGGGAAAATTGTAGGGAGTATTTTGCCTTCAGCCCACCTTTCCCCACAAATACCTCCCATCGCACCCCTTGTTGTGGTCATTTGATGATATAGTGATCGTTCTATTTCATATCATAGCTTGATGATGCGCTGAAGGCTGCGGAGGAAATTAACTATCCAGTGATGGTTCGAGCTGCATACGCCCTCGGTGGACTGGGCTCTGGTCTATGCAATAACAAAGAAGAATTAACAAATACTGTCAATCATGTAAGATCTTCATAGTTTTAATCGTAGCTAAGATTTGATAGTTTTCTATATTAGTCATCAGTTTTACTGAAATTAGCTGATCTACTGGCTGGAATCATTTATCATTCTTTATGTTTTCCAAGATGCAAGAAAGTAGGCTGGCACTGGAAAAGCCCCAACAATTGCCCTACCCCTAAGAGATATCTCTTCGACTGCAGTCAAAATTCAAATACATTTGAACCCATTTGGCAGGTAGAACAAATCTACTTGGCTGTGAAAAACTGTTTAATTTTTATTTTTTAGATTCCTCCTTTTGAATTTTTTCTCATGCATATCATTGATTTAAATCTCTATTGATTTTTTTTAAGGAATTGTCTTTGTGAAGATGCAGGTTCTAATGTTTCTAGTAGTTTTTCATTCTTCCTACACTAACTTTGTTTGTACTTAGATTTAAAAGGTTCTTGATCTAGAGAATAGGCAAAGAAGTTTTCATAAGACTGTCAGAAAATTGTTTATAGTCCATTAATGCCTTTTTGCACGAACTAGTATGTAAACAGTGGAATTTCTGCTTGATATGACTAGGCATGGCCTCTAGAGAAAAAACCTTATGATACCGTAATTGTGTTCTTTATCAGAGTCTCCTTGATTTAGGCCCTGGCGTTGTCGAACCAAGTCTTGATCGAGAAATCCCTTCTTGGCTGGAAAGAGGTTGAATATGAAGTGGTTAGGGACTCATCGGATAATTGCGTCACTGTTTGCAACATGGAGAATTTCGATCCGCTTGGAATACATACTGGTGATTCAATTGTCGTTGCCCCGAGTCAAACTCTCTCCAATCAAGAATACCACATGCTTAGAGAGACTGCATTGAAGGTAGTTGCTAGTTTTTTTGATGAACTGTATCCGTCTATATTAGGATTTAGGCCGTGAGTTGATATTGTGTTTTAAAAAGAAGTCAAATGAAGGTAGTAGAGATGACTGTTTAGATTCTTTTTCCATAGATTTGCACTTGAGATTTAACGTTTCTCAGTTAATACAATACTCTTTTAAAATGATAGCGAACAACCAGTTAAAAAGCATATGAAAATATGTATAAATATTAGTACAGTATCAATAAATTTATGAATATTAATTTTATAAAGTTTTTAAGTAGGAGTTTTTGCAATAAGAGTTTTTGCAAATAAAAGAGATGCAAGTTTTTATGAGTAGTATAAATAGCAAAATAATTTATCATTCACTAATGCACCTTTGAAAAACTTAAAATTTTTATAAACTTTGCATATTTATTCAGCTTCTCATAACAAAACGCATTTGTAATGCATTCCTTTGTAGGTTGTGCGTCACTGTGGCATCATAGGGGAATGCAATATCCAATACGCATTACATCCGACATCCCTTGATTATTGCATCATAGAAATCAACGCTAGATTGTCGCGAAGTTCAGCCTTAGCTTCAAAAGCAACTGGGTAAGAAATTTATTGCAAGCTACCTCCAAATTTCTGGCGAATTTAATAATCCCACTTTTATTTCTTGTGCATTTGAAGTACTCTTGCTTGTCCAGGATATTTCATGCTACCTTTCAATTGACTTGCCTTTTTCATAGCTCAAGATTAGCACTTAATACCTTCAAATATTTCCACGTTGAATACAGCATGTTGAACTCAGTTCTCCTTACCTTTCAGAATATCTTCTGGTTCCCAATTTTCCTGCGCAGAGACCCTTCCCCTTTTCATTGTTTCTTTTTTATCTGGATAGCTTGATCCCATATAAATTATCCAATTCAAGATGCAACCATATGGAGGAAAACTTTTCTACGTTATTTCACTGTTTCTCTCATTGTCTTTGGCACCAAGCTATCTCAGATTCTACCTGTTTATATTTCTTTGATGTAATGCAAAGTTTTAGAATTGTATGTCTCATCCAAGGTGGGACTAGATGACCAAGCGTCCTTTCCTGTTTTTGGATGAGACAGCAGAACATAATACTGTAATACTGTTTGTGTGCTCTGGTTTCAATCTTTTAATATCCATGAAAGAAGAAGAACATTTTCACTCTTTGGCAAGCTTTGTTCACATTTCTATCCATAAGTTCATCAACATCTCCCTAATGTGCCTCCTCTGACAGCAAAGATATTATTTTTTGACAACTCTAGCTTATTTAAGAGGAACTGTTAGCTCTATAGCCCAGTTTTTCACCTATTGAATATATCTTAAATTTTCCTCAAAGTTTTTTATTTACTATTGCATAATAGGTATCCTTTGGCATTCATTGCTGCGAAACTGGCTCTTGGAATTGACCTGCCATCCCTTGAAAATTCCACAACAAAGAAAACAACCGCATGTTTTGAGCCAAGTTTGGATTACATAGTAACCAAGGTAACGCTTCAGTTACAGTCTCTAGTTTGATTGTTTTGATTATGGTGATAGCAATGTTGATTGAAGGGGATCCATTGATGATGATAGCTAATGATTATGGCGATTTTTTACAGTCACGTGGCGTAGCTACTGACGTAGTGATTGCATTCTAATCTTAACCTAATTCAATCTTTCGTGATACTCTTTCATTCATGTTCTTATATTGTCTATTTGATGTATTGTTTTTGTATAGATTCCTCGATGGGATCTTGACAGATTCCATTTGACATCAAAACAGATCGGCAGTTCAATGAAAAGTGTCGGGGAGGTATGTTTGCTATAAAATGCTTTTAAAAAGTATCAATCAGTAATCTTATTATAATCTCAATGATTTTTTCTATTAAGTTAAATCTCTTCTTTATCAAGTTTATTTGATTCTGTATTTTTATTAATTGGAAAACTAAGATATACTCCATTATAAATATATATTGCGTTCTAGTATATATATATATATATATATATATATATATATATATATATATATATATATAT